>CM035341.1:22386267-22876266 GCA_020226455.1 Prunus salicina | reverse complement strand
CCTAGTACACTGCCTAGATGTTCTGTTTTTGAATGGCCTCAATCTCTCCAATAACCATTTCTCTGGCAACCCGGATTTCGCTTCTGGGATTTGGTCTTTGAAGAGATTGCGTACTTTAGACTTTTCAAACAATGCTTTTTCTGGGTCTGCGCCACAAGGGATATCAGCATTACACAACTTGAAAGTGCTTCTATTGCAGGGCAATGACTTCTCTGGGCCAGTCCCTGCTGATATAGGACTATGTCCCCACTTGGGTAGGGTTGATCTCAGCTATAATCTTTTCACTGGTGCGATACCAGACTCACTTCAGAGGTTAAATTCTTTGACATTCTTCAGTCTGTCTGATAACATGTTTACTGGTGATTTTCCTCAATGGATTGGTAACATGAGCAGCCTCAAGTATTTGGACTTCTCAAACAATGGCTTCACAGGCAGCCTCCCAGCCTCAATAGGTGACCTGAAATCACTCAGTTATTTGAGTTTGTCCAACAACAAACTTGTTGGTGCCATTCCATTGTCTCTTGCTTACTGCAATGAGTTGTCCGTGATTCGGTTGAGGGATAACAGCTTCAGTGGAAGCATACCAGAGGGTTTGTTTGATCTGGGGTTGGAAGAAATAGACTTTTCCCAAATGGGACTTACAGGTTCTATTCCACCGGGTTCGAGTAGACTGTTTGAATCTTTGAAGATGTTGGATCTGTCAAGGAACAATCTCAAGGGAAATATTCCAGCAGAAGTGGGACTTTTCTCCAACTTGAGGTACTTGAATTTGTCATGGAACAATCTTCAGTCAAGGATGCCTCCGAGCTTGGCTTCTTTCAGAACCTAACAGTGCTAGATCTTCGAAACAGTGCCTTATTCGGCTCAATCCCAGGGGATATATGTGATTCAGGGAGTTTGGGAATTCTCCAATTGGATGGAAATTCATTGAATGGCCCCATTCCTAATGAGATTGGGAACTGCTCATCTCTCTATTTGATGTAAGTCTGATCACCTTCTTTTTTTATTTCTTTTCAAATATCTGTGTTTTATTAATTTGAACTGTACTAATTGTGATACTTTTTTTTGTTTGTTGTAGGAGCTTATCCCACAACAATTTAAGTGGTCTTATTCCTAAATCCATTTCAAAGTTAAACAAGCTCAAGATTCTTAAATTAGAGTACAATGAGTTGAGTGGAGAGATACCGCAAGAGCTTGGAAGACTGGAAAATCTTCTTGCTGTTAACATATCTTATAACAGGTTAGTAGGGAGGCTTCCTGTTGGGAGTGTATTTCAGAGCTTGGATCAAACTGCTTTGCAAGGAAATTTGGGTATTTGTTCACCATTGTTAAAGGGGCCATGTACAATGAATGTACCAAAGCCCCTTGTTCTTGATCCAAATGCCTACAACAACCAAATGGGTGGTCATAGACACCGTGATGAATCTCCGATGTCAACAACAGGCCGTCACCACATGTTCCTGAGCATATCTGCTATTGTGGCAATTTCAGCTGCTACCCTGATTGTTGTTGGGGTAATTATTATTAGCCTTCTAAATGTATCTGCAAGGAGGAGGCCTGCATTTGTGGAAACTGCCTTGGAAAGCATGTGTTCAAGCTCTTCGCGATCTGGTAGTTTGGCCTCAGGGAAGCTCATTCTATTTGACTCAAGGTCATCCCCGGAATGGATTAGCAGTCCAGAATCACTACTTAACAAGGCCTCGGAGATCGGTGAGGGAGTCTTTGGAACAGTTTACAAAATCCCACTTGGAGTTCAGGGAAGAGTAGTAGCAATCAAAAAGCTGGTTACATCAAATATAATTCAATGCCTTGAAGATTTTGACAGAGAGGTTAGAATTCTGGGAAAAGCAAGGCATCCAAATCTAATAGCCCTGAAAGGATACTATTGGACTCCACAGATGCAGCTTCTGGTAACAGAGTTTGCCACCAATGGCAGCCTACAATCCAAACTCCATGAAAGGCTTCCTTCGACTCTACCACTTTCATGGGCTAATAGATTCAAAATTTTGCTTGGCGCAGCAAAGGGACTTGCCCACTTGCATCATTCGCACCGCCCGCCAATCATTCACTACAACATAAAACCAAGTAACATCTTGCTTGATGAGAATTACAACCAAAGATTTCAGATTTTGCACTGGTAAGGCTTCTAACAAAGACCGACCAGCACGTAGTGAGTAACAGATTTCAGAGTGCACTGGGTTATGTGGCACCAGAATTAGCATGCCAGAGCTTAAGGGTCAATGAAAAATGTGATGTATATGGTTTTGGTGTATTGATCCTTGAGCTTGTGACTGGTAGAAGGCCCGTGGAATATGGGGAGGACAATGTTGTAATATTGACTGACCATGTTAGGGTTTTGCTTGAGCAAGGCAATGTGTTTGGGTGCATTGATTTAAGTATGGGTGAGTATCCAGAAGATGAAGTCCTACCAGTGCTCAAGTTGGCCTTGGTTTGCACCTCTCAGATACCATCATGCAGGCCTACCATGGCAGAAGTGGTTCAAATTATGCAGATTATCAAGACCCCAATTCCACACACATTGGAGGCCTTCTAATTTCTAAGAGCATTTCAATGTTTGCTTTACTTCAACAACAAAGAGATTTGCCCTCCAACTTGTTGGAATTTCTTACTAGTTTCTATGTGGATTAATAGGGAACTGCTCCAATTGTTAATTGTGGTTTTTTCTCACCTACAGTTACCAGTTTTTCCTGCGTGCTAAATTGAATATGAGCATATATTGCGACATCCTTTTTCTTTGTGGGTTTTTTTTTTTCACTTTTGTATTTATTCAAATTTTCAAAGTGGTAATGGAACTATCATATGCTTTCAAATTGAATGATTTGATTTGTTTCAGATGAGTGGTTCTGATAAGTGAATGGTTTGAAAATTTGGAAAAGGTATGTGATTCAAGAAAATTGGTTTAGAATTCTTGCACCTCAAGAAAATTTAGTACCGGACAAAGAAAATTACCATGCGCTTGGCCCCAAATATTAATGTCATGAAAATGAAACTTTTCAGATCCATTACATTTGATGGGATTTGTTTTTTTATACTAGCAATATAAGGGGATAGAGAGAATTAAACAGAACAAGTCGTCTGAACGAATAACCGCTCATAATAACTTGAACTACAAGTTTTGTGTGCTGATTTAGGAATTGTTTGGTACACTCTATTAGGCTATATTAAACTGGATTGTATTGTACCATATGAAGCTTTTAAAAACTCTTTAGAACGACTTAAGAATGATATAAGAAGCTTTTAAAAACTCTTTAGAATGATGTAAGCATGTCTTAAGCATCATATCATGAGTTGTGTCTTAGCAACGTAAAACGCAGTCTAGTGTAGTTAAGTACAAACTGGTTCTATTTAATAGATTGAATTGAACAATTTGAACTGTTTATCAAAAAAGAGGACAAATGGATTTTTTTTCTCCAGTCCAAAATCATTATTCTTGTAAACTTACCCAAAAAAAATAGAATAAAGGGCAAACGCATGTCTTGTTTTTCACCTTCATCTGGTCCCCATAGGACATCTTCCGCTTTCTTCTTTAGGGATTAGCTTTTGTCTTGGTCTTATTTTAGAAACTTTCCATATACTTTGTTTAGCATGATATTTGAGCCAAATTCCAATCCTGAGACCTGTAAGATGGAGAACAACAAATTAAAACTAGTCATGCTCAGTTCTCTCTTCGTGCTAAGCTTGCATTAAGCCGGTGTCTTGCTTTTCACCTTTACTCCGGTTTCCCATAGGACATCTTCCGCTTTCTTCTTTAGGGATTGGCTTTCGTCTTGGTCTTTTTCAGTATTTGCTGCTTTCTTTTTCAACATTTGTTAAACAACAAATATTGAAAAAGACCTAGATGAAAGCCAATTCCTAAACAAGAAAGTAGAAGATGTCCTGCGAGGAATTAGAGTGAAGGTGAAAGGCTAGACACGAGTTCAATGCAAGCTTATGTTGTGCGGTGAGAGAACTAAGCAAGGCTAGTTTTAATTTGTTGTTCTTCATCTTACAGGTCCTAGGATCGAAACCTGGCTCTGATATCATGCCAAACAAAGTATATGAAAATTTTCTGATATGTATTGTTCTCCAATATGGAGGTATTTATAAAGAAGTACAAAGATGTGTTAATCTCAAAAGATAAAACATGAAATAAATCTTAATATTATAATAGAACTATATAAACGAGTAAGTAACCAAAATTCTAACTAAATAAGTACTCGTCAATAGTGCACATATGAAGCATCTCCATCTACTACAATTGGAATGCAAATAAAGAAGATGAATTTCTTGGGAATAAAGAAGTGTTCACGGGGTGGAAGATGAGTAGGTTAAAAAAAATCACAATTTGATTGTGATTTTGCATAATATGAATTGCATGTGTAAATGGACCCTACACACGAGAGGTGACTTCTTTAACATTGTTTGTTGGTATGCTTTCCATTCTGTGTGAGGTAGACGACAGAACGTTTCACGGGTCTCCTTATAATTCACTTGGGATATTGTGATATAAAACGACATCATCAAATTGTATATAATATGAAGGAATATAAAGAGGAAACAGAACCAGCCAATTTGCTTATGTCCTAGTGTGAGTATTTTTTAGCATTCTTTCTTATAAAAAAAATGTCGAGATATAACGACAGGTTGTTCAATTATGTTATGCCAAATACTATATATCAGTTATTCCATGGGGACACCATTATAAACATAGAGAAAAACATGGAGTGATAGTAGAAAATGCATAACGTTCACACGATAATAACGTCCGGAAGTTCGCATAAGAGAAAATCTACATAAATGTATATATAAAAAATTATCACTATACACTCGAAAACCATTAAAAATAAGATTTGGTCTTCAGAAATTGTGGGAATAGAATAATACAAAATAACTCCCAACAGATCAGAAGAGTTTTCAAGTCTCCGAAAACCTTATTTGCTGATCAAACAGAGAACTGCAACTTAATTAATTGATAACTTAAGGTTGCATAAACAGGGCAGAGTGGAAAAACAAATCCCAGGTTCATTCTTTATTTGGTTATTTTGCAAAGAAAAATAAAAATTTTCTTCTCTAATTCGGTTACATGGTGGCATAAGTTAAAAACAACCAAGCAACTATCATTGTAAACCAAAAACAAATGAAAAGGGATTTAAATGTCACTAGACTGGATTGGTCATCAGAAAATAAAATAAAATTGTTCGTGTATGTAGACATGAACCTTTAATTTCCTCCTACGATTGAGGTTCCTTGTAAATAAATGAATAAATAACCCTTTAAATTCCTTGTGTTTTTTGTTTTTTTTTTGTTTTTTGTTTCAGAACTCAAATTTTTCTAAAATTCACTTTGCTTGAACAAATGAACCCACCAGAGCATTTTGAATCTTATATCCAACTAAACACACCAAAAATACTATTTCACAATCATGAAATGTCTCATGTAATCCAAGTCATTTGTAACATAGTTCTACTTGACAAGTCAGCAGAAGATAATACCAGAAAAGTGGGAAAATGAGGAGCTATCAGACTAGAAGGAATTGTTTGGTTAGGCATATTCCATGTTGGAATCATAATCTTACATCCAAACTTGCCATTAAACTTCATACAAAATATTGCTCAAAACTTGACAGATTCATAAATATGAATTTAAGAATAATAAAAACAAAAACTTTAAACTCATTATCTTATACAGATAGCAACTGCTAAGGATAGATAGTTCTCCTTACGACTAACAATCGAATACAGCATTACATCAGTTCTCATGCAAAGCCTTCGTCAAGTATAATCTGCTGAAGCTCTGGCCAGCAACCCTGTAAATGGTACAATACAAACAAAAAAATGAAATTAGTAAAACCCAAAATTTTCAATGACACTGTTAGAAGTGCAAATGAAACCCTTATCCCCCATTACAGGCAGAAAACAGCCTGACCAACCTCTTAATGTACACATGTGTTTGTAGAAGGGCAGAGATATTTATTGAATATGTTATACTATATTACCATTAGTTTCTTTCCTTGACTCGAGGATAACAAAAGAAAAATAGAAGTCCCCTACAACCAATATCTAAAGACACCAACTAAGTTTTACAAGGTAAAACAAACGAAAATGACTTGGTAAGATACGATTGGCCGTCGACAGAATTTGCAACATACCCATTAATTTGGTTGCAGTAGTTTGAGATTTGATTTGTTATGAGGAAGCTATCCAAACGTGATGGCTCGGGAAGTGGCTTAAATACAGGGTTTGAAGGATCTTCCTCAGGTAAAGGTTCTTCTCCTGTGGCCTTTCGTGCCATATTCTCCGCTCTACAAAACAAAGAACAGAAAACTAAATATGCCAAAAAAGTAAAGGCAATGAACACAGGCAAACTACATAACACAACCCTGAGTAGACAAAATCAATCATGCTCCAAATGTTGCAAGAGAAAAAACTAAGCAACAGATTGTATGATAGACCAGATTTTTCTAATAGACTTTCTTCCAATTTTAGAATCCAACTAAGTTCATAAAATTGACCACCTAGCTTAGTCTTCTATATGCACGCAATGTCTCTAACAATAAATAGCAGTATTGACAAAAGAAAATTGCAAAGCTGAACACCAATCAACGTGCAAAATCCCCAAAGAATAACAAATCTATCAAATAGTGAGGATAAAAGAATCCATTTCAAATTCACTATATTACCTTCTCTTTTGAAGCCATGCTTGCTGTGGGATTGCTGACGTGACAGGTTTCTATAATAGTATTGGAACTGGAAGACAAGAAACAAATCAAGATATGTAAATGAGGAATCATAACTTGAGAACCTTCAGGTAAAGAGAGGACAAACCTTCTGCTGTTCCATTGACAAATCGTCCATGCATTCAATAAGAAATTCCATATTCCTCTCCAGAAAAGGACTGGTTGACAATTGCAGACGATCATAATCACACTAAAACAGCAACATGGATAAAATAAGTCCTCAAATAATTTTAAAACTCATATAGAATTTCCCATGAAAAATATCATAATACAAACCTGGACAACAGGTGTATCAGCTTCCAGCTCTGTCATAAAGGCACTAATAAGTGCAGAATTGGAAACCTTGATCTGTCAAGTTCAAGTAGCATAAACATCAAAACAAAATGGTAAACCCATGTGCAGCCCTCAGACAAAGATCAGGCAAAACAAATTAAAGGAAAAAAAGGCATAAAAAATTTCACCAGCAGCTATTAGAAAAAATGGAGGGTTTGAAAATTTCATTAACAGGAAAATAACTTCATATCAATCAATGAACATATCTGGGATGTTTATATTTATTATGGTTTTTTTGGAGTAGTGCGTCTTCCTTGGTCCTTTAAACTTCTGTCAATAATTTAAAGGATAAAGTTCTTGGCCCCATAACAAATTCATGTTACTTTTCAAAACATATTGGAAATTATGCTATGCCTAACATACTTAAGAACTACTTAGAATTCTGTTGCTAAATTCTAGTACAGCTGATTGGTATGACCATCATAAATACTCTGGTTACTCAAGTTCTACATACTGAATAACGGAATGGTTAACTGTAACCATTAATTTCCAAGTTGAAGAGTGATAATATAGAGAAATAATTAAGAAATAAAACATACAAGTCATGATATTAAAACAAAAGAGCATTCCAAGATATGAGCAGGCACAAGCATAGACTGTATTGTGCTAGTACAAGAAATAATCAAGCTCAAAGCGCTTACCGGTATTTCTTCAAATATATCCACCCATGATAGATTTTTCTCCCTCAACCTAATGACCAAAAAAAAAAAAAAATGAGTTTCCATGCAAAAGTATAGGTTAACATAAAAGCATTGAAACAAAAAGGTAACATACTTCTCTCCTGTAAAATTGTTAGTGCGGTAAAGCTCCATGAAAGAATCAGAAAGCTTCAACGCCTTGAGTGCTAAAACGCCTTGATTGGATTTCAATGGATCATAGATTATACACACACAACGCCTAATATTTTCCTGCAAAAAAGATACTTATCAAAAGATATACAAGAAAAACAACAACCACATGAAAAGGGAAAAATATCCAAACTGAAGTAATCAGGTATGAAATCTAATGCGGTAGCACTTGAAAGAATGCATCCACCATAGGTTTTTCCAATATCAATATTTTATCTCATCTTGAATTGACTTTCATGCAATGGAGTACGGTATCATTTTGGCAACTACAAAACTTTAAACAAGATGAGTAGGGTTTGGCTTTTACCTAATCGATTGATTTCTAGTAGATTTTGATTTATTCTCGTTAACAACTCTTCAGTCCAAATATAAAAAAACTGAAACCAACATTTTCCAAAGAATTTGGTTCAATTTTGGGTAGCACATTATATACTGAAACTTCACCAATTAGTATTTATATGTGTGTATATATATGAAAATTGCTCAAGCGTGAGCATACAGATGCAGACATGTAAGGGACTTGTGGACGTCTGCACCTATACTGGCCTTTGTGTGTGTGTGTAACTTGATACATGCCACATCCCATTAGCCACTACAATTGCACTAACACCTGTGTCCCTCATGCGAACACCCTTGAATATGATATTGCCTCCTTGACACAACCATCACCCTTATTTCCAATGCCTTGGACAGCCCTTTTTCTAAACTTGAGACTAGACTCATGAGCTGAAGTTGTAATCTTCAAGGAGTCCAATTTTTCAGGACTAAGGCAGACAAAAGTACTTTTTATAGCATTAACCACCTGAATATTATCCAGTTCAATTTCATTCTATCACCAAACCTCCTCATAAACCGCCTCTTCACCCTATTTTACTGCAGTCTTCCTATTCCCCTCTTTTCAAAAGAAGACAAGTTGCATTATTCACAAACTAAACGGAAAGTTTCTTCATGTCCCTATCCAATCCTATACTCTCCTACATTAACACCTTAGAAGGCAACCATTTGACAACTCTCAGGCATACACTAGCGTATAAAAAGGCAGAAAATGAGAATAAACTGACTTTGCTGCTTAAATCCTTAACCTGATGCAACCAAGGCACCTTTCTTTTGCATTACATTCCTATCGCTTGCCCACTCTCAATTAACTTACAAATCCTAAAATTCTTGAAGCACATGTTCTTAGACTTGAATCGAACCACAAAAGAAACTTGTAGGCAGATTTCTAAGTCACCTAGATGTGTTCAAATTCTAAAATTTTAGGGACTCGATTTAAATAAAAACTCTATTTTACGTGGGCATGTCCAAATATTATGGTTCCACCACATCAAAATTCTTGACTGAATAAAAGAATGTGTGTAAAAGGGTAAATCAGAGAAGTGAAAAAAAGAAACCAAAGGATTTTATCTTCTTTTTCATGAAATTACACGTAACTAAAATAGTAATTTTAAAACCATTACCTGGTAGTTCATGAATGTCTCAATAAGCTCCACGGTTTGAAAAGAACCTAACAATGTTGATTGGTACCTGAAGAATATTAGGAAGGAGTGTTATATATTACACAGGAAAAAAGAAAAAAATAGGTAAACTTTGGATCAATATCTTGACTCACACTATTCGAAGATGTCCATTCAGCATAGTGTATATTAGGGAACTCATTAATATAAATATGTGGATATGCATATGAGCTACCAGCTACACAACTTGGGAAAGAAACAACCAATTCGTAGAGAAAGAAAAGGAAAACAATAAACAATTACTAAACACACAACTTGAAATCTTTTGACATGCTTTGTTTGTCTAAGAAAGCATGTTAACTCAAAAGAGAAAAAAACTTACCATCCAACAGTGTTATTGTCAACATTAACCTCTCTCAAACATCTCATCATCTCAAGCTGGTAATTGGCGCCATCAGCTTCAATTTCCTCATCCTCCTCTCGAATCTGAATTTTTTTACACATAAGGTGGAATTTTAACAAAAGAGGAGGGAAAATGCATTCAAGTATCACAAAACAGAAGCTAACACATCATCATACCGGGAAGGGGAAACAATTAGTAACTTCGAGAACACTGCCAACATCTAATCCCAGAAGCTGCCCTGTGACCAAAGCCGGTGAAAACTCCTTGCAATGTTTGATTATCTTTAAAATAACCTGTTTTTATTTTTATTTTTTGTAAAAACACAAAAAATATATATATATATATTAATACCAACAATAAGGTAACTCGGCAAACCCAGTTCCAAAAGCAATCAATTGGGGTTTCGTAAAAAGAGAAAAAAAAAATCAGTATAACAAAAATCATAAGCTTACGAATGAGATTCTAGAATGGTACTAATTATGTGCCTAGTCTGATATTTTGGGAGACATTAAAACAATGTAACATTAAATTGAGCTCGTTTTCCTTTTTCTTTCGCAATTTACAAGCAGCAAAACAGAGAAAAGTCGAGAGTCATGGAGAGTTACCAATCCCTCGATCTGAACAACTCTGAGAGGGGAAGCAACCTCTTCTGTCGCTGCCACCTGAAGAAAGGATCTTGCCACCGCTGTACAATCAACAAAACAAAACCAAATTTTCACAAAGAAGAAAAACAAAAGCATTCAAATTTACATATAAAAATACAGATAGAGAATTGTACGAACGGGTTGCCATGTTGTAATTTCACGGAGAGAGCAAAAGAAGAGAAGAGAGACACAGCAATAGTATAAGATGGGAAGCTTTGTCTCTCTCGGGCGCGGAGGAACCTCTGTGTATAGTGAATGTGAAGATGATAGCTAAACCCTAGTTGTCGAAGGACTGGAAAATTGGGCCTTGAAAGCTCGTAGGGCCTAAATGAAGGCCACGCAAGTCCAAACTGCTTTCGGAAACCAAAACAAAAAGGGAAACAAAAAGAAAAAGGAAACAATTATTTGTATTTAGGGTATACTAGTGATTTGCCCCCACCTAATTTTTGATTGACCCCTATCCTTTTTTTTTAAAAAATTAAGGATATGAACTTCTTTTTTTCACCAATTTCCCCCCTGCTGTCTAAATCTGCAACATTTAATCCAATTTGCCATTAAATATGAGGGCAAAATGGTCATTTTATACATTAAAAATAAATAAAAATGTAAAATAAAATAAAAACCAGGAAATTAAAAAAATACTCTCTCTCTCTCTCTCTCTCTCTCTCTCTCTCTTGTCTGTAGACGAAGAAAACTCACGGGGGAGGAGGTAAAAAAACAGAAGGGAGAAGGTGAGGGCAGGGGTTTGTGGGGTGGGGGATTGGTTTGGGAGTGGAGGGTGGCGGTCATGGGGGAATGGGAGGAAAGAAAAATCAAGAGGAGAGGGGCGGTGGGCTGGGTTTGGGGGATGAAAATACATAAGGAGGAGGTGGGGGATGGTCTATGGGGGTGGGGGATTGGTTTGGGAGTAAAAGATGGTGGTCATGGGGGAATGGGAGGAGGAAGGGAGGAGATGGAAGGGGTTGGCATTAGGTTTACTCTTTTTCTTCAATTTTTTCCAAAAAAAATAATTTTTTAAGATGATTTAACTGAAAATTGGATGAAATGTTGAGAATTTAGACGGTAGGGGGGAAATTGGCGAAAAAAGAAGTTCATATCCTTAATTTTCTTTATAAAAAAAAAAAAGGATAAGGGTTAATCGAAAGTTAGGTACAAGTTCAGGGGGTAAATCACTAGTATTCCCTTGTATTTATTGCACAGTGTTGTAAAGAATAAAGTAGTGGAGCCCACTTACTATTTGTTTGAAGACTTTGGTGTATGAGCTCACTGCACATTCACGGATCCTCCCTTGTACATAGGGCCACTTTGGGATTGCTGTCACCTTTTTAAAAAATTGTTTTTGCTGTGCTTTGAAAATAATTAACTGTAAAGTAAAGCAGCTTCATATTTGGTAAATACTATTTTTGAAGTGTTGTTAGTACAAAAAGCAGTGTCAAAACTATTTGGTAAATTTTAATATGAAACTGTTGTAACTGTGAATAATGACTAAAATAAACATGATGTTGAAAGTGTTATGCGCTAATCATGTGGTAGTAGTGGTGGTGGTGGTGAAAGAGATGGAGATGAATGTGGTGGTGAAAGAGATGGTGATGAAGGTGGAGGTGGCGGAGGTTGAGGAGAATGAGGGATGGGGCTATGGTGGTGGTGGTGGAAGGCGGTGGTAGAGTTGGATGTGGATGTGGAGGTGGTGTCATTTTTAAAAATTAATGATGGTATTTTGGGAATTTAAAAAAAATTCATTAAACGCTCATCTCTACTTTTAGTGAAAGCAACTTTGAAAAGCAACCCAAAGCCTGCTTTTAATAGCTGTTGTCTAAAGGCCACTGCTTTTAAAATAATCGGAATATTTGATTTTTACCAACACCTTAAACTGCTTAACTTTAAAGTGAAGCAAGTTTTTGACTAACAAAAGCAATCCCAAACGTGGCCATATTCATTTCCTTAGAGCATTTCCACCCATCTATCATGGCAAATGGTAAGGGGAGGCAATGGTTGTTACTATTCACATAAATAGTATATGCCATAGCAATTTTTTTTTAAAGTTTTCCACCCATTGTCATGGCAACCCAAGAGCAACCACTATTCACATGAAACATGAGGAGAGGAATTTATATAGAGTTTTGGTGTGGGAAATGAAAAATATGGCTAGGTATTTATAGATATAAAAAATTCTGAAAATTATGGTATTTTTTTCCTTTTTTAAAATATTTAAATTGGTTGCTGACGTCACAATGATGTCAACATTAGGTCAGCTTGCCGAAGCAGCAGCCCATACAAGTTTTGCCTTTGGGCTTGCCCAAATTGGTGGAGCCCAGCTCTTGCCCTGCAAGATTTAGGCGCTAGAAATATGATTGAGGGCCTAGGGGGGCCTCTTGCCCGGGTTGGGGGAGAATGGTGAAAATGCTCTTAGGCTATAACTAAGGCATTATTCTGCCTTTGCATAACACACCAATTGAGAGGAAAGACAGCACCATCATGAAGAAAATGATAGCCCACGCAGAGAGGAAGGAAGAAAAAAAGGAGAGTGAGAGGAGAGAAAAGAAAGCAAAGAGAAACTCTCCACCATCAGGACATTGGTTAGGAAAGGACCGCCCTAGACGATCATGGATGGGCAAAGAGCCAACCACCCTAGGCCACACAGCGATGACGTGAGCTAGAAGAGGAGCTAAGGGTTTAAGGAGTTTCAGGTGGGGTTTCAGGTGGTTCCGACCACCATTTTCGTCGATAGAGGTATGAAACTTCATCCTCTTTTCATGCTGTACCTATTGGTATAGGTTTTTAGGCTTGATTTTCCTATTTGAGGGTTTGTTGTGGACACCCATTAGGGTCGACAATTAGAGAGTGTTTTGGGGCCAAACCTGCCACCTTGAGACGTCGAGTCAAGTATAAAAATTAGTCCTCAAGTTAGTCTGAATGTGTTGGTATAAGTATTACTTGTCGATGTGGAAATTTTCTATTGTCGAAAACCACCTCAATCCATCGCCGTTGCAGGTGGAGTGTGGCGGCTTGTGGGACACTGTTGAAATTATATTTTGGTCCCAAAATTATTCTCGTGTCGTCCTGAGCACGACGGTGTGCCCGGATACGCAATATTCCACCATTTGATTGGTGATTCGGAATTTCGCCTATTATGTGATTTTTGAGTTATTATCGGACCGTTGAATGGTTCCCGTTTTAGAATATGTCTTTCCCTGGATCTCTAGGGTCATGTAAGAATTTACGGATTGAGAATAGGATGTTTGTATTGAATTTGTTTGATAGTTTAAAGCCCGTTTGTTAATTGGGCAAGTTTGATTTCTTGTTTAATTATCGTTTATAACAGGATGAATTTCAGTGTTTATGAATTAATTATTTTATCGCTTTGCTTTTCAAGTGTGATGTATTTATGTTTCTTATTCAGATATGGCTTAAGATGATTGTAAATGTTTACGCATGTTCATAAATGGTGAATAGTCTGGAAAGTGGAAAATGGGAAATGATAATTTTTATAATGTGGATTATGGAAAACTGAATTCAGTTAAGGATTTGGAAAAAGATTGGAAAAAAGATTTTTATAAGTTTCCTTTGGGAAAGAATATTGCATGTACCTGTAGTTTGGATATAGGTATCCAGCTAGGAGCATTTGCATGTACCTACAATTGTAGGTGTTGGGATAGTAAATTGCCTGTAGTCGTATCACAAATACAGGTGTCCAACCAGTGGGTTGCCTGTACCTATATTGATATTGCTCTGCAGGTGTTCGGCGAGGAAAGAATTGCATGTACCTGTATTGATGTTGCTCTGCAAGTGTATGCCCACTAAAAAATTGCCTGTACTTGTATTGATGTTGCTTTGCAGGTGTCCAACCAGGAAGGAATTGCATGTACCTATATTGAGGTTTCTCTACAAGTGTCTGCCCAGGATTTCCCAAAGAATGGATTTTAGATAAAAATGCTTGATATTAGAGATGGTACGAAGTTAAACTGCAATGGGATTGAACAAATGAGTTAGTAAGGTTTCATGATATGAAAGTATGTATATAATTTGACGGTAGCAAAAGCAATTGATTTCTTCAGCTATGTATCTAGATGATTTCTTTTTCATTTTATGGTAGAAAGAACTACATGTGGTTTGATCCCTTAAGAAAATGGGTACGTAGGTAGCCTGGGGTTTCACCTAGGTGCAGTCGCGCAATAAAATATCTTTTGGGGACTTTAATATGGTTATTGAATTCATATTCACTACCACCATATTCAACTTCCACATTTTCCTCTTCATTTTCAGATTCACTTCTAGTAGATTCAACTTCCACATTTTCCTCTTCATTGTCTGCTTCATTACCATAAAATTCAACTTGCACATGTTCCTCTTCAGCTACATTTGCATACTCCTCAGAATCCAACGATGGCCATACCTCTTCTTTTTTACTGCCAAGTGTGTTCTGGTCAATTGGATCATGAAAATATATATAGCACAACAACTCTATTTGATGAAATGCTACCAACTAAGTTTGCAATGCACCTATCATCTAAGATCTCCTTAACAACATCTTATGTATGCACTTTATAGAACACTTTTAGGCTAGTCACCTTATGGGTTATATCCACTTTATACCCAAGATCTGCCCCAATTTTCTTTAAATCCAATAGTGACAAATAGTCATCCACACAGTTGTCTACAAAGCACACCTTCCCACGCTTATATACACCATTTTCCAACAAATCGAAATGATGAAGTTCTAAAGTGCATAGCTCGGGTTTATATGACAGAAAAAATAATATTACTTAGGTTACAAGAGAAAAATAATATTTTGAAAGCTTTGAAACCACATTTTCTTGTTTCAAACTAAGGACAACAACACAGGACCACACATATAGCCAAAACAAGGACAACAAAATAGGACCACACATATGCAGACAAAGCTTAAACCTATAAAATATTTAACGCACTAAGTTAAAGTTGTAGTAACTTATCATACTTTGGATGCTCTCCAGACCACCTAAACATTGTCCCCATGTGAAGTCTCTCTGTAAACACTTTGTAAACATTGAAACATTATCACTTTCGACTATCCCAAAAACCGGACCCTCGAATCTTCAATAATGCACTAATACTTCAATCAACACTGTTTCCCTTTCAAACAGAGCACTTTCGATCACAAATTGCACTTTGAAACATCGCAATCAAGAAACCTTGCCCGTTTTCCCCTTCCCCTTTCCCCTGCTTTTTCCTCTGTTTGATGTTGACCTTCAATACCTTTCAGTTTCAAAATTGCAAAACACTTTTCATCGATGAAAATACATTTGTGCCCATGCCATGGTGTAAGCTTTCTAATTCGGCTGAATCATTTTAATGTGGAAAAGACATTTTTGCCCATGCCAAGTAGGACTTGTCCATGCCATGGCATCAAATTAAACGAAAAATTTGACAGAGATGATGGAAAGGACTGTTTCTGAAACAAGAGGCATAATTAAAGTACCACGGTAACAATTTAGCTATGTGAGGGACGAAAAGTAAAGTTGGTGATTAGTCTAGGGACCATTGCTACAATTTTGCCTTCAATGTAATTGGTCCATTTCTATTAAAAAAAAAAACAATATAAAAAAATAGTTAGCATTCATTAAAACTTTAAAATATGCATAAAAAAATGCAACATTAAATTATAGGGAGCTATTATGAGTTATTTCTCTCTCCTTAGATTTAGGAGCTCCTAGAGGCCTCCCTGTTTTAGAAGGTGAATAGGGAGCATGATTGGAGTTGTATTTTTCCAATTTCTCCCTAAAATTTATCTTAAAAAGTGATTTAGGGAAATCCATAAGGTGCTCCCTAGTATGTGAACATGACAAGAATAATGGATGATATAGAACTCCACCTTGACGTTTCTTTATCGTGGATGATATATATTAAAACGTGAATCCATAAGATGCCAGTTACACAACATATTCTCCATGGAGCATATGCAGCCATGGAGCATTACCAACTATTTGCTTTTCTATATTTTCAAATTCAGTGAGTTAACGTAAGATTGTGTACGATCTTAGGGATTCGTTGTGATTCTTTTTGTGTATGTTTCTTTTGTTTTTTGTTTTTAATTAACAATTCTGATTTAGGTATATTTAAATTGTCAAAATTTAGACAATAGCTAGTGCGTACAAATTAAAGAATCGCATCTAAGCTTTTTATTATATAATATTGTTATATCAAATACATTTAAGAATCAATTTCGAAGCAAATGGGGATTCTCATTCTTCAGGACCACTTAGCATAAATGGCAATTGACATTTTGAACCAAATGAATTCGCTTACGTGATGCTGCCGATGATCCCCATACTTTTTTTCTTGAGCAGCCTTGACATGCATTAGAATTTAGAATTTAGATCGATAAATGTCCAAAAGTATATGCAATAATTAATTAAGAGCATCTGCAATGGTTAGGATCAATGCTATTTTATTGCATGAAATTGAACTAGAACAGTAAAATTTCACTTGCAATAGTGTGATGAACCCTCTATTGCAATTGCAATCGGCTAACTATGAGACCCACATGCCAATAAAAAATACAACAATTAATGCATTATGTTGTTAAGAGCATAAGCAATGGTTGTTCAACATTTCAATGCAATAGAAAAAATACAGTAATTAAAATTTTTTTTTCCAAATATATTCAAAATTGATCTCTTTTTAAATGTTTCTTTAAGAATATTTCAATGGTACATTTTTTACTATTATTAAATGTATCCCTTTCATTTTATTTGAGTATGTAAAAAAACATCTAAGTAAATATAACTGGAGAGATTCACTATTATACCAAATATAGGAGTTCAAATTATAAAAATAAAAAAATAAAAAAAACCTATATGAAATGGACTTTAGAAACACATCTAAAGCCCATTTACAATATAACAAAAAGGATTAACTTTTTTTTAAATTACAAAACTGTCATTGATTTCTTAAAACACACTCAATCCCAAAACCTCATAAAAAAGCCCAAAACACTCAATAGGGCATCAAAGTAATTTAATAATCAAAATTAAATTCAATAGGGCAAATTGTCATTTTTTGGGTTTGTTTATAGAAATTAAATGGTGTATGATTTATCTATATTATTAGTGCTAAGAATGAGTATATGACTAAATATCTCATATAATTATTAATCTGAAGCTATTGAACTATACCATTGCAAATAAAACTACAGTTCAATTCAATAGATGCCAAAATACTTCAATAAATTGAACTATTGAACAACTATTGTGGATGCTCTAAATATCATATATATACAGTGCATAAAAGGCACAAGGAATGTTAACGGGATCTAGCCCAATAAAAAAGAGCCTTTACTTGCATGCAAACCAGTGATCTTAGGTTCAAATCCTCATGACACTTTGGTCCGTAGTGTGCAAGTGAGAAACTCTCCTCCCCTTATAATTTAGACTATTACTCGTATTTAAAAAAATCAAATAAAGAAATGACATCACCCATTTGTCCCCCCATATCCAAAAAAGTAGATATTATAGAATCCATGTCTACGCATTTTAGGTAATATAAATGGTATCAAAATTTTTTTTTCTGTTTTGTTTTTGCTTTCCAAGCTGCAAGGGGAATGATGGTTTTTGCGCAGTTGCATCAGGTTCTTTTGGCATAAATTTTTGCCCTACATGTGCCAATTAGGTCATGTCAGATTTTCAACTGCCGTTCATTGGTTTGGTATCATTTTCCTACCAACACTAGTTAGGGAATTCCATGTCTTAAAGATACCAAAAGAATATAACACATTGTGAGAATAAAAGGGTATAAGAAAATTCGTGTAGGATTCCTTTCCCATTTTTGTTGCAGCCATGCAATGCATTTCTAACATGAAATTAACCACATCTTCTTTCCCATATGCTCGGCATTGGTGGCAGATGTCTTTCCGCGTTTTAAGTTATATTTTGAACATTTTTAATTGCAGCAGTTAAATTGTCGATATTGTCTTCAATTTAAACACCACAAGTTTTATGTTGATATTATTTAAAAAAATCCCAATGGAAAAATATATATATTCCACTTGATAAACTAAATATCAAGAAAAATTTGTATTCGATCTACAAAATTCCTTGCTTCTCAAAATTGATATATGACAGAAATACCAAGAGCATATGCATTGAGTAAGTGTTGGGGGTGTATGGCTTGGTAGAAGTCATAGATGGGGATAAGTATATAATCTCACATCAGAGATATATTACAATAATATACAACTTAGGTGGTTTGGTGGTTTGCTATGGCACCGATGTCTATTTAGGTGATTAAGTTTAAGATAATATATGTACAATCTTAGACTCAATAGTGAATCCCAGTGTGTCCGTTACACAACAAAAATAATTGGGAATATTCATGACGTCAGGTTGGTTATTTGTCACTGGGCTCATCATGCCCAACACCTGTGTCCACACCAATATTGGCCTGTCTGCGTTAGCTAGAATGAAAACAACTTGTTCCATTTGCCAACTTTCCCAAGCAAATTTCCCACAAGTATCAACCAGGTGGACACCAAAACTCCCACTGAGTATCCACCAGATGATTAGCTATTATATTCAATATATAAGCCTAAATTATATAAATAAATAAAAACTTTATATGAAATGGACTTTTGAAACACACCCAAAGCCCATTTACAATATAACAAAGAGACTTCTAACATTTTTAAAATTACAAAACTGTCATCGATATATTAAAACAAGCCCAACTCCAAAACCTCATAAAAAAACCCAAAACACTCAATAGGGCATCAAAGTAATTTAATTCAAAATTAAATTCAATATGGACAACTGTCATTTTTTGAGTTTTTTTTTGGGTTTGTTTATATAAATTAAATGGTGTAGGATTTATCTATATCATTAGTGCTAAGGATATATATATGACTAATTATCTCTTAAGTATATGCGTACAAATTTCATTTTGTCATAAATATACCCACTCGTTTTCTTCCAGATATGCAAGAATGCAAAAGTATCAATTTATCTAACACAAAATTCTTTCAAATAGCAGTGAGTAGCACTATAGGAATATTGGCTTTGTTTAGGTATAAATATATTGTTGAAGCAAGGTTCACCAAGTATCTCTTAGGAAGCTTTTATTTGGCTTATAGAGTATCCTCATTTTCCATATTAAGCTATCTTGTACCAGAACATGTGGAACACCATTGGAAAATCATTATGGCTTAAATCAAACTGCCTCTCCCACCAAAATCAAGTTGCTAGTGACTCGGTGCATCGTGGGAACTTGGCTTTGCAGCAGCTGAGCTGCAATGCTTGTCTGGAGGAAAACAAAGAGTGTAAGTGTGATCAAAGCTTTGAGAGCTGCAAGAGAGTCTCGGGTGTTGATGAGCACCATGCAGAGGCCAACAATTCTTTTACTCATTCTGTGATCAACATGACTGGGATGCTCATAGGTAATTTTTTTCAAACACTTGAGTACTAGTTTGTTTGATTCAAAAAAATATTTAGTGTTTTTATCATTTGTATGTTTACATGTGCATTTGTATATGTATGTGTGTGTATGTGTGCGCGCATGCGTTGCCAGATTGTGAATCTGAGAACCACGTTTAAAGCAGTATAGATTCACAGTCCAGCTATATATAGATATACACAGAAAAACATCGATCTCTATTTACAGTTTACATGACTCAGAAAATATTGTAAGTAATTGATTTTTGCATATGTATGATGCTGCAGGTTTGGGGCAGTTATCAACTCCATATGCCATAGAAACTGGGGGGTGGTCTTCTGCATTCTTAATGATAGGACTTGGGGTAATATGTGCATATTGTTCTCATATACTTGGAAAATGCCTTGACAAAAATCCCAAGTCAAGAAGCTACACAGATATTGGACAGCAGGCATTTGGAACCAAAGGAAAAGTTATAGCAGCAACCTTGATTTACATGGAGATCTTCATGGCCCTTGTATCCTACACCATCTCATTGCATGACAACCTAAACTCAGTGTTCTCGGGGACGCAATTTAAGGTGTCATGGGCCAAGTTATCAAAATCTCAGCTCTTAACCTCGATGGCGGTCTTGGTAGCTCTGCCTAGTGTGTGGTTGAGAGATCTTTCTTCTATATCTTTCCTTTCATTCGGAGGTCTTCTCATGTCGCTTGTCATTTTCACATCAGTGGCATGCACCGGCATTTTCGGAGGGGTGAAAGCTAACCACACCATACCAGCCCTCCAGCTTCATAATATTCCAGCAATATCTGGCCTTTATATCTTCAGCTATGCAGGACATATTGTTTTCCCCAATTTATACAAGGCCATGAAAGATCCATCCAAGTTCACCAAGGTACTTTTCATCTCTCAAATTATAATAACTAATGAAACATGTGAGTGCTGATCATTGGATTTTGTTCTACAATTGGTGACCATGGAATTTTATGAACATGTGCTCCAAACAAAACCAATTTGTTTTCTGTGTTATTAACTTTGTTTTTCTGGTTTAAAAATTTCTGCAGGTATCTATAGTGAGCTTCACTTTAGCGACGATACTTTACGCGACCCTAGCCTTCATGGGAGCCAAGTTGTTTGGTCCCCACGTGAATCCTCAAATCACTCTAAGCATGCCTCCACATCTTATAGTGACAAAAATTGCATTGTGGGCAACTGTGGTGACACCAATGACCAAATATGCTCTGGAATTTGCACCAATGGCCATCCAGCTTGAGCACAACCTTCCTCATTCTATGAGCTCCAGAACAAAGCTGATCATCAGGGGTACTATGGGTTCAGTCCTACTTCTGGTGATTCTAGCATTGGCTCTCTCTGTCCCATATTTTGAGTATGTTCTCAGCCTCACAGGATCCCTTGTAAGTATTGGCATTTGTGTCATTTTCCCTTGTGCCTTCTACCTCAAGATCTGTTGGGGTCAGATTTCAAGGCCTCTCCTTCTCCTTAACTTCACTCTCATTGCATTTGGCTTACTTCTGGGAGTAGTTGGAACCATTTCCTCATCAAAGTTGCTCATAAAAAACCTCAACAGAGCTCACTCAGGCTGAAAAGATGAACCATGATATGCAAATAGACTTGCATTTTTCATTCTGCGATGAGTGTTGCTTCTCTGTTCTCCTTTGATTTTGTTTTTATTTTTAGTGTAGTATTTTTGAAGATTACACTCTACAGTGATGTATGTATCTGAGGTTGTCATCATATGAATAATATTTTCAGAAACAGTACATTTTTTTTTCTTTTTTCAATTTAATTTTTGTTTTCTGGTGGACTTTTTATAACAAAATAATAAATATATATGAAGCCAGTGGCCTTGCGCAGAATGTCACACAAATTTTGCTCGCCAACGCACCACACAACATGCAAAATCTGTTGACAATAGAAAAAAGCAGCCCGATTGAATGAATGAGAGATGGTAATTGGTTATATATTCATATGGTTGATGGTTGCTCAATACCTCTCCACTCAAAAGAAGATGTTTCCTATAAGTACTCCTGAAAATGGGAAAAGAAAAAATTGTTTTCCCAATTGGGGAAGCAATTGTATGAAAACAAATGCATAAACCTGAACAAACTGAAAAAAAAAATACACAAGATAAGTGTGGGAATTAAATTTCTCACCAAGAAATATATACCAACATTTTTTGGTTTATTTTGATAAGCCAAAAAAACTTACCAATTCTAAAATCCTTGTTTAATTTTGATAAGCCCAAAAAGTTTGGAAATATCCTTGAATCATAGGATTGAATCATAATTCCATCCACAAATCGATAACAGTAAGTCCTAGTTACCAAGATAACATCCTATTTTTGATACACCCTATGTGTTTTTTTGGTCAAATGATGCTTTCATTGAAAGCCAGACGAGAGCAAAACAAGGAACAATACAAGGATCACCTTAGTAAAAGAAAAACATGGGGATAAGGAAGGCTGTCCCTCAAGAGAACATGAACCAGGTAGGAGGGGGCTGACTTGCCCATCTATGATATCTTAGCCTCTCATTCGCAAGAGCTGTGCGAGACCCAATTCCAATTTACTCATGCAAAGCTCTTGTTACAAGGACCATATTATTACTTCCATTCCTTTCCATAGCTTTACTGTGAACTTCTACCACCAATTGTAGTTCTCTTCATATGACCACCAATTTTTTACATTCATCATTATTAATTCGTCCTCTTCTGCATCAAACTCAGATGAATGCTTGTTGCTCTTCAATAATGAGTTTTGACTTTTCAAAATTCTGTTTATTTAGTTGGATGCCTTTATTTTTAAAAGGCTTATTTACTGTAGTGCTCCTGAAACTATATAGTCAAATTTCACTTGACTTCCTGAAAGTTAAAGTGACCTAGAGTGCTCCTTGACCAAAGTTTGGTGGTTCACTGAACCCTAAATAGAAAAAGATATATATTTAAAAAATTACTTTGTTCTCTCTTCTCCCTCTCCCTCTTTCTCTCTGTACCCACCCCTTGCCACCCGAACAACAACCCACCCACGAGACACACCCCTACCCACAAACTCACACACAAAAAAAATATTCTTCTGTTTCCTACTTCCAAATTTAGCCCAATACATTTCTTAATTGAGGAACAAGGGAAGAGTACATTTACATATTGCAAAGCTCATCAACATTCTCTTGAGCATCTATTGTTTTACATGTATCAGGCCTTCTTGTCTAACGATTTGATCCAATTTTTTATTTTTTTTCCTTTTCTCAAACACGCAACTATCTTCCATGGCCAACCCTGATTCTCCCACTCCAAACAATGTCCCACTTGCTTCCATTGTCATTAACCCCTCTGCAATCAATACCACCATGCCCACCGTCATCAATATCAAGCTTGATTGATCAAACGATCCACTTTGGCTAGCTCAAATCGTTCCCATTTTGAAGAGTCGAGACCTTATGGGGTTTGTCGACGGCACCAGTGTTTGTCCACCATCAACTATTGCTGGAAGCACACTCTGTTGGATCAACAACTCGCTTACACACTCTGTTTTGTCAATTGTGTCGACAAATCAGAATGCTCGCACAACCTGGTTAGCTTTGGAGAGACGTTATGCTTCCACCTCTCGAAACAGAATTTTGCATCTGCACAATGAACTACTGCGCACAACCAAAGGTGATATGTCTGTCAATGACTACCTTGATCGTATGAACGCTATTATTGATAACCTCTGGACAGACAGTGGATGATGATGAACTGGTCCAGATTATCATGAATAATCTTGGCCCATCCTATGATATGATAGCTAGTGCAGTCCAAGCTCGTGATACACTTATCACATATGATACTCTTGAGGCTCTTCTTTTGACAACTAAGCGACGAATGCTAGAACAAGTGGTCCCTATGCCTAACAATGGACTTGTGGCGTGTATGGCTGCTCGAGGACATGTTACGGGTCCTTCTGGGGAGTCTTCTACTTCGGCTACCCCAAGAATTATTTGTCAGATCTGTGGAAAAGATGGCCATCCTGCTGTGGACCATTTCCAGAGCATGAATATGGCTTACGAAGGCAGAATTCCAGCTCAGCACCTCATTTCCATGGCCTTATCTCCTAGCACTATAACCCGTCAACCAAATGGATCCTAGCTTCTTAACACAAGTGCAAATGCGCACATCACTCCAGATCTCCAGAATATTTTGAATCCAAAGAAATACAATGGTAATGAAAAGGTTGGAGGTGTCGTAGGTAATGCTTCTACTTTATGAATTTCTCATTTTGGTTCAACTACTGTTAACATTGATTCTTGCAAATTTTCTCTCAATGATATCTTATATTGTCCCACAGCTTCTACCACCCTCATTTCTATCCATCGCTTTACTTCTGACAACCATTGTTACATTCTCATTTTTCCTGATCGTTTTGTTGTGAAGGACCTCAAGACTCGGAAGACGCTTTTCCAAAGAAGATGTGAGAATGGTTTGTATCCATTTCATAGTGGCTGTGGTGGCATCTCCAATAAACCCTTTTCAACATTTGTAAGCACAAAATTGGTCTCTGCAAACTAGTGGCTCTTTCATCTTAGTCATCCTGCAAGTTCAGTTGTTAGGTTTTTAATTTCCAATAAACAAGTGCCAATTAGTGGCAAGAAGTTTGGTAGTAACCTAAAATAAATTTGTAAAATACAACTTTTATTTAAATCACAACCCCAACAATTTACAATAAAACTTCAGAGTTTACAATGAAACGACAACACTACTTCCCAGCAGAATAAGAATATGTGCAGCAGAAGATGCATAGGATACAGGTTTAGTAGGAATCCGGATCGAGATCTGAGCTTGAGTCGAGGTTGGAGTCGAAGTCGAAGTCAGGATCTGGGTTTGAATCATAGACAAATTCGGGGACATACGAGGTCGTCATCGGAGTCAGGGTGGGGGTCATCATCAGGGTCGTCAAAATAGGATCCTGATTCAGGATCAGGTTTGGGGTCATCAAAATAGGATCTTGATTCAGGATCGGGTTCAAGGTCGAAGTCTGCATCTGTAGGAACTGAGCCACCTGGGCACTCAACTTGGCTATGGTTGGTTGAGGAGAGAAGGAGTCAGTGGTGCTACTTCCATGAGGTTTGAAAAAATCATCAACCCCCATAGCGGCAACGGGGGTTTGAAACTAGAATCAGCAATTCCAAGATTGCCACTCTGATACCACACTAAACAACACAAATTGACATGCAAGAAAGAATTCGAGCCTACATCAATACAACAGACATGAATGAGTAGGTGACACTTCAACACGATTTGAAATGCCTACACTTCTTAGATTTAGCTAAAATGTTGACAGGTTATAGTCAAGACAAATATAAAAAACTTTCATGAGGGGCGAGATGTCATTAGAGCACAGGAAAGCTATATTCAAGAGTGATTAAGTCAACATTAGAGTGAAACCAGCAGACAAAAAGAAAGAGAAGACTAGCATCTTGAAAACGATCTCAGGTAACTAGACATCTCTAATTCCCTTGAATTTTGGGTATGTCATGGCTATTAAACCAAGGAACAAATTTTATGAAGGCTACTTCACCATAAGAGCAGTGGAAAATAGAAATGCAAGGCCAAACCCAAGCCTTACACAGAGTACCAAGCCGTGACAAACAGTGGAAAATAGACATGCTTTTGAGGTAGCTACACTTCTTCTATTGGGCTATATTTTTTATATGTTCTAGAAGACAAGCAGATGAACAAGTCTGAAGAAGGAAGCATTTCGTTTTGAACTAAGGACAAATGGGTTTCGAAGCATGCAACAGAATTGACGGGTTTGGAATGCTGTGAGGAGTTTGAGAGAGTTTTCTTTGGAAAATGGAAGAGAATGTGTAAATTGTAACATTCCACCAACGGAGAGGGGGTGATGTGCCTTATATTATGCATGTCTCCATCTAGCACGAGGCCTTTTGGGAGCTCATTGACTTCGAAGTCATGGGAACTCCGAAGTTAAGCGAGTTAGGGCTAGAGCAATCCCAGGATAGGTGACCGACTGGGAAGTTGCTTGTGAGTTCCTAGAAACAAAATCGTGAAGGCAGAGAGGGGGGCCTAAAGCAGACAATATCGTGTTACAACTGAGCTGATCCCAGGATGTGACAATTTGGTATCAAAGCCACTCTGCTGTGTGGTGCGAGTGTGCCGACGAGGAGGACAGGCTTCTAAGGGGGGTGAATTGTAACATCCCAAATCGGCCAATAGAGAGGGGGTGATGTGCCCCATATGTACATGCTCGCCTCCATCTAGCACGAGGCCTTTTGGGAGCTCACAGGCTTTGGAGTCATAGGAACTCCAAAGTTAAGCGAGTTAGGGCTAGAGCAATCTCAGGATGGGTGACCCACTGAGAAGTTGCTCTTGAATTCCCAAAAACAAAACCGTGAGGGTAGAGAGGGGGGCCTAAAGCGGACAATATCATGCTACGGCGGAACCGATCCCGGGATGTGACATGATCAAATGTGGGAGATCAAAGAGGTAGGTGTACTTCTCTTTTTCCTTGTCTTCACCCTTGCCACACCATCACACGTGGAAAAACTAGAGGCTAAAATGTGTCATAACCTAAGTGAAACAACTCCAAAAACTTATATGAGCTCAACATCACCTCTATTATTCTTACGTAACAATCTCTCCTCCAAAATCAATTAGAATATTTTTCCAAAAATTCCAATCCTCACCATTTTGAGTCCAAAAATTTTATTTTTCATGCAGATGGCTCCAACTAAAAATACAAATATTTTCAGGAGCTCACGGACTATGAGCCAAGAATTCAGTGCCTTGCAAACAAATTGGACTTGGACTCTTATCTCGTGTTAATCCAGTATGAATTTGCTGCCCAACAAGCGGGTATTTAAGATTAAAAGGAAGTTCGATGGTTCGATCAAACAATATAAAGCGAGATTGATTGCCAATGGTTTTCACCAAAAGGAAGGTATTGATTACACCTAGACCTTTATTCATGTCGTTAAACACAGCATTATTTGGTTGGTTTTAAGTTTGGTTGTTTCCAATCATTGGCATGTGCGCCAATTAGATGTTCAAAATGCTTTCTTGCATGGCTATCTTGCTGAGGAAGTATACATGTGTCAACTGGTAGGTTTTGTTGATTTTCAATTCCCACACCATGTGTGTAAATTGCAGCGAAGTCTCTATGGATTAAGTAGGCACCCAAGGCTTGGTTTCAACATTTTTCTGATTATTGCTGGAGCTTGGTTTCCAAGAATCCAAATGTGACTACTCTTTTTTTGTATATAATTAGAAAGGTGTTTATTTAGTCTTGCTGATCTACGTTGATGACATCCTCGTAATAGGTAATGATCAATCTCAAATTTATCATCTAATTCAACAGCTTTGTACTTCCTTTTCCATGAAAGATTTGGGACGGCTACACTATTTTTTGGGCATAGAAGTTGACTACAGTGGTGATTCCATGTACTTAACTCAATCTAAGTATGCTTTGGATTTGTTGTCTCATACAAAGTTCATTGATGCCAAGCCGATTTCTACACCTACACCGACGGGTCAGAAGCTCAGATTCTGCGACTTATAGAAGCGTTGTAGGTGCTCTGCAATACCTCACCATCACTAGGCTTGATCTTGCATATCTTGTAACCAGGTATGTCAATTCATGCAGCATCCTTCTTCCACTCACTGGTCCACTGTGAAGAGGATTTTGTGTTACTTGAAGAGTATATATGATCATGGATTGGTTTATCGTCATGGTGACTTGCAACTTAATGCCTTTTCTGATGCGAATTATGCCAACAATCCAGATTTGCGACACTCAACTGGTGGTTTCTGCATTTATTTGGGCAAGAATATAATCTCGTGGAGTTCTAAAAAGCAAAAGACTGTGTCTCAATCGAGCATAGAGGCTGAGTATAGGCAGCTTGTGCATACTGCTGCGGAATTGTCTTGGTTTAGCTCCTTATTTCGTGATCTGCAGTTGTCCCCCTCCTCAAATTTGGTGTGACAATGTGTCATCGCTTGCCATGGCTTCCAATCCTGTCTTCCATTCTAGAACCAAACATTTGGAGGTTGATTATCACTATGTTCGTGAAAAAGTCACTCGTGGTGAATTGCTTTTTCATTGTGTTTGTTCTCAAAATCAGATTGCTGATATGTTTACCAAAGGGTTGTCCACGATGCGTTTTAATTACTTGGTCTCCAAGCTTCCAGTTCTTCAACGGCCTGTTAGCTTGCGGGGGATGTTAGACAGATGTTATATGAGCATTCAAATTCAAAATGTGTACTTGATGTGGATAAGAAGTCCTAGTCTATTGGGACTTCTTTGAATTGTGTTGAGATAGGTTGTCTTTTGATTTTCAAATGTATAGATTGGTTTCCTTGTAAATAAGGATTTGATGTAATCTATGTATTGGTTTTAGTTGAACATATCAATATATATAAATATGGCTACTTCATCGTGTTAGATGGTATGCAAAGCTCACCAACATTCTCTTGTCTTGAGCATCTATTGTTTTACAGGTTCTTGAGTCTGAGAGAGAGGGAGAGAAAAATATCCTATTTGTTAAATTTTTTTTAAAATAAAATTTTCACACATGGCACTTTCGTGGCATAAATTTCAGCAAACTAGTGAGACCCATTCATTCCACGTCAACAATTTTAACAGAGCTATAGTGAGGGGCAAAGTGAACCACCAAAACATGGTCAAGGGGACACTTTGGGTAACTTTAACTTTAGAGGGTAAGTGAGATTTGACTATAATTTTAGGGACACTAACCTTTAAAAAATTCAATATTTTTCTTCAATGTACTTCCTTATTCTACCCATATTTTTAACTTTAATTTTTTCTAGAAACATTTGAACCAACAAACAACTCTCCCCATAAAATACAAAAATGACTAAAAACAAAAAACAAAAAAAAAAATCAAAGCATAAAGCCTATAAAAGGAATGATGAGAAGGAGAGAGGTGGCTTGGTCTCAAAGAGAGGCAAGTGAGTGGGAGCCCACCATAAAATGATCAAATAGGAACACTTGAATGAAAACAAAGGTTGGTCTGTGGACCAGCTGTTCAATGCTTAATCCTCCAAATTAGACTTGCAATCAGCAAAAAGTAGGTTGAGTTTCAGTTTAACCAACTCTAACACCCACTCCATCATATTCATAATCATTCTTTTCTTATAAATTTCTCCCCACGTACCAAACTAGAACAACAGTATTGGATCAAACATTTCCACATTTGAATTATTCTTGCTTAACTTGTTCCTAAAGCCATCCCCGATTTCGAACTAATATAATACACCACATTGTGTTTCCATGGCTTCTAAGTCCAACAAAACAAGGCTTAGGCTTTGTAGTTTTGTCTGTGAAGGGATGAAGGATCGCATGGAAAGATTTGCTGTTCTTCCTTTTGGCATTGGCTGCACTTCTCAGTCCAGCGTTGCCATTGGCACAAGCGGTGATCAAACAAGAAAATCAAAAGCAGAAACACAAAACCCACCTCCACATGTAACAAGTATGTCTCTCTCTCTCTCTCTCTCTCTCTCTCTCTCTCTCTCTCTCTCTCTCAAGTTGATATCGGTGCTAATTTGAGACTATATGGTGTTTTGATAAGGAAGACGACGGAAACGCACAAGGAGCAAAAGTGAAGAACACTTATCGTTTTCTGAATCTTAGGAAGAGTCACATTTCCAGTGGATTTGAAAGATTGATCAGAAGCATCAAAAGTTTGTCTCAAATATTTGGTAAGCCGATGATTAATTCAATGCCTAATTATAGATATATAATCAAAAGGCTAAACATGTTTTATTACTTTTTCCTTAGATGATTCGTAAAAAGAAAGGCTTTAAAGTTAATGAACATTCCGTAATCACATTATGGAGTGCGTTGCAAGTTCAAAAAATGTTGCTTTGTCCATCATGTTCTTAAAAAGTGGATGTTGACTTTAAAGTGCTAGCATATATATATATATATGGTATTGGAATACGATAATGTGGTATAATTTACTCACGTCTTATAATATGGGCGTACGATATAATTATCCACTTATATTATAGTATGTGTATGAGTTATGCCACATGGTTGTGCTCAAATACACCACACATACACATCCGCCCGTTTTAAATCCTTAATTAAACCATGAGATAGCTGAGACCATTAGCTGTACGTACAAACTAATTTTAAAAAACAAAAACAGAAATTAGGTGTACCAAGAAACTTTTTTGTTTTGGTCTCATCCTAAGGAATTTATGCAATGAAGAATATCCATATGAAAATATATTATAACATATGTTATTTTATTTCTAATTAGTTGTTTAATATCTTATATATATATATATATATATATGGTTGTTCAGTTTACAAGGAAGAGATTGAGGAAGAAGAGGAGAGAGAGATGGAAATTGGGTTGCCTACAGATGTGAAGCATGTGACGCACATAGGATTGGATGGGTCAACAACTACCAATACAAACGGACCCATAAAAGGCAGCTGGGAAAACTTCAACAATGCTCCAGAAATACTCTCTTTCCCTTCAATTTCTTTAAAGCAGTTCGAGTTCGCCATGGCTGCACAGACCACCCACCAGCCTCAGCCGCTCCTTGTTGATGATCTAAACACGCCCACAGATGTTAACTAATTTTAATTAATCGAAGCTAGAGCATGCTGCGATGTGTTGTGATTATCTTAATCATCATGTTAATGCCTCTCCACGTCAACTAATTAATTACAGATTAAGCATGCATGGTTTGGACTTTCGAATTTCTGAGGAGGTGGGGTGGCGTGATGATCATGTCAAGATCAGTTCATGATGAATTTTTATTGATGGAAATTGATTAAGGTGCGTGGAGTGACATTAGTGGAGCTTAGAATATTCATACTGAATCATTTTCGTAGTCTTTGCTATATTAAATTGGCCACCCGCACAACAAGGTGTTAGGATTGTTTTTGCAGAAATTAAGAAAGCCCAAGGGTTGATTTGGATGCAAGGATACAAGATTATGGATTTGATTATGAGTTTTTAGTGTAAAAATTACTTAATCGAACTTCGAAATTTTTAATTTTCTACATCACTAGTATAGTCAAAATTGTTGATGCTTAAAATTGGTTCAACACATATCGACATCGAGGTCGGACAATCTTTCCAAACCCTTGTCGCCACGTGGCATTAGGTTAAGTAGTTTTGGAAGAGTATTTGGCCTAGTCAAAGATGAAGAGGGAATTTGGACTAGGGATATTATAAACTTTACCTTGCATGAAGGTCTTGTTTGAAGAACAGCTTTGGGCTTCCTTTCACACCCAAAATTTGTCTACGGACACCAATTTCTTTAAACGCCTATGCTAAAATTGAAAAGTTTTGAACTTATCTCCAAATACTCTGAACTTTTTTCTTGTTGGGCCGCTTACGTTCAAATTAAAAATCATTTATACATCATGAGAACTTGTAACTTAAGTGATTATATCCGAAATCTTGGATTCGATTCCGCATTTCTCAATGACGTTTACGTCTCTATTAATCTTTTGTTTTTTTGTCAAAATCTAATCTATAACACAATTATTGAACATAAAAAAGTGGATAAGTCCTGCAGCGTCAGCCTTGTGCAGACCCTGATATTATGGATAAAAGGAGCCTTTTGTGGTTGTAACTGTAATGCGATTGATTGGTCTTGCAATTTGCATATGCCATTTGGGCCAGCGTTCCAATAGCATAATATTTTTCCATTTTCTAAACCAAAAAAAATAACATAAATTAAAGAATAATGAAATTGTACAAAGTTTAAAGGCATCACCACCACCAGCCCCACCAAATCCAGCACCCACTTGTCTGTGCCCAACACATGTTCTTCATTCATGAGTTCGCATTTTGGTCGCTGCAGATCCGCCAGAACGTGCGTCGTCTTATAGCCACCCACCCATGCTAAAGTTACCAAACTGACCAGCTTCAGCCAAGAAAAATCAACAATAATCCTTTTGACTTAGTTTTGTCGGAAGAGGATAAATGCGAGAAATTCTCGAGTTCACCCGTAATACTGCCATGTAATATTATTAATTTATTTATTTTATAACGCATGTTTTATTTATTAATGGTATATTTTAGACGCAAATGATATTCTATTTCAATTTAATCTAAATTATCAAAAGAGGAATTCGAATTCAGATACAAAATGGGGAATGCATCCGTTCTAGCCAATTTGACTAAGTCCATGTATCTATATATATAAAGCAAAAGATAGAGAATTGTGAAACATTCAAAATATTAGAAAATGTCATTGGTTAATCCAAACATTAAGAATTAAAATTATTAATTTAATGATGATAATATGATAAATTCACACTTTTTCATATTAAAAGAAAAATAAGATAATGAGTCCTATTTTTATAAAACACAACTACCCATTATCTTTTTTAATTCTAAAATAAATTTTAATTTTTTTTAAAAAAAAACCTCTCGCAAGTGCGGAAGCGCGTGCGAAAAGCTAGTGTTTTATTAATGGTATATTTACTTACATACAATGAGGTACGATGAGTATTAAAATTATTTCCATCAATAATTTCTCATGTGTTTAAAAAAATATATATAAGTTTCACATCACAATATATAATTCAATACCTGAACAATCATGAATTAAATTAATTAGAGGATTCAGTTGATCGAACTCCAATTCATTTCCTCTCCCACCATTTATAACTTCCCTCATTTGAAGTAAATAAACAAAGGGAGTCATACCATATTGTAAATGTAACCCAAATATAACACGTGAATCGCGTCATAATGTGATAATCACGCTATGTGATTAGGTTGGAGTAAGTGATGGGTTAGAAAAAAGGGATAAGACTAGGCCACTTCTCCATGTATATAGCGCTGGCGACCACATTACATCAACAACTTTTATTTATTTATTTTCAAATTTTGGATTTTTGTTGTTCCGGCAAACAAATAGAACAATCTGTTAAAACTTAAAACAGATAAACTAATACAATTACTGTTAAGTATTAGGTATTAGTAACAAATCCAATTATTTAACGGGCAGTGCAGTGAGAGAGAGCATCGAAACAGGCTTGTGAAGTTAGTCTTCTTTCTTCAACATCCATCGTCTATAATTTTCTTGTCTTCGGATAGAAAAGTCGTCTCTCTCTGTAATCAGAAACCAGAATCTAAGGTGCGCTTGGGTTGTGTCTGATCAACTCTCTCGTCTGCCCCTTTCCCGTCAACGTCAAATTGGCAAATTGGTAATTTTACATAAATGGGTTATCTTTTTTTCTTGAGGTCGAAAATGAATTGAATTATCCTTATGAATATGAAATTTGATGTGATTTGGGAAATTGGGATTGAAATTGAAATGCTCTCTATGTGACTTACTGACAGAACTGACAGAGATTATCCGTTATCCTCGAAATCGTTCCAAATTATCCGAAACAGAAAGCAAGACGGATCCGCCGGTGGAGCCAAGGAAGGGCCCCGACTGTATGGTGGGGTTGGAGTGCTTTCTGGACGTCGTCAGGGCACTCGGCATGGGCTCCTGCCTCTCCCTGGAAGGCGGATCAGCCTACGGCCCAGTCCCTTCCTCCCCAGGGCCGGGCAACAAGAGGAGGAAGAGGAGGGTGACTGGGAACTCCTCTGCCACGGCGGTAGCGCCGCCTTCCAATAATCTGGAGATGTGGCTGCACAGAGTCCCTGGCAGGCAGTACTTGAATGGTTCCTCTGATTTTGCTTCCTTGTTCTGCAAGCAAGGCAAGAAAGGGGTCAATCAGGACGCCATGATTGCTTGGGAGGTACTTTGCTTTCTCTCTGCAACTTCTACTTTTACTCAGTTTTATCTCTCTCTCTCTCTCTCTCTTATATATATATATATATATATATATGGAAATTGAATCTGGATTATTGAGTAGTACAATACTAAAGAATTTGTGGTGTTTTACAGAATTTTGGTTCCCCGGATACCATATTTTGTGGTGTTTTTGATGGGCATGGCCCTTTTGGCCATGTGGTTGCAAAGAAGGTGAGGGATGCTCTATCTTTGAAGTTGACTTCACAATGGGTATTGACTAATAACGCCAAGAAAGGGGCTGCTGATGATACCAACGAGGCTGCTTCATATCAAGACCACAAGGATAACGAGCACTGTGAGCTTTTTATGACATTGAAAGATTCTTTTCTGAAGGCTTTTAAGGTCATGGACAAGGAGCTCAAATTGCATCCTCGTATTGATTGCTATTGCAGTGGGACAACTGCTGTTACCTTGGTCAAGCAGGTAGTTCATTTGCATCACAAATTCATTGTTCTTGGTGAACACTTACAAAGAGTCTTAATCTAATAAAGTTGCAGTACTTGTATGCAATATGGACATTTGAGATTTACAGTGGGTCAATATCTGATGCAAGAGCTGAGATGCTATTAGTTAAGTTTTGGTACATCGAGATTGTACCTGTAATTTTTTCTTAAATACATATATGCTGTTTACAGGGCCAGGATCTTGTTATTGCAAATGTTGGGGACTCTAGAGCTCTACTAGGCACCAGAGATGAAGATGGCTCCCTCCTTGCTGTTCAGTTGACTGTAGACCTCAAACCAAATCTTCCAAGTAGCTTTCTTTCTCCCACTCTTTCTAATCCATGGTTAAAGTTCAAAGATACGAAGATTCCAACTTTACAGAATATACACAGCATTTGGTTACTACTTGTCTTAGAAACAAATGCATAGTTCAGACTTAATATCAATCTCATTCTTTTTTATATTGATAATAAACTTTTTAAATTTTTACAATAGAATCCAGCTGAGGATTTCTATCTTTGATAGTATCTAGAAATCAGGAGCAGTGCCCCATTGATAGCTTATGTTCCTTAGGATAATTTATTGTTACAGCTGGCACACTAAATAAAATAGCTGTCGCTATGAAATTTACGTCATTTAGGATTTAAGACCAAATAGTAGTGCTGTGAAAACTTCTGTAAATAGGATTTGATTAATGTGATGCTTAGTGAGGTAAAGAAATCCAAGGCTGAAAATCCTCAGCTGCATAGTGCTTTAAAAGGTTTTTTTCTCTGCAATGGACTAGGTTCAAATGGAGATCTTCTCATTATTTGTATAATTGATGCAATATGTCCTAGTAGATGTTGTATAATCTCATAACATAGCATGTTTTCCCTATTTCTTGATCTTGGATTGCAAGTTTGTTTTGACATTGGATGCATGGATATATATAGATGCTTTTTTGTTTAAATTGATCTGAAAGTAAGTTCACATGCAGACATGCACACTTGCAGCACCCATCTACACACACGTGTTGATGCATATGCACTTTAATCTGGTGTTATAGTAGTTGAGAATACGGATTGTTCTTTATTATGCAGGTAGGAATCTTGGTTGAATAATACGGGATGATTAATCTTATTTTTTAACACAATTATTTTATGCATCTAGGGGAAACAGAGAGGATTATGCGGTGTAAAGGACGAGTATTTGCTCTCCAAAACGAGCCTGAGGTCGCTCGAGTTTGGTTGCCCAACAGTAATTCACCTGGCCTTGCCATGGCACGGGCTTTTGGAGATTTCTGCCTAAAGGACTTTGGTTTAATCTCTGTCCCTGATATTTCTTATCGTCGCCTCACTGAGAAGGATGAATTTGTAGTATTGGCTACTGATGGGGTAAGAAATCTACTTGTTTATATAATATGATTTACAGCTTCTTGTTATGATGCAAATTTTCCTGCATTTTTCTTTTGTCTGGGGGGCGGTATAGAAAGAGTCGTTACTCAATGAGCCAAGGCCGGCAGCCACCTAAAACCCTAATTTTTTTTTCCGAAATAGAGCTAGCTAACTAAGTTCCTGTAGTGGTTGGGAGCCACTTAATAACGTCCCTTCAAGTTGAGTTGGCGTAGAGTAACTGATATCCATTTGGCCCCTTGAGTTAGCAGGGGATCATACATCATAGCCAACAGTCTCTTTGCACAATTGTGCAGACCTTGACATCTGTAGACAGTTCGGAGTCATGATCACTCTAGGATTTCAGTTGAGTGTACTGGGATCTCACCACCTCGGGTATGCCATCACCAATGATGTGCTGTGCTAAGGAGTCATGGCAGGGTTCTTAGCTTTAGCAACTTCTCTAAACCTGAGGAGTACTCTCCTATAAGCTACACCGTTCAGATGGTACTCCTTAATCCACCAGCCAAGATATATCATCATCTTTGACTGGCTTCCATGAGTGCCTAAGCATAAAAAAAGCCTTGTTCCAGAGATGAAGATATTTGATCCCTAAATACCCTTAATTTTCCTTTTTAGGACATCAAACATCAACCAAGCAATCTTAGCTCCCCTACTTCTCCTAGTTCTTGCATCCTTGAGGAAAAGCCCACAACTCTCCATTTACAAAGATGGAGAATGTTTGGATAGAGATGCAAACTCTCGTCAATTAACCATAAGCGGCAAGATACTTGAAAGCTGTAAAAGTATAAAAAATGATACTCAATCTACCATTCCATCTGGCCTTCATCAGATCAACCTATCCATCTCCCAACAACAAAGGCATTTTGATTAGGGCTGATAAGGTTGAAGAGCATCTGCTTCACTCTATTAACAATGAACTTAGCAATTAGGTAACAATGTTACTGAATAGGAGAGAGGTGTTTGACTTGTGCAAGTCATGCACATTGGGGGTTTGGGAGCAAGAGTGGTGGCAATGATGCCCATAAGAAGACAGGATCATTTGTCTGAAATCAAAATGGAAGATTGTTTATGAGTGTCCAAATTCGGTGGAAGCACCATGGACATGGTTTAGGCTTGAATTGAGTCTTTTATATCACTAGTCTGAAAAGTGTGTGTGGTTCTTTATGTGTAATCAAGAGGATTAAGAAAATTCCCGACTAAAAAAATTATTTGATAGAGGAAAGGTTCCTTGTGTGAGTTAATAAAGGTTAGGAAAATTTTGAATGAGGAAAAACAAGACGGAGGAGAAAAGGCTTTATCTTGACCTAATATCGAGTCAGGAACAGGGAGCGCACTAGAGAGAAACAGAAAGGAACTATGGTTGTTTGTTTCTGAGAATATGCACGGATATTTGTGCACGATCTAAGTATGCGGAAAGGAACTATGGTTGTTTCTTTGTTGCTGAGTGTATTCATTATTCATCTTCTGTATGGACGTTTTGTGTCAAGCTGTCAATTCTGTGAGGAAAATGGAATTGTAAAAAAAATTCTTTTTATACATTTATCTTTTGTTTCCCACTTTTTTCCTTGCAAATTAAGAAAAATATGACCTTTGTATGCGTACATAATCTCTGTAATGCTCCTGCTTAACCTCATCTATTGCAGTCCTGATCTGTCTTAAATTGTATCGTTTGCGTAGTTAATCTTCCACTTCTCTATGCCTTTTTAGTGTTTCTCTTTGAATGAAAGTATCATGGTCCTGGTCTGGTAAACATGATAATCCAAAACTTTGAAAGGCCTTGACGTTGTTAATGTACTTCATGTGAGTTTGAGGACAGAAGTGCAGTTTATTTATCCACTTCTGGAGATTTCTTGAAAATTGTTACCAAGCCTTATTCAAAATTCAATTGGCTGTAAAGATCTCTTATAGATTGTGAGAATGGATTAAATAAAGACCATATGAATCCAAATTGACGTCATAGATTTAGAGTATTCAGCTTCACATAATGCACATGAAAGATTATCATGGGACAGATTGTTTAGCATTGGCTTATATAAATTTACTTTCTGGCAGATATGGGATGTCCTCTCAAATGAAGAAGTGGTAAAAATAGTAGCATTAGCTCCACGAGCCTCTGCTGCCCGAACCCTGGTAGAGTCAGCAACTCGAGCTTGGAGGTCAAAATACCCGTATGTCAAGGTTGATGATTGTGCTGTGGTTTGCCTCTTCCTCACCTCCAGTACATCTGACATTAGTTCCGATTTCTCACCAACCGGAGAGGAAATGAGCTCTGGAAATTCTTCCCAATATCAGGATGGGATTTAGTATTAAGAAACATCAGAAGCAGTGGCATATACTTTTATGACTTGCCTGCTCCTGAGTCTTGTTGATTGTAGGGTCATTAGTTTTGTTATCGTTGTCTATATTTCTCTTCCTTCTTATCACCATTTTATTGATTTTTATTTTTTTTATAAAATCTTGGAAAAAGGTTTGAGAGTTTCATTTAGATTGGTTGGAAGAGAGACGTGTTATTTCCTTGTCTCTCTTTAGCAGTGTCGATTGGAGTTTTTGTAAATACATGTCTTGAAGCCTTGTTGTTCTTCATTACAAAGGCTACCCGATTTTATACGTTGGTGGGTGGTTGGAAATTTTATCCATGGGTTGTTATTATATTTCTGCATTGAACTACTTTGGTGTTTTGGTTTTTTCTTGTAATTCCAATATATCTTTTCTTTTCAGGTCGCCTTACCTCTGATTTCTAATTTCTGATTTTTTGTTTGTAGAGGAAATACTAATTGTTAATATTTTTTTTGGTATGTTACTAATAATTGCTATTGTTACAGGTTGTTTAATCGCATTGAACACTTACGTAGCTTACTTACAGATTAATAAACAATAACATTTTTCAAAATGGTAATGGACTTTGTTCACCAAAAATGGTGAATAAATACTATTCAACAAAGGGGGATTAAATTAATTATTTGATCACTTTTGATAATTGATAAATAAGTTACCACTAAGGGTAATTTAATTCAAGAATCAAATTATTTGAATTAGTTTATCTCCAACTCACAAATTTCTTAACTATTAAGGTATGTCAGAGTGACTCCTCACCATTGGTAGCTAGACTCCAAATAAATTTAATGACCAAGAAAGCTAGAAAGTGGAGTCAGACTTGCTTTAGTTGGAAATCATGGCTATTTATTGTAAGATCGCCGGATTTCTGCTACTACCAGGATATTTGTATTTATGAACCAACGTTGGAAGAATCTGGGTATTATTGTTCACTTCAGTCCAGGGTTTTGCAAAAGGAATAATCCGGAGACATTCAGGAGCATTGATGAGCAAGGAGCCAAAAATCATCAAAGCAACTGGCTCACAAAAAAGCTAAGGAGCTAAAAAGAAAGGTTGTTGTAGAAGAGTCATCTCAAGATGATAAAGAGTTCAAAGAAATTATGAGGTATTACAAAGATTGTATGATTGAGAACAAAGAGTTGAAGTTTATGTTTAAGGGAACCGCCACAATCCAAACTCCAGCGAGAAGGCGACGGGTCCAAAAGAAACAAGCTGATATTATCACGAAGATTTTTTCCCGTTTGCTAAATGATCGGTGCATAATTACATATCTTTACATTTCTAACTTATGATTTGGTTATGTTTTTGAGTTAAAATTGTGCTTTTAATAAAGTTTTTGTATGTTTCAGTGTAATAAGGTTGAGATTCATTACATGCATTTTGAAGACAAATTAGCTCAAAACAGTGTCTGCAGATCATTCAATTTCACGGATTAACCTGTACTTGCTCAAGAAGAACCAGATAATGAGCCATACATGATTGGAAAGATACGGAAGTCTAATTTCCGTGGCATTTTACGGCTCACGATTCTGAGTCTTCTAGAGGAAGTTATACATGATTTAGTAGATCAATGTCAAAATTCGGCAGCATCTGCGTTACTGGGCCACAAATGACATTTGAAGGTCTTCCCGATTTTTCCTTGAGTTGGGCTGCATATGCTTGGAAACATAAGACAAAGGGCTTGAATATCCATATTTTTTCAGATTTATTCGGAGAGAATAACAAGCCCAAAACCTGCCCACAAGCTGACTGCAATGCAATGTAATGCATGATGAAGTGTTGTTGATAGTGGGAAGGTTAGGTGAAGCATATTCAATTCTTATAATTGAAGTGGAGTTTTCCAGCAGCCAATTGCAGACAAAGAAGATGAAGTGGGAGCTCTCCCACTAAGTTTAAAGACATAAAAATTGTTTTCAAATGTAATGGTGTGTTAGGTGAAGTTGGTGAAGTGAGTGTGGTAGGTAGAATCAATACTTAATTCAGATTTTCAACTTCCCTTAGGCCTATAAATAGTGAGGTTTTCCAAGTTTGTAAACACACCCCAAGGGGGTGAGCTCTCAAACATTTCTCTAGAGCTCCCCTCCATTCTCTCCCTCAAATTCTCTTAGTTTTCCTTTCTAGTTCTCAATTGTTGTAATAAAATCCCCTTGCTAAATGTTTCTTTGAGTTTTTCTGAGTTCTTCTTAACTTTCCATTGTAATGTAAATTCTTTTCTTTAGCATTCAAGTTTGAGTAGTTTCCAAGTTTCAATTATGGTTTTTGTTCTTATTCATTATGCTTATAAGTTAATATGCTAGTTTGAATGATTGATCACCATTAAGGCTTGCATATTAGCTATCTTGGTTTGAATTAAGAGTAGACACCATGCTTTAATTCGAATTGAACTATGAATAGGAAGAGTATGTATGGACATTTGACAACAGGGATTAGATACATGCTTGGTTGTTTAAAATGTTCTTCTATGCTTAATGGGTTTCTAATGCTTAATTTAGGTTAGACAACAAATGATCAAGTTAGGGAATTAAGAACACAAGGTTAGGACCAGACACCATGGCTTAATCATACTTTAGCTAGAATCAATCCATTAATCTAAATTGAACTTGGGAACTTATTCGCTTGAGTTAATTTCTTTTCCTTCTTTCTTATCTTATTCATTTCCTTTCTTTTTCATTTATGTTTTGTACAGGGAATTGAAAATCAATCTATCATCAATCCTCGTGGGATCGACCTCACACTTACATATGCTAAACTACCAACGGCTCGTGCACTTGTGAGTATCACAAGTTGAGGATGCAGCTGAATCTATTTTGGTGCAGCTGAATCTATTTTGGTGCAGCTGAATCGACACAATAAGTTTTTGGCGCCGTTGCCGGGGATTGGAAACATAGTTTGGTTCTATTTCTTTTCCCTACTTGTTTTATTTATTTATTTATTTTCTTTCTCCTTTTCATTTTAGTTTTTATGTCCTAATCCTTTTAATTCTCTTTCAAGTTTTTGTTTGTATTTGTTTTAGCAATTTAGATAGCTAAATAAAAAAGGAGAGAAAATGCAACTCCAAACATAATGAGAAGTGTGGAGTAGTAGGAGAAGTCGCGACCTCCAAATACATCTATGCTCGACCTAATTGCTTCAAGGGGGAGCATTCTAATCCTTTCCCTTAATTTGTTTTCTTATTATTTGAAGTTTATGTCCCTGTTTTCTATTTTCTTATGCTTTCACAATGAGGACAAACTATTTTCTTATGCTTTCACAATGAGGACAATGTACATTGTCCTCATTGTGAAAGCATAAGAAAATAGAAAACATGGATTAAGGGTAACCTGGCACTGCACAGTTCATCCTTCAATCCGAGCCGCAATCAATTTCTGTTTCGATGATATCGGCCATGGGCTCCACCCAAGGTTCACTTTCCTCCATTGGCTCATCCTCAGACTCACTTTCGGAAGGGTCCGAATCAGAAGAATCAGATTGGGCTCCATCTATCACCTGCGCCACGAAGTCTCTGAGCCTTGTGGTCATATACCCTAACTGGAAGTCAAACTCGTCAAGCACACTTAAGTAAATACCAAACTCATCTCGGATGTTACCTGTACAATACATGTGATTGCTCAACACAACAGTTCTTGCCACAAACCTCCTATCTAGCATATATACCCTCTAAGTATCTAGACAATGTGCCAGCGCCGCAAGCTGCATCTCTTCCAATCCACAATCCAAATCCCAATTTGGAATCATGTCTTCAATTTCCTCTATCAGCATACCTCTATGCAACAGAAAGGCATCTATGACAACTTCTGAGGGGTCCATGGCAAACACAACCACGAGCACCACAATCACCTCCAACACTGGTTGCATAATGGTGTCCTCTCCCAAAGGATTTTCTGGTAGGATAGCTGGGTGAGCTCAACAAAACCATGCTCAATTCGGACTCCTCCTCCTTGAGCTTTCCACCGACGGCCTCCTGGAGTTTTTCCATTGACGAGATCTACAATAAACAACAATTTGGAAAAGATTTGGTTCGGGAGGAAGAGGAAGTTGAGATGTTCAGGGGTTAGAGGGCGGCTAGATAAATTAAAAGATGGAGAGTTAATTTTAGGGTTAATGTGGGTAGTGTTTCAGTGTTTGGCAGTCCACTGATCGGTGCATAATTACATATCTTGTTGTACCCTTCTAACTTATGATTTGGTATGTTTTTAAGTAAAACTTGTGCTTTTAACCTCTTTTGTGTTTGTCATTCAGTTCATTGAGCTCTAGGTAATACTTGAGATATTTGGAGTAAAATGGTGAAAACAATGTGTAAAAACTGAAGACTGAGTTACAAATTCATTTCGGACTTATCTTCTTCATCCGAACTTGGATTGGCCCATATATCATGTGGTTGGAAAGATGAAAGCCTGAACTTCAAGATGGATAGCTTAATGTCATCAGTTGATCAAGGCAAGCACAATCCGTGAGCCCATCAAAGTACATGTCATGCTGACTTACAGATAAGCTCATTGCTTGCATCATGCTGAGCTAAGGATGAGGTGTGGTTTCTGGTGGGATTGGTTGGTGAAGTGGAGCAGCCAAGAAACTGATATTCAATTGCAAGTGTTGATGGTGGAGGCTTAAATCAATTCAGATTCCTCTTCTCACTCTCCCTATAAATACCACATCCATTTCATTCCAAAAACAACATCTGAGCATTCAGCAATTCCTCTAGTCCAATTCCCAGCAACCACTCCATCCTTCACATCCCCATCATCTCCCAAACACAATTCCTCTAGTCCAATTCCCAGATCACACTTCATTCAACCTAGAATTCTCTTCAGCATCCTCTAACACTTCCATCCTTCCCAAACACTCCATTCTGTCCAAAATCACCAAAACAGCTCCAGCAAGCCTCCCTTCCATTTCCCTACGAATTTCCTCTTTCTCTACCATCACCACTCACCTCATCCCAAATTCACCTATTAGTTGCCATATTAGATGTGAGAAGCTCTTGGAGCAGTTAGATTGGGAAGCTTGGACAACAGTAACTTAGAAATGGGTTTTTCCACTCTTATTGCATTCATTATGTTTTCTCATTTCTGTTTAAGTTTCATTTCCATTATGAGTAGCTAAATTCATAACTAGGGCTTCGATGTAATCTGACATGAATATTCTGGGTTTATAAGTTGAAGTTTTGAGTTTCAAGTTTGATTCATGATTCATATTCCTATTCTTTATGCTTATCAGTTAATATACTTGTTTGGATGATTGATCACCATTAAAACTTGTTTATTAGCTACCTTTGTTTGAATCAAGAGTAGACACCATGGTTTGATTCGAATTGAACTATGAATAAGAAAAGTATGTATGGACATTCGACAACAGGAATTAGATACATGCTTGGTTGTTTAAATTGTTCTTCTATGCTTAATGGGTTCCTAATGCTTAATTGAGGTTAGACAACAAATAATCAAGTTAGGGAATTAGGAACACAAGGTTAGGACCAAACACCATGGCTTAATCATACTTTAGAAAGAATCAATCTTTGAATCCGAATTAGACTTGTCACTTGACTCCTTATAACCCAGAATTGAATTGTTATGGTGAATCGAATGCCCTAGTCTCTCAATCTATTTTCCAGCCTACAAAAATACTCTTTGTTGCATTTGCTCACTTTGCTTTTGTTTGGAATTTTGTTTTGCCTCATTTGTTCAACACTTACAATCACTCTTGCTTTAAATTCTGTTTTAGACTTAACTTCCTACTTACTTGAATTTGGTAATCTAAGCACATAACTAGTTTTAACTTCTCAGTCTTCGTGGGTACGACCTCGTACTTGTCTTGCTATACTACTAATTGGCCCGTACAATTGCGAGTTAACATTTTTAACAACAAATTTTGGCGCCGTTGCCGGGGACTGAACGAAAGTTCGTTCCTGGTTATGTGCCCAAGGTTACCCTATTCTTTTTAGTAGTACTAACTAACTCAAGTTATTTTCTGTTTCAGGTAGTTTATGTCTGGAAATCCTTTCCTTGATCAAGTGAGGTCTTCATTCCAACGTTCGAGACCTTTGAACGCAGGGTCATCTTTGCAACCAAACCGGGTGATCTCTGAAATTCAGAATCGTCTAGAAAGAGAGTTGACAACTGCAAAAGAGCAAGCCATTGCCACATTTGAAGGTCTTGCTATCCACACTGACCTCCCAGGTTCTTCACCTTCCAATTCGGAAACAAGTTCAGACCAAGAAGAAGAAGAAGAGATGGCTGCCAATGAGTTCATGGGAGACCTTGATATCCCGACAATTCCAGCATCCCCTTCAAGCATCTTACCTAATGAAGATCCATTAACCCATATAAAGGATATTTTTAATGCTGTGAGCTCTTTTCCCTTGACAGGTGTGACGGAAGATCAACTTCGAATGAGAGTGTTTCCTTACACTTTGAAAGATAATGCGAAATATTGGTTGAATTCCTTGAAGCCTGGTTCACTCACGACTTGGGGAGCCATTCAAAAGAAGTTCTTGGAGAAATACTTCTCTATGCAAAAAACCGACATGCTTAGGGACAAGATCTTACTATTTGCACAGCAAGATGATGAGTCGTTTTGTGAAGCGTGGGAGAGATTCAATGGGCTGCTCAATCAATGTCCTCATCATGGGATTCCATTGAAGCTTCAGATGCGTATGTTCTATAAAGGACTAACCCCCTCTAGCCATAATATTGTCACTAATTTTGCAGGTGGTTCTTATAAGACTAAGACTCCCGAAGAAACATATGAACTCTTTGAGGCGATAGCAATGGAGACCCAACACAGCGATACAAGAGGTAAACGTATTGTTGGTGGTTCTAATGATTCTTCTAGTGTGCAGATTTCTAAATTGGAACAAAAGCTAGATGCCCTCCTTGCATTGAGCTCAAGAAACCCTTCAAAGGAAGTGTGTAGCATCTGCGAAACTCATGATCATCCTACCATTTCTTGTCCCCTTGGGGCTGCATATCCAGAATTTGTGCAAGAGCAAGCTAAGTTGGTAAATTCTTACAACCGAGGTCTAATAAATGATCCATATTCTCAAAGTTATAATCCAGGTTGGAGGAATCATCCAAACTTTTCATGGAGGAATACACAGAATCAAGCAAATCCCCCTTCACTCCAAAGGCCACAACAATCATCATCATTGGAGGATATAGTGAAGCAAATGGCAATCAACCAATCCAATTTCCAGCAAACTACACAAGCTGCCATCTCCAAGTTGGAAGTCCAATTAGGCCAGATAGCTACTGAAATAGCTCAAAGGGAGCCTGGGAAATGGCCAAGCCAAACCGTGATCAATCCGAAAAACCAAGAAGCCAAGGCCGTTCATGTGCTCAGATCAGGTAAGATTGTTGATAACAAAGTTGGTTCTGATCTATCAAATGATGTTGTGGTTGTAGAGAATGAAGATGAAGAGGAAACCACAGCTACGAAAGTAGAACAACCCAAAATGTCCCAATCTGCTCCTGAGGCCAAATCTGATTCTCAGGAACCCAATCCATTCCAATTGCATAAAAGAGATGACAAATTTGTGCCATCACATCTTCATCAAGATAGATACATCCCACCTCCTCCATATATTCCACCGATTCCATTTCCAGGCCGTTTGAAGAAAGCAAATCAAGATAAGGCTTTTAAAGAGATTTATGATATTTTGAGTAAAGTTAATATCAATTTGCCCTTGCTTGATGTTGTTAAACAGATTCCTGCATATGGAAAGTTCATCAAGCACTTGATGACTCACAAGCTCAATTTTGCTCCAAGTGAATAAGTAAAGCTCAACAAGAATGTGAGTGCTGTGTTGCAAAGGAAACTTCCACCAAAACTAGAAGATCCTGGCAGCTTTGACATTCCCATTAACATCGGAGATAAGAAGGTTGGAAGAGCCATGTTGGACTTGGGAGCAAGCATCAATGTAATGCCATATTCAGTTTATCAGGAGCTTGGCTTAGAAGGGATGAAGAAAACCTCAATTCGTCTTGAACTAGCTGATCATTCTATCAAATATCCAAAAGGTATTGTAGAAGATATTTTAGTTCAAGTTAATACACTCATTCTTCCGGCTGATTTTGTAGTGATGGATATGGAGGATAACCCATATGGAGACCGTGTTGATCCTATTCTCCTCGGACGACCATTCATGGCCACTGCAGACACAATCATCAAAGTGAAAGATGGCACCCTCTCCATGACTGTTTTGGGTGAAACTGTTGAATTTAAAGTGTTTGATGCTCTCTCTCAACCTTCTATCACTCATGATACTTGCTTTTCAATTGATGTTGTGGATCATGAGGTTTCTTCTAAAATTGTGCAGGAAAAGTCTAATGATGTTCTAGAAGCGGTCCTAACACAAGAAGAGGAAGATATCTATGAATCAGAGTTCCAAGAAGTGATGGCTGCCTTAGAAGTGTTTCAGCCATACCCACCATCCTTTAGGCCATCACTCGAGCCTCTTGGACCATCCTCCACCAAATTGGAGCCATCCATTATCACCCCACCAAAGCTAGAACTTAAACCTCTACCCAATCATCTTAAGTATACTTATTTGGGTGCTAATGAAACTCTCCCTGTTATAATTGCTGCAAGTCTCACCACACATGAAGAGGACAACTTAATTGAAGTTCTAAAAGAGCATAAAACAGCCCTTGGATGGACCATAGCAGACATCAAAGGAATTAGTCCAAGCATGTGCATGCACCGAATTTTAATGGAAGAAGACAGCAAACCATCTCGTGATGCACAAAGGAGGCTAAATCCCAACATGAAAGATGTGGTTAGGACTGAAGTTTTAAAGCTACTTGATGTGGGAATCATCTACCCAATTTCATATTCTAAGTGGGTGAGTCCTGTGCAAGTTGTTCTAAAGAAGTCCGGAATCACCGTTGTAAAGAATGAGAAGAATGAGCTAGTTCCAACACGAACTATCACTGATTGGAGAGTTTGCATTGATTACAGGAAGTTGAACACATCCACGAGAAAAGATCATTTTCCCTTGCCTTTCATTGATCAAATGCTTGACCGATTATCTGGCCATGCTTACTACTGTTTTCTTGATGGATTTTCAGGTTATAATCAAATTCCCATTGCTCCGGAAGACCAGGAGAAAACCACATTCACATGCCCATTTGGTACGTTTGCTTATAGAAGGATGCCATTTGGTTTGTGCAATGCTCCAGCAACTTTCCAAAGATGCATGATGGCAATCTTTTCTGATATGGTGGAACGATTCATGGAGGTATTTATGGATGATTTTTCAGTTTTTGGTTCATCTTTTGATGATTGTCTTCACCACTTGTCTCTAGTGCTTAAAAGATGTCAGGAAACAAATCTGATTTTGAATTGGGAGAAGTGTCACTTCATGGTAAGACAAGGAATTGTGCTAGGCCATGTTGTTTCAAGCAAGGGAATTGAAGTGGACAAAGCCAAGATAAATATCATCTCAAATCTACCACCCCCTTCCTCTGTTAAAGGAGTTAGAAGCTTTCTGGGCCATGCCGGATTCTATAGAAGGTTCATCAAAAATTTTCAAGCATCTCAAGACCATTGTGCAATCTCCTTGCTAAGGATGTTGTTTTTGAGTTTGACAAAACTTGCATGGAAGCTTTTACGACCTTGAAGAAAGAGCTAACTTCAGCCCCTATTATCATAGCTCCAGATTGGTCTTTACCATTTGAAATAATGTGTGATGCCTCTGACTTTGCTATTGGTGCAGTTTTAGGTCAAAAGAAGAACAAGCTTCCCCATGTGATTCATTATGCAAGCCGGACCTTGAATGATGCCCAACTCAATTACTCCACAACAGAGAAAGAGTTGCTTGCTGTTGTTTTTGCTTTAGAAAAATTTCGTTCTTACCTTGTTGGTTCTAAAGTAATTGTTTATTCTGACCATGCTGCTCTTAGATACTTGCTCACTAAGAAGGACGCCAAACCACGCTTGATCAGATGGATTCTCTTGCTGCAAGAGTTCGATTTGGAGATTCGAGATAAGAAGGGATGTGAAAATGTGGTGGCTGACCATTTAAGCAGAATTGTGGTTGAAGAGCAAGGAGAAGCTGTGCTACCATTGAATGAGACTTTTCCCGATGAACAACTATATGTTGTCCAAGTCAAAGAACCATGGTATGCTGATTTTGTTAATTATCTTGCTTGTGGTGTTCTTAGAAATGATCTAACTTATCAGGACAAAAAGAAGTTCTTTTCCATGGTGAAACATTATGTCTGGGATGAACCTTTCTTATTCAAGCATTGCCCAGATCAACTCATTAGAAGATGTGTTCCAGAAGAAGAACAAGAAAGTATCCTTAGGCATAGCCACGAATTGGCTTGTGGAGGCCACTTTGGAGCTAAGAAAACAGCACTTAAAATTCTGCAATCAGGTTTCTTTTGGCCTACTCTATTTAAAGATGCATTTAATTTTTGTGTTAAGTGTGATAGGTGTCAAAGGATGGGAAACATAAGCCGCAGGAACGAAATGCCATTGAAGAACATACTCTTTGTGGAACTTTTCGATGTATGGGGTATTGATTTCATGGGACCATTCTCATCTTCCTTTGGTTATACCTACATACTTGTTGCTGTTGATTATGTGTCTAAATGGGTGGAAGTCATAGCCACCAAAACCAATGATCATAAGGTGGTGCTGAAGTTCTTGAGGGACAATATTTTCACAAGGTTTGGTACTCCAAGGGCTGTCATTAGTGATGGAGGCAGCCACTTCTGCAACAAGCCATTTGAAGCACTCATGAAGAAGTACAACATCACCCACCGAGTCTCTACACCATATCATCCTCAAACTTCTGGTCAAGTAGAAATAAGCAACAGAGAAATTAAGCAGATCCTAGAGAAGGTGGTGAATAGTACAAGGAAAGATTGGGCTACCAAGTTCAATGATGCATTATGGGCTTATAGGACTGCATATAAGACTCCCATCGGAATGAGCCCTTATCGTCTTGTGTTCGGGAAAGCCTGTCACTTGCCAATGGAGCTTGAACACAATGCTTTTTGGGCCATCAAGAAGTTGAATTTTGATCTGGACAAAGCCGGCCATGTTAGAAAGTTTCAACTCAATGAATTGGAAGAAATTAGACATGAGTCCTATGAGAATGCAAGGCTTTACAAAGAACGAACCAAGAGTTATCATGACAGGAACATTCAAAGGAAAGAGTTCACCAAAGGTATGTCAGTTCTTTTGTTTAACTCACGTTTGCGTCTCTTTCCAGGAAAATTGAAGTCTAGGTGGCTTGGCCCATTCACCGTGGTCAATGTTTCTCCCTATGGAGCTGTGGAGATTAAAAACCCTAAAGATGGCTCGACTTTCAAAGTAAATGGACAACGTTTAAAGCCATTCTATGAGGGAGTGTCAGTTGGAATTCAAACTGGTCATGTGGTGGATCATCTTCCCTTCGTACAATCAAGTTAGCTAATCACATAATGTCTTGCCAAGACATTAACTAAGGCGCTTCTTGGGAGACAACCCATGTGTTGAAGAATAAGGTGCTTGGTAGCGGTCGACCTAATCGCATCAAGAGGGAGTTTCTCTAATCCTTTGTCTTATACTTTCCCCTAGTTTGGTTATTGCAGTGCATTTCCTTCTTTTAAACATTGAGAACAATGCTCCATTTAAGTTTGGGGGTAGGGTTTGACAATTTTGTGTTTGTGTGTTAGAGTTAAGTTGTGTGAGCTTTGTTTCGCTTAGTTCTTTTATATTTTTATTATTTTTATTTTAAAAAACAATGTCTTTGCATGCTATGAAAAAAAAAAAAAAAAAAAGATTTTTCATATGAGTTGACTTCTGGTAACCCCAATGAGCACCTCTGTTAAATACAGTGTCTAGGAGTTCTATAGGCGACACCTTGGGTGTCTAAGAAGTTTTGGGTTTTAAGCAGGACCATTGTGACCTCTCCAAACTTCCCGGATCCCCTGGCTGTGTTTTCTGAGATTCTTAATTGGTAATCCGTGAGTCACTTGTATATTCGTGTATTTTTAAATTAATTTTTTTTTTCTTTTTCTTATTCGTGTATATCCGTGTATATCTCCTGGCTGTGTTTCTTTTCTATGTAAATGTTTACCTAGCCGCTTCCTCTAACCCCTGAACATCTCAACTTCTTCTTCCTCCCGAACTAAACCTTCTCCAAATTGTTGCTTATTGTAGATCTCGTCAATGGAGAAACTCCAGGAGGCCGTCGGTGGAAAGCTCAAGCAGGAGGAGTCCGAATTGAGCATGGTGAAGGTGCCTAGCCCAATGGTTTTGTTGAACTCACTGCCAGCTATCCCACCAAAAGATCCTTTGGGTAAGGATACTATTGTACAACGGGTGTTTGAGGTGATTGAGGTGCTCGTGGTAGTGTTTGCCATGGATCCCTCAGCAGTTACCATAGATGCCTTTCTGTTTCAAAGAGGTAGGGTGATAGAGGAAATTGAAGACATGATTCCAAATTGGGATCTGAATTGTGGATTGGAAGAGATGCAGCTTGCAGCACTGGCACGTTGTCTAGATACTTGGAGGGAATATCTGCTAGACAGGAGGTTTGTGGCAAGAACTATTGTGTTGAGCAGTTACATGTACTGTACAGGTAACATTCGAGACGAGTTTGGCATTTACTTAAGTATGCTTGACGAGTTTCACTTCCAATTAGTGTACATGACCACAAGGCTCCGAGACATCGTGGAACAGATGGATGAGTTGATAATAGATGGAGCCCTATATGATTCTTCTGTTTCAGACCCTTCGGAAAGTGAGTCAGAAGAAGAGCCATGGGTGAGCTCAGCCATCGATAGCATTTTGAGAATGCTATGTTTGAAGGATGAACCGTGCAGTGCCAGGTTACTCTTAATCCCTGTTTTCTGTTTTCTTATATGCTTTCACATTGGGGGCAATGTTCAATTCAGGTCTGGGGGGGAGGTTTTCAATTTTTGTTCATTTGATTTGTGTTTTCAATTTTTGTTCATTTGATTTGTGTTTTAAATTTTTGTTCATTTGATTTGTGTTTTCAATTTTTGTTCATTTGATTTGTGTTTCCAATTTTCGTTCGGTGTCGCTAATTTTTTTTTTAAGAATGTCATACAATCAATGCTATGGAGCGGCCATTTCGATTTTCATATGAGACATATTACACTTCACAAAGCGGTAGCTCTTATAATTCTGGTGGATAAGTACCATGCTCAGATTCTTGAAGGAGAATGTGGAGACTACCATAGTGAGCTATTTCGAGCCTAATTGCTTTCTTGAGAGGGTTTAAAGTGTTTCTATTCTTCATCTCTACTTATTTTCTTCAATTCACTCTAAATGATCTCATTGTTCCATTTTGATTGAATACTAAGGATGATTCTCTTTGCAGATATCAGGTGCATGCTCTCACTCATGAATGAACTCATTGAAGTGATGCTAGGCTATGTGTGTATAACAATTCTCTGTGCTTTCTTTTCACCCTACCCATTTGTGTGTTCCATCAGCCCTCTTGCAGCTAAACACTTTAACCCATTTTCTTCTATCACCCTCATAATTCCCCTAACTTTGTATCTCAATCTGAGATATTTAACCTACTATAGCCATACCCTATAGCTTAGAAATATACCAAAGTGTGCCAAGATAAAGTTTGAAGCAAGGAAGTTGCTGCCACATGCCTGAATGTAAATTGGTGTGAATCTGTGCAAGTTCGATTTTAAAAAAAAAAAAAAAAAGATCAAGTCAGCAAATAAGAAAGATAAAGAGAAGGTGTTTCGATTTGATCTAAATGTGAAATATAAGGTCTATGCCAGATGATGCTATGAAGTTGCAGCCATACCATTCTAAATCAATGATACCTTGCAGATCAACGAAGAATGCAACCTTGGTGTATTCTTAAGTTAATTGTGTTCCTTCCAATTCTTCCATTTCCCCTAACCTTAGCCATCCATTACAACCTTGTGAAAGACCTAGCTGATCTTTGAGGATGTATTTATGGGTGCTGGTATGTATGTGTGTATCTTTATTCTTAGTATTTGATTCCCTTCATGAGATCTAACCAAATATTGTGCTTCTATTTCATATACTCATTTTGCTTGTTTGAGAGAATAAAACCATAGGTTCTGAGTGATTGAGAGCTATATGTGAGAATTAGAGTTGAAGCATGTTCTCCCTTTAAGATTTGAGTATGTTTACTTTGAAGCCGTGTGCCTTTGAGCTATAGCTTCCACTATACACACTTATTGATCATCTATCTTGGCAACTCTATGGTGTTGGAGGTATGACTAAAATTTTCTTTCATTTTCATTAGTTGTTTTCAAAGTCAGTTTTCTAACCTTTTGTTTTGTAGAGTCAGTAAAGCGTTTGTGGGTATCGTTTCTGTTAAACCTCAGGAGACACAACTCCTCCAACTAGGGATGCTAGAGGTTTAAAGGCTTGTTGCATACGCTCAATGCAATCGAGTTACCTACGAAAGTGGTCTAGTTTTGTTTTTATCTTTGTTTTCATTTTGTTTTACTCGAGGACTAGTAAAATCTAGGTTTGGGGGTATTTGATCGGTGCATAATTACATATCTTGTTGTACCCTTCTAACTTATGATTTGGTATGTTTTTAAGTAAAACTTGTGCTTTTAACCTCTTTTGTGTTTGTCATTCAGTTCATTGAGCTCTAGGTAATACTTGAGACATTTGGAGTAAAATGGTGAAAACAATGTGTAAAAACTGAAGACTGAGTTACAAATTCATTTCGGACTTATCTTCTTCATCCGAACTTGGATTGGCCCATATAGCATGTGGTTGGAAAGATGAAAGCCTGAACTTCAAGATGGATAGCTTAATGTCATCAGTTGATCAAGGCAAGCCCAATCCGTGAGCCCATCAAAGTACATGTCATGCTGACTTACAGATGAGCTCATTGCTTGCATCATGCTGAGCTAAGGATGAGGTGTGGTTTCTGGTGGGATTGGTTGGTGAAGTGGAGCAGCCAAGAAACTGATATTCAATTGCAAGTATTGATGGTGGAGGCTTAAATCAATTCAGATTCCTCTTCTCACTCTCCCTATAAAATACCACATCCATTTCATTCCAAAAACAACATCTGAGCATTCAGCAATTCCTCTAGTCCAATTCCCAGCAACCACTCCATCCTTCACATCCCCATCATCTCCCAAACACAATTCCTCTAGTCCAATTCCCAGATCACACTTCATTCAACCTAGAATTCTCTTCAGCCATCCTCTAACACTTCCATCCTTCCCCAAACACTCCATTCTGTCCAAAATCACCAAAACAGCTCCAGCAAGCCTCCCTTCCATTTCCCTACGAATTTCCTCTTTCTCTACCATCACCACTCACCCAAACTCATCCCAAATCACCTATCTAGTTGCCATACTCTAGATGTGAGGAAGCTCTTGGAGCAGCATTAGACTTGGAGAAGCACTTAGAGAAGCCTTGGACACCACAAGTAACTTCAGAAATGGGTTTTTCCACTCTTATTGCATTCATTATGTTTTCTCATTTCTGTTTAAGTTTCATTTCCATTATGAGTAGCTAAATTCATAACTAGGGCTTCGATGTAATCTGACATGAATATTCTGGGTTTATAAGTTGAAGTTTTGAGTTTCAAGTTTGATTCATGATTCATATTCCTATTCTTTATGCTTATCAGTTAATATACTTGTTTGGAGGATTGATCACCATTAAAACTTGTTTATTAGCTACCTTTGTTTGAATCAAGAGTAGACACCATGCTTTGATTCGAATTGAACTATGAATAAGAAAAGTATGTATGGACATTCGACAACAGGAATTAGATACATGCTTGGTTGTTTAAATTGTTCTTCTATGCTTAATGGGTTCCTAATGCTTAATTGAGGTTAGACAACAAATAATCAAGTTAGGGAATTAGGAACACAAGGTTAGGACCAAACACCATGGCTTAATCATACTTTAGAAAGAATCAATCTTTGAATCCGAATTAGACTTGTCACTTGACTCCTTATAACCCAGAATTGAATTGTTATGGTGAATCGAATGCCCTAGTCTCTCAATCTATTTTCCAGCCTACAAAAATACTCTTTGTTGCATTTGCTCACTTTGCTTTTGTTTGGAATTTTGTTTTGCCTCATTTGTTCAACACTTACAATCACTCTTGCTTTAAATTCTGTTTTAGACTTAACTTCCTACTTACTTGAATTTGGTAATCTAAGCCCATAACTAGTTTTAACTTCTCAGTCTTCGTGGGTACGACCTCGTACTTGTCTTGCTATACTACTAATTGGCCCGTACAATTGCGAGTTAACATTTTTAACAAACAACATCCACAATAACTTAATATCCAGCCACTAATAAACATTTACATATATTAGTATTTTATAAAAAATAAATAAAAAAGAAACACTAATATAAAATAAAATAAATTTTTTTTTAAAATTTTTTAATTTTTTAATTCAAAAAGAAAAATGAAATCCAATTTTCAATTAAGTCATGCAAATATTTATTACAAGCACGAATATACAAGTGACTCACGGATTACCAATTAAGAGCCTCAGAAAACACAGCCAGGGGATCCGGGAAATTTGAAGAGGTCACAATGGTCCTGCTTAAAACCCAAATTTCTTAGACACCGAAGGTGTCGCCCAAAGAACTCCTAGACACTGTATTAACATAGGTGCTCATTTGAGTTATTATAAGTCAACTCATATGAAAAATCTTTTTTTGTTTTTTTTGTTTTTTTTGTAAAAAGAAACATAAACTTCAAATAATAAGAAAACAAATTAAGGGAAAGGATTAGAATGCTCCCCCCTTGAAGCAATTAGGTCGAGCATTGATGTATTTGGAGGTCGCGACTTCTCCTACTACTCCACACTTCTCATTATGTTTGGAGTTGCATTTTCTCTCCTTTTTTATTTAGCTATCTAAATTGCTAAAACAAATACAAACAAAAACTTGAAAAAGAATTAAAAGGATTAGGACATAAAAACTAAAATGAAAAGGAGAAAGAAAAAAAAATAAATAAATAAAACAAGTAGGGAAAAGAAATAGAACCAAACTATGTTGCCAATCCCCGGCAACGGCGCCAAAAACTTGTTGTGTCGATTCAGCTGCACCAAAATAGATTCAGCTGCATCCTCAACTTGTGATACTCACAAGTGCACGAGCCGTTGGTAGTTTAGCATATGTAAGTGCGAAGTCGATCCCACGAGGATTGATGATAGATTGATTTAATTCAATTCCCTGTACAAAACAGAAATGAAAAAGAAAGGAAATGAATAAGATAAGAAAGAAGGAAAAGAAATTAACTCAAGCGAATAAGTTCCCAAGTTCAATTTAGATTAACAGATTGATTCTAGCTAAAGTATGATTAAGCCATGGTGTCTAGTCCTAACCTTGTGTTCCTAATTCCCTAACTTGATCATTTGTTTTCTAACCTAAATTAAGCATTAGGAACCCATTAAGCGTAGAAGAACATTTTAAACAACCAAGCATGTATCTAATCCCTGTTGTCGAATGTCCATACATACTCTTCCTATTCATAGTTCAATTCGAATTAAAGCATGGTGTCTACTCTTAATTCAAACCAAGATAGCTAACATGCAAGCCTTAATGGTGATCAATCATTCAAACTAGCATATTAACTTATAAGCATAATGAATAAGAACAAAAACCATAATTGAAACTTGGAAACTACTCAAACTTGAATGCTAAAGAAAAGAATTTACATTACAATGGAAAGTTAAGAAGAACTCAGAAAAACTCAAAGAAACATTTAGCAAAAGGATTTTATTACAACAATTGAGAACTAGAAAGGAAAACTAAGAGAATTTGAGGGAGAGAATGGAGGGGAGCTCTAGAGAAATGTTTGAGAGCTCCCTCCCTTGGGGTGTGTTTACAAGCTTGGAAAACCTCACTATTTATAAGCCTAAGGGAAGTTGAAAATCTGAATTAAGTATTGATTTTACCTACCACACTCACTTCACCAACTTCACCTAACACACCATTACATTTGAAAACAATTTTTATGTCTTTAAACTTAGTGGGAGAGCTCCCACTTCATCTTCTTTGTCTGCAATTGGCTGCTGGAAAACTCCACTTCAATTATAAGAATTGAATATGCTTCACCTAACCTTCCCACTATCAACAACACTTCATCATGCATGACATTGCATTGCAGTCAGCTTGTGGGCAGGTTTTGGGCTTGTTATTCACTCCGAATAAATCTGGAAAAATATGGATATTCAATCCCTTTGTCTTATGTTTCCAAGCATATGCAGCCCAACTCAAGGAAAAATCGGGAAGACCTTCAAATGTCATTTGTGGCCCAGTAAAATGCCACGGAAATTAGACTTCCGTATCTTTCCAATGATGTATGGCTCATTATTTGGTTCTTCTTGAGTAAGTACAGGTTAATCCGTGAAATTGAATGATCTGCAGACACTGTTTTGAGCTAATTTGTCTTCAAAATGCATGTAATGAGTCTCAACCTTATTACACTGAAACATACAAAAACTTTATTAAAAGAACAATTTTAACTCAAAAACATAACCAAATAATAAGTTAGAAGGGTATAAAAAAATATGTAATTATGCACCGATCACTAAACTTTTAGTATAAAGTTTATCGTCCCCAACTCCCAGAAAATGATAATTTCTAGAATAGTTTAGTAGTTTATTTTATTTAAAGAATGTTATAATTTGTTTTATTTAAATTCCATTGTACTTTGTTTTATTATTTTAAAAATGTTCTGTTATAAAAAATATAGTTTTCCTTTTCTGTAAAGCCAAATACAATTACATTTATATTATAAATAACTTATAAACAAATTGGAAAGATTTTAAGGTACAATGAAATTGAAGAAAACAAAATAATAGGTAAGTAAAAGCACAATAAATAATAAGTAAGAAGGTGAGTTTGGTACGGTGAAGCACGTCAAAAACATTGTCCTAAAGCCTTTGTAGCCTCCCTACGTGCAGGTACTGACGGTCTACAAGACTCCAAGATACGAGCCCTTGTACACAAACTCAAGATCCGTTATGAGCACATTCATAGGCGGATATAGGTATCCAAGTCACATAACCATTGTCAAAATAATAATATAAAGTAGAGAATATATATATAAAAGTAGAAAATGAGAGAATTAGTTTGTGGTGGTGATTGTGGTATGTGATATTCTGATAGTGTATTGTGGTTGTTACAAATGTGAAGGAGGAGCGGCCTTTTATAGGCATTCAAAAACATGTAACCTTCACCAACCAAAAAATTAAGGCATTCAATATAGAAATAAAACATGAATATTAATTATTTATAACCCCCACAATAAATAAAATAAAACAGCCAAAATAATGAAATCAATCAAAATGGTTAAATTTTTAAAACCCTTTTAAAAATTCCAACATGTTCTAGTTTGTCTAACTTAATGAAATGATTGAATTCAAGGAAATTGCAATTTAGTTATTGAATTCTAAACACACAACTCTAAATGCAAGGGCATTGCAATTTAGTTATTGAATTATAAACACACAGCACTAAATTTAAAAAGACAACAATTAGAGTTCTGTTCCATATTGCTCCCACAAGTGTTGAATGATATCAAATCAAAGGTTGTAATGGGCAGTTGGATTATTTATTGTGCTTCAATTAATAGATTCTATTTGTATATTGCGTGATCCACATTCATGCTACACCAGAGCCTCCTCCACATGATATGGTGTGTTCTCAGCAGGAGTTATGTCATCTTGGTCACGCTAATCTTCAATAATCATATTATGAAAAATTATGCAAGTTTTCAATACCTCACAAATGTCTTCTCAGTACCATTGAAGGGCTGGCCTCGCGATAACTGCAACGAGCTTGAAGAATTCCAAAAGCTCTCTCCACATCCTTACGATACGCCTCTTGCATCCTAGAGAATAATTGATGTTGTCGTCCTTGAGGATCCGAAAATGACTGGACAATTATGTTCCACTTTGGATATATTCCATCTACAAGATAGTACCCTTGCTTGTATTGTTTCCCATTCAGATAATATCAGACCTGCGGAGTACATCCTTGAATGACGTCATAAAAAAAGGGTGACTTGTATAGTAAGTTGAGGTCATTAAATACTCTCGGTATTCCGAAGTTGGCGTGTCAGATCCATTTGTCGTAAGAAGCAACCGCTTTAAGGATTATGGTTGGATGACCATGGTAGCCCTTGTATGCCCTATGGTGTGACATTAGGCAGTTTTTCCACTCTCAATGCATATAGTCAAGGCTTCCTAGCATGCCAAGAAACCCCTGTTCCTCAGCTTTTTGGAGTAGTTTTTGTAGGTGGCTCTCGTTGGTTTACGAAGATATTTAGCTCCATATAAGTGGTTGACTGCATGACAAAAATCTCTTGCAAGCTTCAAATGATGTGGTCTCTGCTATCTTCAAGTAATCATCATTGAGGTCAGCTGCCGTACCATATGTAAGCATACGCAAGGCGGCTGTCATCTTCAGTTGTGGTGAGAAACTAATCTTTCCAATGGCATCAGGTTTTTGTTTGAAGTAATCATTGAAATGGACAATTTGTTCTATTTAGTCGATTACACAACTCACCTCATGCGAAACCTATTACGAAAATCTGACGAGGGATACAACGGATGGTTAGAGATGTAATTTTGAAAAAGGTTTTCATGGGCACTTACTCGATCTCTTGGTATAGTACGTCATCATGACGATGTACCCCCGTGGACAACCATCAAGGCCTTCTCCTTCTTCTTTGCTGCTTTTTCTTTGGGTAGCTTTCGAACATTTCCAAAAACATTATGTTAGCACCTGTCTCATCACTAGAAGAGCTATTATATTCATGGTTGGCCATTCTAGTGCGGTGGTAGAAGAAGGAATATTGAGAATACAAGAGTTGGGAGGTAGTGTGTTATGAAAATAAGGTGGTTGTTCATTTATAGAGGATATGATAGTTTAAGAGATAACAAATATGCGGATGAGATTCATATGAGGTAATTGGATCCAACGGTTATTGTAAGATGTAATATGAAGAGAAAAGATTTTTATTTGAAGCCATAACGAATGGGACCCATATCCATCTACTACCATTATTATCTAACAAATGTAAATGGCGTAAGGATGGAAGGCCATAACGAAGGGGACCCATATCCAGCTATCACCATGCTACCACAATTATTATATGACAATGTAGATAAGAGAGGGGTGGAAAGCCATAATGCAAGGGACCTATATCCAACTTTGGGAGGACCACCAAATTAATGTTGTGCATCTTGTTTTAATTTAACCATGTTGTTGTATCGTATCTATGAAATAACATGTTAATTTCCAAATCTTGTCCAAATTTTGAATTTTTTTTTTGGTTGAAATGTTCACAAAAAAAAAAAAACTAAAATAACATGAACAAACATTAAAGTAAAATAGTTAACAAAAAAAAACCACGTAAATCAAATTACATCATATAAAATTATAGAGCCCACCATGAATATGGGCCTCCTATTGTGGGAGAGATGCCTTTAAAGCCTCAAAGATTCCATTGGAGCTCTAAATGGAGCTCTATAAATCCCTTTTAGAGCCCCAACCATTAGGGATATCCTTAAAGCAAGCCCAATGGAGAGCTCTATCCGGCACAAGGCTGCAGATGGTACAACACCAACTCAAAAAAGCAACACCAATGATGATGAATAGTAGGCTCTAAATGACTCGGCCCATCGGAGGGTTGCAACCACACACACCCATGTATATAGGAACTCGGTTGAAGCCACTGAAACCTACAGAACCCACTGATTTTTGGACTATAGGCACACGTGAACATAAAAATATGATCCTCAATTGCGCAAGACTTGCGACTACTCTATTACTTGCTAAATAAAAACTTTTTCTTATTTAAATTTATTATTTTGCAAATAACTGGCTGTTCTAATCACTTTTATTCTTTTTTATTGTTTGTTTGGTTTTGCAAATCAAAGTCTCTTCTTTTCTTGTTTTTTCATTAAAACCCGGTTTATTTCACTCAAATTTAAACTTCTTTTTTTCCTATAAACACGTATGCAAACAATGTTTGTAAATCAAAATGTAGTTTCATAATTTCGTCCAAATATTAATTTTTTTTTTTTTTGTTGAAATGTTCATAAGAAAAAAATTAACAAAATATATATATACATGAACAAAAAAAAAAAAAGAACATAAATCAAATTTCATTATAAAAAAATTTAGAGTCCAAATATATAGCCCACCACTATTGTTATGGGAAATATACTTTTAGAACTCCGAATATTGCCCTTAGAAATTTCATTCTTCCTTTTCCAGAATAGCACGTACTACATACTCGTAGAGAAATATAGATACATAATCCTTAAAAAGCCAAAAAAAAGTAAATTAAAATAGTACGTTCTCTCTTTTAAGGGTTAATGACCTAAATGGTCCCTCAACTATCGCTACATTATCATTTTGGTCCAAAAACTAAAATTTTTAATTCAAACGTCCTTAAACTTTTTATATTGTACCAAAATCGTCCTTTCGTCAAAGTCTGTGAATTATTCCGTTAAATCGAGGGACAAAATCGTATTTCTAGGTGAGTATAAGGGCTGCTCAAAGAACCTAGCCAGAAGCTTCTTCCTATCTGATATAACTTCAATTAAATATGCCATTGCCAACAACAAGTATATTAGAATTTCTTATTTTCTGCGTTAAATAAAAATGGAGGGAGAGAGGAGGAGAGAGGGGACTTGCGCGGGCGCTGCCGGTGCCGACATCGATGCCGAGGAAGACGGAGCAGGCGGTGGCGATGGGGGTTATGGTTCTCAAGCTTGGGCCGTTTTTCTAGAGGAAACATGGATAATCCTGAAGTAAATGCAGCTGACGTTAGGCTACCAGTCATTGAGGCAGCTCCTTCAGCAACAAGGAATGAAAGAACAGAGGTCAACATCTGGGCAGAAGATGTAGATGCAGCTAGCTTAGCAGCAACAGCAGCAGCTGCTGCCTTTTTGTTCTCTTCATCAGTAGTTTTGACAGAGGCAAAAGAAATCACATGTTGGGTTGGAGGCTGAGGTGGGATGGTGTGTTATGGTTTAGGTTGATTTTTTTGGTTGAGCTTGTGTTGAGGTGCTTGATTTTTGGGGTTTGGAGATGGGGGTTTCAAATAGATTGGGGGGATTGTGTTTGGGAGATGGAGGATTTAGGGTTTGGAGATTGGGCTTTGGTCTTGGGTTATTTGGGACGAATCTGGGCAGATGATGATGGAGGTTTTTTATTATATTATATATATTTTTAATTTTTAGCTATTTTTAACTATTATTAAATTTAATTATATTTTTATATACAACCCTTGAACATTGGACATTGGAAAAAGTCACATATACCATTCAAAACTCAGTCACGTGGCCATCGCGTAATCGAAAGTGACGGAATCTGTCACAAAAGGACGATTTTGGTACAATATAAAAAGTTTAAGGACGTTTGAATTGAAAATTTTAGTTGGTGGACCCAAATGATAATTGAGCGATAGTTGAGGGACCATTTAAGTCATTAATCCTCTCTTTTAATATTAGGGCCAGTTTGGCATTGCTGTGCTGTAAAAATAATCACTGTCAGATTTGCTGTGAGAGAAATCAGCTGTGAGAAAAAGTAGTTTGGCGTTTGGTAAACTTTTTGTTAAATGTGCTGTTTGTACAATAATCAGTTTTTGAGTGTTTGGTAAATTTTTTGTGAAAGTGCTGTGAACTGTGTATAATGACTAAAAAGGGTATTATGTTGAAATATCTTTTTTTTTTTGTATTAAAAAGAAGCTTGAAGTTAGGATCTTTCATGACAACAAACATCTCCCTCTTCTCTTGAGCACAAAACAACCGGAAAGATAGAAGTCGCATCAGAAAATCATAAACAACTGGAAAGATAGAAGTATGAACAAGTCACTCAATAACTCACGTCAACAAAAGGCATCCCTGAGACGCACCAAAAATAAACAACACACACAAAAACAGATTCCATGTATGGCTTGCTTGCTTGCAAGAAATCTATACAAATTTGGTTTACAAACAAACCCCAAATCTCTCTATGATTTCAATCAATCACCATTTGGTTGCTGTGATCATTCCCCAGAATCCAAAACATCAATTACAACCGATTCTTCTTCACCCACCGCCTGATCCGACGTCGTATCAATCCCCATCCCAATCCCATCATCGCTGGTCACTATCGAAGCTCTGCAAATTGGGCAGTTCATGTGTGAATCCAGCCACACATCGATGCACTCCACATGAAAACAGTGACCACATTTGGGCAAATTCCTCCCCACGTCCTTGTCCTCAAACGGGCTCAAACAAATCACACACTCCATCTCCAAAAACCCATTTTCGTAATTTCGCTCCTCCTCCTTCTTCTCCTCTGTTTTGTACACGAACAAAGGAATTGCAGAGATTGTTTTCAAGTCGAGGCCTTTCGACGACGCAAAGCCCGAGAGGCTGTTGATGTTTGTTGATGTTGGGTCCAAGGTGAAGGTGTGGAAATGTTGGAACCGGTTAGGGCCGAGAACCCGGGAGATGGTCATGGAGCTGCGGCGGCGCCTGTGGTGAGCTTGGGCCAAGAACCATTTTGCGTAGACATGGAGGAGGAGGACAAAGAGAATGACGAGAAGAAGAGAGACCAAGGCAGCAAGCAAGACATTGCCGTCGTATGAGAAAATGGTGGCAAAGAGTTGTTTGAGTGGGTTGTTGGGTTGCTGCACAGCGCCTGAGAAGAAATTGAGGTCGAACGAACTGAAGAGACGTGAAAAGAAAGAGAAGAACAAACTGAGGTCTGGAGAAGAAGAGATCTGAACAGAGAAGAAGAACGTGAACATAGAAGAGGAATAGAAATAAAAGGGACATATGATGTAAATTCTAAAGTTGTTAAAGGCTATTTTTGGTATTATGAAAAATTCATTAAACTCCCAAACTGATTTCCGAGAAATCCAAAATTGAAAGCAGCTATGCAGCTGCTTCTCCAAACTGATTTGTCTGAAAGCAATTAAGACCAAAAAGTGATTTTATATTTTTTACCAAACGGGTTAGGCTTCCAAATTTTTTTTAAAAATCACTTATTACTCCAAATAAGCAATACCAAACGGGCACTTAGACATTCGCCTAAAAGCTTGATAAAACCAAGGCAAAACTATCTGGAGTGCGTCTGTTATGCCGTCCACCACTAACCAAGTACAACGAATGAGTGAGGAGTAGGTAGATATGATAATAATAAAAAACTCCTCCAAGTAGGCAGGCAAGTTACCACCACCAACAGTCCAAAACCTCCACAAGAAAGCATAACTTCATCCAGATGCTCTCGACAACTCCTTCCACCCAACAGCCTTCATGTTTCTTGCATTTATTTATTTATTTATTTAATAATTAAATTATAACAAGAGCAAAGTGATTGTGATTTCTCAGCTCACTCACTATCTCACTCTCAATCCCAATCCCAAAAATTCAACAATGGCCTCTTCCTCCTCCACTCTCGTGCTCTCAACTCTTTTCTCTTCCCATCCTCACCAAACCCTAAACCCCAACAAGAACAATAACCCCTTCTCATCACATACAAAGAGACCCTTCTCATCCCTCGCCCTTAAAGTTTCAACCTTTGTCAAACCTAAACAACCCCCTCCCTTTCACATCCCTCATAATCATCAAATTCGATTGTCCCGCCAATTTCGTACCTGCATCACCGTCAGAGATGGTGCTGATGATGGTGGTGGTGGTGATGGCGATGGAAATGAGCAACCAGTGGTGGGCGAGGACTCAGCTGAGTTCATTTTGTCAAAGCAGAAGATATCTTCGTGGGTTTACTTTACTGCAATTCTGGGTTCGGTTCTTTTTATACTCAATGTGGCTTGGATCGATAATTCCACCGGGTTTGGGAAGCCCTTCGTCGATGCGGTCTCGGAGCTTTCTGATAGCAAAGAGGTTAGTGTGTTTGTTTCCCAATCTCATGGTGCTAATTTAATTTACCTGAACTGTATTGTTAGAAATTGGTGTCAGGTTGTTTGTATGTTGAGGAAATTAATTGCTGCTATCTATAACATCATAAATCATAATGGGTTTTTACTAAATGAGTGTTATTGGGAAATCAGAAAAACTTACTCTTGGATTGAATTTTTTTAGTACGCTAAATTTTAGTGTGTTTTAGTCTTTATATTAGAACAATCTCCATGGTATTTGTGAGCAGGGATGATACAGAATTCTTAGACTACAACTTTTTGAACCATAGAGTGGAAGTGAGGAGAAGGGGTGTGTGATGAGGATGTGTATGTGGATGGAAAAAGTTACGAATGTTTAGTTGGAATCGTGATAAAAGGTCTGTTGTATAAACTTTAAATGTTGAATTCGGATTAGGGAAACAGTTCCTGGGCTATGGTGTGAATTACATTGCCTATAATGACGAGGATAATGGGGGTGAGGATGTCCATACAGAGCAGTTGTATGGTAATCTGGTTTAAAACTTGTTTCCTGGAAATAGGATAGAATATTCATTTGGTTGAATTTTGTAACAAGAGCATGCAAATTCCATTCTGGTTTCCTGGTGCGTGCAAATGCCTCCCTTTTTATGATTATTTGCTCTATTGAGCTGTGAGATGTGATAACAGTTTTAGTTACAATGTCTGAGGTTTGCAATGGTATTCTGCAGGTTGTGATGTTGATCCTAATTCTAATATTTGCCATTTTCCATAGTGGCTTGGCTAGTCTACGAGACACTGGTGAGAAACTTATTGGAGAACGTGCTTACCGTGTTTTGTTTGCGGGGACATCTTTACCGCTGGCTGTTAGTACTGTTGTGAGTTCCTTACTCTCAATAAGGAGGACTATCCTTTTTTTTTATATCTAACCTCATTCCTTGCCACTTTTTCTGTTTTGAATTCTTTTGTTGTTGGTGTGGAGGGAATTGACTTCGAAGGGTTTGTGGTTCAGGTGTATTTTATCAATCATAGATACGATGGAGTACAGTTATGGGAGCTCAAGAATGCATTTGGCATCCATGAATTTGTATGGCTCTCTAATTTTATCTCGTTCTTGTTCCTCTATCCGTCCACTTTCAATCTACTAGAGGTAGCAGCTGTTGACAAGCCCAAAATGCATCTTTGGGAAACTGGGATTATGAGAATCACCAGGCATCCACAGGTAACTAAATCGTAATCTATACATTTTCAAGTCATTTAGCATTTTGGGCCTTGGGATGAATGCTGGTGTGTGTTCTGATCATCTAGGTGGCCAGAATTAACCTTAAATCTTCTTATACCATCAATAATACAAATGATTATATTACCAACATGTTCAAGTTTGGGTTTGATTTTTTTCCTCTCTCACTCACTCACTCATGTACTAAGACAATTTGGGAATGGATGTGTTTTTTCAGCTGGTCGGGCAGGTGATATGGTGCCTGGCTCACACGATTTGGATAGGGAACTCAGTGGCAGTGGCAGCTTCTGTTGGTCTAATCGGGCACCACCTATTTGGTGCTTGGAATGGTGACAGGAGATTGGCGGTGCGACATGGCGAGGCCTTTGAAGTTGTGAAGAGGCGAACAAGTATCATACCATTCGCAGCCATTCTTGATGGCCGGCAAAAGTTGCCGAAAGGTTACTACAAGGAATTTATTCGGTTGCCATATCTCTCTATCACTGTATTGACCTTAGGCGCATACTTTGCGCACCCCCTTATGCAGGCAGCCAGTTTTCGGCTCCATTGGTAGGAATAAGATACATACGATTCATACTGGATAATGAACATGAAAAGCTCGAAACTGTATATAAATTGTGTATGAGAGAAAAGTTAGGTTCCTCAAGATGCTAAAAGTTCATCATAGCCATAAGCATGTTGTATGGAACTCCCAAGTAATGTGAGTACAGAACCTGCACACGCAGCAATATCAATTATCAAGTTAACCAATCTCCCAACTGATGTACTTTCTTTCACTATGGCTCTTTTATTAACCTCAGGAATTTTGTTTCACATAACCCGGGTAAAATGAAGTTTTAACATGATTTCCTAAAACCTGTTAATCATAAACAAATATGACACAATCTCTTAAAATACCAAAATAACCTGACAAAGTTAAATAATATTCAACTGTCCTTACATATAAACAAAAGACACCTTGTTTGAAATATATAAGTAATCCAAAATATGTTTCTCTCCTCTGAAAATATTACTAAATCAAAGGAAGGTTTTTTTTCCTTCTACAAAACATCATAATTAAATAAATGATTTATTTTTAGTTTTTAGACAATCAAATAAATTGATTTAGAGCATTTCCACCCATGTTGTCATGGCAAAGGCAAGGACAAGGAAGGGTAGATACTATTCACATGAATAATGACTGCCCTACCCTTTTTTATTTTGCTTTTCAACCAATTGTCATGGCAAGTAAAGGTAAATACTATTCACATGAGATATGAGGAGAGGAATTTGTATGGAGTTTTGATGTGGGAAGAGTGACATGGCTAGGTATTTTTAGAAGAAAAAAAAGTTTGAATTTTTTGGTATTTTTTCCTTATTTTTTTTTAAAAAATTTAAATTGGTCGCTGACATTAGCATGAGATCAGCAAACCTGGGTAGAAGCTTAGGCAATTCTTGCCTTTGGGATGGCATTGGTAAATGGGGCCCAATTTTGCCCAGACTCCCTTTTGCCTTGGCAAATGAGCACCGGTGGAAGTGCTCTTATATAACACAAGCTAGTGACAAGGACTCGTTGGTGCTTACGTTCGGATTTTATTTGAGAAGCCACTAAATCTAAGAGGTATGTTGAAGGAGGAAATTAAGGTAGAGATAGAATGATTTTTCATTTTAGGGAATTATGAGAGATAAGTTATAAGTTGTCGTTATCCTATCATCTGGTGAGGATTAGATGTGATAAGTTTTATACATGAGTAATCCATTTTCTACCTTCTACTTGGACAATAAATGTTCATTTCTTCCTTTAACATGCTTTAAATATAGAGAGTTATCTTAAATAATCTAATACTATGCACTGAAAGAACGGGCATAATTTCTACTTACAAGACATTGAAAACATAAATTAGTTTTAATTTTATTTTTGAAAGGGAAAAACAAGAAACTTCGTTGGAAATTGATTTATTTTCCAAATTAAAAAGAAAGCTGAAAAAAGTTTCGTATACTTTAGTTTTTTCAAACAAAATCTATTGAGAGAGTTGCGTGTTTTGAAACAAAATCTATTCGGGAATGGGCTCCAATACACACAACAACACACGAGACCTAGGCCCCAAGATCCTACTTGGACTTGGACCCACAATTCTGAGACTCGAACCTCAACACAAAATTAGGACTGAAGACCATAAATTCGAACTTGAATGTGAGGAGGCGGATTTACCTATCATTCTCAGAGGCATAAAGATTATGATAATTTACAAAATTCAATTCAAACCATCTTCATAAAAAAAAAAAATTGAATATAGTTATGGATTGTGACCGAGTCGTAAAGCAAGTAAAAAAGAAGACTGGTGGTTGTTTTATAATCCAAATCCATTCCCACAAACCTTCAAAATCAAAACAACTGGTGCCTAAAAGTCGTCAACCCGTAGACCAAAAAGGGCAAAAACTAACCCATCATTCACTCACTGGCTGCTCCTGCTGCAAAAAATTTCTAGTAAAGAAAAAGAAAAGAAAGCAAATCACTAACAAGGGAAAGAAAGGGTTGAATCGGCGGTTGAGGGACTTTTACAGTACGGAAACTCTGTGTGTAGGGCTGTGGGCCCCACTGCTGCCACAGTAAAAGCCTCTCCCACCAACTTGTGAGTCTTCTTCTTCAGCCGAAAAAAGGGCAAAAAAAAAAATAAAAGAAAAAAAAAGGAAAGGAAAAGACTTACAAATTTCTCATTCTCTTCTTCTTCTGGGTCTCTCTCTCTATGCCATTGCCAGCCAGAAGCCCACAAACATGGCTTCAACGACGACGACCATGGCGATCATGGATATAACGACGCTCACTCTGAGAAGCTCCTTTGGCAGCTTTGCTCTGTTGTTCGTGCTCTTGATTTCGACCAAAGTCACGACCAGCGTCGCTCTAAACAACGCCTTTTTGAGCGTCAAGTACAAGTACGCAGGCCGCGAGCCTTCCTTGAGTGCCCTTAAAGCTCACGATACCCAGCGGACCCTTCGGATTCTCGCCGGCGTTGATCTCCCTTTGGGTGGCTCTGGCCGCCCTGATGCCGTCGGGTGAGCATCTCTTCGTTTCCCTATTCTTCATATACCTCTGTGTGTATTTCTTGTTATTTTGAAAGGGGTAAATTATTGTTTCTCTTGTTTTGTAGTCTGTACTATGCTAAAATTGGCATTGGAACACCTACGAAGGACTACTATGTGCAAGTTGACACTGGAAGTGATATTATGTGGGTCAACTGTATTCAATGCAAAGATTGCCCACAAAAAAGCTCACTTGGTGTATGAGATTGAGACCTCTCCCTTTGTTTCTTTATGGTTTTTTGTTTTCTTTTGCTTCTGAATTGGTGGTGAATTAGTATTGTTTTGCTTATTTGGGTTATTTTTCTCTGACAGATTGATCTTACACTATATGATGTTAAGCAGTCTTCCACTGGTAAATTGGTTACTTGTAATCAAGAATTTTGCTTAGAGGTGAATGATGGTCCACTGTCTGGATGTGCGGGTAATATGTCATGCCCCTATCTACAAATATACGGAGATGGCAGCTCCACTGCTGGTTATTTTGTCAAAGATGTTGTGTTTTATGATCGAGTGTCTGGTGACCTCCAAACTACCTCTGCCAATGGGAGCGTCATTTTTGGGTAATTTCTTTCTACTTGGTATGCTATTTTCTACTTGATTTGCAATCATTATTTAATGAGGCTTCTGTGTGGTAAGTTTAACATATAACTCATTGAAAAAAAAATCCCAAATCAATTACTAGTTCATCCATTTTTGGAATATAAGTGGTCAAATTAGTGATAGCAAACTTAGCCACGCTTAAAGGAGGAGAAAGATATGCTATGTTCAGCTGTAATCTAAAAATTGGATATGTGGATAGTAGAAGGTAGAGATGAGAATCTTCTTTGTTTTTTCCATGTAGTTCTTACATTTAGAGAGTAATGTGATAGCCACTCTTTCTAGATTGCTACTGTCTTCTTTGATTTGGAAGGCTAAACTCCTTCCTAAGGTACAAATTCTTACTTGGATAGTTTCTTATGGTAGGGCTAATACCTGGAGTTTGATTTAAGAGTGAAGAACAAATGTTTGTCTTTCTCCCAATTGGTGCATAAATGTGTAAAGAAGGGTGTGAGTCATTTGTTTGTTCATTGTCCTATAGCCTTAAAGTTGTGGTGGAGGCAGTTTAGGGAAGTTAATTTGAGTTGGGTTATTCAAGCTGTGTTTTCCCCCCCTTTGTCATGAGAGGTAGAAGGCCTTTGGCAGAAGAAAGAAGTCCCAAGTCTTATGGAGTTGCAAAGAAGTGCTTTAGGTAATTTGATGGATAGGGGTAAGAGGATTTTTCAGTCACAATGGGAAGGGGAGGAGGTTTTATGGGATAAAGTCAGATTTTGGTTTTCACTTTTGGCTTCAGTGTCTACAAAGTTTTGGGATATTTTTTGGCAGATTGAACACACAGTTTCTTAAGAGTCTTTTTGTGTTTGTGTGTGTATAGATTTCTGTTTGTTGTTAGGAAAGGGTGTGTGACTGCTAGGTAGTTTAATTTTCATTGATGTGTTGCTGTGGCAGACAACTTGTTAATGCTGGTAGTACTTATTTGTTCTTATTAATAAAATACTTTTCTTCCAGAGGAAAATTTGGTAGTGGTCCAAGATACAAAAGAATTGTTAGATAGAAGGCTTTTGATTTGTTTATTAGAGTAACAAAATTAAGAAATAAGCTCTTAGTGGATAAACCAATAATATGTCCTTCCAAAATCTTTTTAAAAAAAAGAAAAATTGCTTTCGACTCAACTAAGTCCTTTTCCGATAAAGAGGAAGTTGGGTAAAGTACATGAACTCTTTTTTCTTTTGTGTTCTATTACCTCACATCTAAATGGACTGAAGTTTGTGTAACTCTTATGCTGAGTAAAACTCTGTATGCAAAAGTTATTACTTGTATCCTTACCAATAGTGACCAAAGTGAACAAACATCTGTGATTTTGAGAAGTTTTTTTTTTGGGTGGACTACTTGTCCCCTTCTGGACAATGATATTCTACCTTTTGATTTTATTCTCACAAAAGTCTTTGTTTTGTATTAAAGGAAGAGAAAGTGCACAAACTGTTATGTAATTGATTGGAGGAACAATCTCTCTCCCTCTCTCTTACATGTGTGATCTTGCTCTGTGTGCCCACATACATGTGCATGAGTATGTTGTTGGTATTCATGTGGTTGTTTTGACTTTTGTGCAATAGGTGTGGTGCTACACAATCTGGTGATCTAGGCTCATCCGGTGAAGGAGCACTTGATGGAATACTTGGCTTTGGAAAATCAAATTCTTCAATTATTTCACAGCTAGCTTCATCTGGAAAAGTGAAGAAGATGTTTGCTCACTGCTTAGATGGGAAGAATGGAGGTGGTATCTTTGCTATTGGGCGAGTTGTGCAGCCAAAAGTTAATATGACTCCTTTGGTACCAAACCAGTATGTGTTCATTCTGTCATTTTGATAGTGTACTGTTTTCATTCATTTTATTTATTGTCATCTAAGTGGTATTTTTGCTTGTATGTTTACTAGACAAAACTGGTGTTTTATTTTCATATTTGTTTTCTCATAATTAAGTGCTATTTTGTGTTTTAACTTTTTTTTTTGCTTGTTAGGATGCTTAACCATAGAGAGGGATCGTCAGACTTATAATATGAATTAGATTAAAAGCCAATTTGATTAGTATTTTATGTTTTACATAAAATTTGGATTTTCCATTTTTGTTTTGAAAATTCATTATAAAAAATTTAGGCCGCACTACAATGTCAACATGAAAGCAGTTCAAGTTGGCCACACTTTTCTAAATCTTCCAACAGATGTGTTTGAAGCGGGAGATAGAAAAGGGACAATAATTGACAGTGGTACAACCTTGGCTTATCTTCCAGATGTGGTTTATGAGCCCTTAGTAAGTAAGGTATGTGATGTATAAGACTTTCCTTCCAGAGAGTGTCATTAATATTTCCCATTCACCAATATGATTTTTTTTTTTTGTGTGAATGTTGTCATCAATATTAACAGAAATATTTTATTATTAGATTATCTCTCAGCAGAAGGATTTGAATGTTCAAACTGTTCACGGAGAGTATACATGCTTTCAGTACTCAGGAAGGTATGGTGCATGCCATCATGATTTTTATATTATGTGATAATAGCAGAAGAGAAGATTTTATATGTTGAAATTTTTTTATTTATCACATCTTGAATGTTTGAGTAGTTAGGTTAGGATTTTTTTTTTCGCATGATACATCATTCTAGAGCAAAATATCTGATGTATATCTATATGAGGTGCTTAAATGCTAACTGGAATCAGATAAGATGAGCACTGATTACAAATCCGGAAAGGATACTTCAGCTGTAAATGTTAAAAAGCATAGAAGTAAATTTGTTCTATCATCAATTTATTCTTTATCTTCTACTTGTTCCTTTGTAACAGATATATACATAATATACTAATATATTTGCTAATTACTGGTAGTTTTTAGTTTTTGGCACTGCTGCTCCTTTATGTTTGTGTTTCTTGTCCAAGAATAGAAATGAATGATTCTGTAGTACAGGATGTTTTCCTGATATTTGTACCCTTTGTTTTTATTGCAGTGTTGATGATGGATTTCCTCCAGTCACCTTATATTTTGAAAATTCACTTTCTTTGAAGGTGTATCCACATGACTATTTGTTCCCTTATGTAAGTATATTGAACTGAAACTTTTTAGAGGCTTTGTCCATTCATTTTTTTTTATACAGGTTTCCAGCTTGTTTTTATATTAATTTATTTTCCAACAAAGTGGCTTTGCATTTTAATTTTCTGTGTATATAGTTTACGGGCCCCAGCTAGCATACTTATATAGTATACCTCTGATACCAATTATCAACTTTATTATTGATATTGTTTTTTTTTTATAAGAAATAATAATTCTGTAAAAGAAAAGAGATTGAAAAAAAAAAAATATATATATATATATATATATATATATAGAGGAAGACAAATTGCCCATAGAAGAGTCCGACAAAAAATTTATCAAAACTAATGAAGCAGAAGAGTCAACCCATAACTCCTCCAATCAATATAGATAAAAATAAACGGATATTCCTAAAATTGTTAGGCATTAGAAGCCCATAGACTCCAAAAATCTGTTTTCCGTTACCTACTCTTTCTTCTCGTGTTGGCATCTATTTCTCTGCTTTTGTTGCATTTCCCATTTTCATGATTGCTATTACTTTTACTACAATCTATGATTGTGGATATACAGGAAGCCTTTTGGTGTATCGGTTGGCAAAACAGTGGGATGCAATCAAGCGATAGGAAGAACTTGACCCTTTTGGGAGGTAAACCCTAATAATTTATGTCTCGGAAATGAAAATTTTCTAATATTTCAGAAACTAAGGAAATAAATTGGTGGTGGAGCCTTTTTCTTTTTTCTCCTGCCCCTCGCCCAATAAACTGGAATTTTGGAGAAGTTTTCAAATTTTTAGCCCTTTGTCTTGGGAATCAAATATACCCCCTTTTCAGTTGAATTTATTCATTGACATTATAGATGCAGGAAATTATAGATGCTCTGCTGAGATGTCAATGTTCATTCTAATGAAAAAATTGAACAAAATGTACTAATTAGGCCTTATGCTCTTAACTTTCTTTTATTTCTTGTGAAATTTGGGATAATAGAGAATAGTGTTTGGGTTTAGCATAGTAGTACGGTTCCAACTTCCATATGTCATATGTATCCAACTTTCCCACACTTACGTTTATTATTATTATTATTTTTAAAATTTACACTTGTGTTTATAATTTAGTGTACTAAGTGATTATGATAAAGGTCTTCATTATAAGCTATTATAGTCACTTGGAATTAATCTTCAAACACAAGTAATGACTGATTGGATTCTTGGGAATTAAAGTTCTGTAGAGTTTAATTGGCATGATATATGATGGTTTTGCTATAAGCAAGACATGACAGTTGCATGAAATTCATGGACATTTTTATCATTTTAAGTGTACCTTGCAGATTTGGTACTTTCAAATAAGCTAGTCCTGTACGATCTTGAAAATCAGACCATTGGATGGACCGAGTATAACTGTGAGTGATCATTTTATTTTTCATTCTTAATGCATCTGTTTAACTTCTTAATTTCAAGGGTTCTTGCATGCTTGAGTACCCAAAATCCACTATTTGTAATGACAACTTTCTTTCAATACTAGGTTAGTAGAAACCCTTACTTATATTTAAAAATAAAAAAAACATTTTAGTGCTTGATACCAATTGAGAATTAGGATATTTGCTACTTGGGAAAGTAGACCTTTTTGTAGCCTTAACTAGTGTTAGGCCATTATCTCGACTGGATCTATTATTAATTTCGATGTAGAAAGAGAGTAAGGGGAGATTGTTATATTAACTGTGTCGTACTCAAAATATTTGAAGGGAAAATATTATGGTTAATGACTTCCTATAGTAAACCCTAATTACTTTATACTATTATTGGCTCTAAACTTCAGTATGAATTTCTGTTATCTCAGACTACTCTTTTAGTTTCATACTTACTGAACTGCTGTCAATCTCTTTGCTAACTTTAGTATATGGTCAATTTCAGGCTCGTCAAGTATTAAAGTACAGGATGAACAGAGTGGAACAGTACATTTAGTAGGTTCTCACTATATTTCTTCTTCTGCTTGCCATTTGAATACCGGAAGGGCTATAATCTTCTTGTTGCTAACCATGCTGCTGCACAGTCTAGTTTAGTGAGGAGCAACAACTAAAACAAAATACTGACAGCCAGATTCAAGATAAAGAAAATTAAAAGATAGAGAAAATATAATGAAAATTCTTGTTCAGATATGGTGTATAGAGAGTTGGTGATTTCTGTATTTACACCCAAGGTGAAAAACTTAAGCTAGGATAGAACTTGTGGTCTTGAATCTTCACTCACTCTGGGTTATAGTTTTTTATGCCCATTGTGAATTTGTGGAGATTTATGAGAGCTTACTTGCTTCAAAATGCTTGAGAATATTGTATATGATTTCAAGTCGTGAATTGTGTTGACTTAGGTCCTGAAAGAGATTTGTACATAATATCCTTAGTATATTTCCTTTTGCAGCTCCTCTGGTGTAAGAGCTTTTTTCTAACTGCATATACACTTGAGGAGACGGAGGGCTATTATTTTGTTCAAAAGGAGAGATCATTACTAAAATATCCTTAAAACTATTTTGTTAACATGTACGAAAATGGAAAGTAAATAAACAAAATTGCTTTTTGGAAGCTTATGGCTCATTTGATAATCATTTCATTTTTTCTTTTTTGTTCTAGAATATAGAGGAAAATGAGAGTGAGAATGGGAGTGCGGATGGGATTGATAGAGGATGGGAAAGAGTAACAAAAGTGAAAAAATAGATTTTAGTTTTTAGTTTTTGTTCTCACTTTTTTTTAACTCTTTCCTCTCATCCTCCCCTCTCCTCTTTCCTCGCAATCCCATCTCCATTCTCATTCTCACTTTTATTCTCCATTTTTTTCCTCTATACTCTAGGGGGGGAGAAAAACAAAAAGTATAAAAAAAAAAAAAAAATGAAATGGTTATTATCAAACAGCCCTTAATTTTTCAGGTAGCTATGGTTGCTAATTTGGCTGTTGTTACTGCTAAATAGACGCGTAAAGTACACTGAGATGTATTCTTCTCCACCGTGCTTATAAAATGCAAATCTTCAACCATGTATGCCCTTGAGGAAGAGTGCTATAATTACAATTGTATGCAAGGAAAATCCTCCATTTAGATTATAAGACATAGTTTGGATCTGCATAAAAGAAACACTCTGCTTGCCAAGCATTGTGTTAAGCAGCCATAGTGGCTGTGGTCATGCTCACATAGCCTAATTCTCATTTTAGTAGTCTCATTTTCTGCATTTTTTAGTTGAATTTTAGGGTTAATGCCATGTTTAAAGCTTCCCTGATGGTTACTTTCTGTCCATCAATTTAATTTCTTTGGTTCCAGAGATGTTTTCCATATGTTCTGATGTTTATGTACTTAATATTGTTAATTAAGACGAGATTAAGAATAATTCATCACATGGACCCAAAAGATGCAAGACAAAGGAAACTAATTAACTGCTTAATTACCTGGTAGGCCTAATTAATCTAATCACTCACATTGAAAAGACCAGATTTTTGGATACATGAGATACTTTTGGTGAGAATAATTGAAGGAAAATGTCTGCAGAGGTGCCAATGGCAACCCGCGGTTAATAACACAATCATCGACGCCTAGCACCTTGAGCAGCCTCGGGTTGACCAGAGCCTGAGGAAAGCTTCCACACTTCAAATGAATGTCGATGATTGGGCACATAGGGCACTTGTTGTTCACCACCACCATGAACTTTGGAGAGCTTCCAAACCCCACTTGGGTCTGTTGAACTGTTGGAGCTTGACCGTTGTTAGTACATTTTTCTCCCCACCCTGCATACATGACATTTAAATTAGCACTTGATAGTTGTGTATGAAAACCAAAACTAAATTAATGCTTTTTCTTTGTAGCGATTTTGACACTACGAGTTTAGTTTCTGGCACTCTCGATACCAAAGGTATAAAAAAACGTTTATAAGTATTCAATTTGAAGGGCCAGAGACTAAATTGGAAGTGCCAAAATTGCTACTTAACCTTTTCTTTTTGGAGAGAGAGAGAGACCATGGGAGATAAGAGATGCAAATGTAAGAGAAGTCCAGAGAAGAAGCTTGAAAGCTGGTTGGCAATGCATTGTGAGTTGAAGTGAGGATTATTATGTAACAAGAAGTTTGAAGGGGTGAATTGAACTGGTTGGTTGGTTGGTTTATATAGAGACAATGAGAAGGAGTGGATGGGGTTGAGTGACTTGCAAGATTTTATGTGGTTGTTGTTGTTGTGAGTCTTGTTGTGGAGAGTGAAGAGTGGAGACAGAGTCACATGCAACTGGAAGAGAAAAAGGGCATTAGGATTAGGAATAAGAGAGGACTTGAAAAGTTAAAAGGGAGGGAGTGAAGAGAAGGGAGAGGGTTTGGAGATATTGTACATGGCATTGCCTCCCTACCAAACAACCAGCTTCACATGACCAATGTCAGATTCAGACCCCAAAAGACTGACAGCAATTCCACTGAAATGCAGCAACTCTCTCTCTCTCTCTCTCTCTCTCTCTCTCTCTCTCTCTCTCTCTCTCTCTCTCTCTCAGACCAATCACATGTTCTGCTTATTTACACTACACTACAATATAACACGGGTTTGTCTGCGTCAACCTATCTGAATATCGCATCCTTGCCACCCAGCAATGCTAGATTCAATCATTAGGTTTTTATTAACACGGGATCTTGCTTAAATCTTGCTTTTGTTATAGTTACTGTTAGAATTTTGTGCGCATTTACATCGCTCTCTGTGTATATGATATTCTACTTCTGAGTTATACTGCCATGCGATACCAACACTTTGAGTTTAACAAGCAATGGCCACAAAACCCTAAAAGCCTGAAGAAACCTAAAAGGTTCCAAAATAATCCTAATTAAATTCAGAATCTAATTGGATTCGAAATTATATTAAAACCAAAAAAATTAAAATTAAAAATAACAACATACGTAATCAATCCACTTGATGTTCACTTGAAATTCCTGTAAATCCCAAATGCTTTTGTTTCGTAATAACTCTGAACAATTTTGAATTTTATTTTCTTCACGTTTCAGTACCTTGAATTGATTCCCTCTTCATCCTACATCGTGCACAAACTCCACTTGAATAGACATTGAATCCGTGATATCACCCTGCTCTGGACAGTGGACTGGATCAAGGGAATCCATCCTCCTTTCTCCTTCACGTCACAAAATGAATGATATTCCATTTCTTTACTAAAAGCATCTCAGAGTAAAGTTAAAGTGTTCGATCAAATCAAACAACAGCTCGCCCTCTCCTCTGTGCTTCGAAAGTGAAGCAACCAAACCACTGATTTTCTTTTTTAATACAAACAATAGTCTAACTCTAAATTAGGAGGGGGAGAGAGATTTCTAACCTGAGACTATTAGTCTGCAAGTTAAGGTTATTTTCCACTCGGTAGACCCGTTGGCATGGCAACCACCGATCTTCTTTAAGGAATAGGCTTGGTGAAAAAAGGAGAAGAAAAAGGAAAAGGGCAAAAACTAAAATTAGCCAACCAAATTTCATTGGTTAATGTAAGAAAGTTTTTATTTTACTAGTGTCTTTATAAGACTACACTTCTGTAATTCAAATGTGTTTGAGAATGTAGGGCTATACGTCGACTCAATACAATTCAAGCTTGTTCGAGTTTGATTCGTAAAGCTAATATCTCATATGAACGGAGCTTGAAAAACTTGGCATTTGGCTTGGCTCGGGTTATTTAAACCCCTGGATATTAGCTTTAAGTCTATTGATAAGTTATAATGCAATAGGTTTGTTTTGTTCTTTGTTTGCCATGAATTTTCGTAGCTTAACTTTTAGATTCTAATGGTGTTATCTCAGAGTTTATTTATTTATATTTTTTACAAAAACGCTATTCTAAACTACTTTAATGTAAGGAGGGGGTTCAAACTTGGGTGCAATGGGGAGGGCAAATTTCCATGGCAACTGGCTTAACCCAGATTTGCGTTATCTCACATAATTGACACACTACATACTTCTGTTACTGAGATACCCTAACCATTACCAAAAAGGGAACAACCCTCTCTACAAGAGTCAGAACTGTACCTCCCAAAGTGCAGTTACAATTGCATCAGCCTAAAATCAGAAACACAGTTATAAACAAATAGAAATAAAATAAAATAAAGTGTAGAAGGAACTAGGAAGAACGGGTTTTGAAGGAAAGAAAGAAAAAGAAATGAAATATGAAAGCCCGAAAGATTGGGGGGAAACAAGAGAGTTATGGCCTAGAAATCCCCAGTAGCTAAACTTGTTCAATGAAAAGCACTAGGAATGAAACGAGAAAATTTCAATTAACGAAAATGGACCCTTAGGTAAGCAAAAAAGAAGAGATATTTAGTTATATACCAATTCTTAGCACTAGTGATATAAATAAACCATACACCATTTAATTTCTATAAACAAACCCAAAAAATAACAACCAGCCCTATTGAATTTAATTTTGATTATTAAATTATTTCGATACCCTATTAAGTGTTTTGAATTTTTTTATTATGAAATTTTGGAATTGGGCTTGTTTTAAGAATCAATGACAGTTTTATAATTTATAGGAAGTTTAACGCCTTTTTGTTATGTTGTAAATGGACTTTGAGTATGTTTCTAGAGTCCATTTCATATGGGGGGTTTTTTTTTTTCTCTTCATAATTTGGGCCTGTATATTGGATATAATAATGAATCTCCCAAGAAAAAGGCACCTCCAAGAGCTAAGAAACCATCCTGAGATACCAACAAATCACTTTTCATTCATAACTTTTGTACTTGTTTTTCACAAAGGTTAATGTAATTATATGAACAATTGGGTCCCTAACCTTACAGCATTAAGACAAATGAGGAAGGATTATCCAGAGTACCTTACTTTTTCAGTAAGTGAAATTGAATTTTGTTATGAACCTCAATGACGTCTTCAAATTTACATGCGTGGACCAAGAGGAAGCAGCTTGAGCAAAAAAGAAAAGCTGAATCACTTGATTTTTTGTCATGTCAAAACAAGAGGAAAACCGGAGCTCTACAACCCTGTCTTCCTTGAGATAATAGCAAGTTGTAACAGATTGTTGGGAGTAAACAATCCGTCTCCGAAGTATCTCACGTGAACATATTTTACAACAATAAATTTCTGCAAACAAAAATGGAGGAAATGATCAGTACAAGGAAAGCATTCTCAAAGCAAATGGCATGGAGCATCAACCCCAAAAAACAGAAAAAAAAAATGAAAAACACCTTGCTGAGTGCTATAATCTGGTAATTTTTCAATGAACAAAGTATGATTGCACTTTGACTTCTATTACGACATCAGCAAAGCTCTTTAATCAGTAGCTTTGCCAATGAGCAAGTACCTCATCAACAGAAAACATCCTCAGGTTTTCTACACATATTACATACCACTTTGAGTACTGCTCCCCCTTATAAATTAAGTACGTCAAGTTCAAATCAGTGGCTTAAAACAATACATTGTCCTTTCACTTTTAAACATAAAAAGACTATGGATCCCATTTTTGTTTTGTTATTATTTTCTGCTCTAATCCTTTTCTTCCTCTGATACCTTTCTTTTATTTATTTTCTATTCTCCCATCCCAACCTTATTAACAAAATTATGCACCTTTCAATGTATTTGTTTATACTGTTTTATGGGAGATTGGCTGTAGTATATATATGTTGAACATTACACCAAGGCTCCAGTTGGATGGATGATTTGAAAGAAAGGATTTCAATTTGACAATAAGGCTAAATTTTCTTAAGTCATAAGATTTTAAACAAACATATCCAATCTGTCTATGAGCCAAGGCCTAAGGGCATAACAAAATGTTAACCAGATACACACAGAGCTACATAGTATCAACTCACAACCAATAAGTACTTCACAATTCAGAAAAATGGAAGTTTCTAATATGGCATGCCAATGGTCCATGGAGCTAGTGACACATCATCCTCCATTTAAATCAAGGTGAAGAGTTAGTTAAATATGAGGAAAGTGGACCTATCTTGTTCTTATTATTCAAACATTTTCATATACAGTTTTTAATAAATAAATAAAAGCAAACATTATTTCTGGCATAAAAATGCAATTTGAATCAGCGAAATGCTAGGAAATCCAGCTTTGAAGGGAGTTAATATTAGGGCACAGGAAAGACCTTACAGTTCACCTACCTTTTATCATTCACCACTCCAATTTATTAACTCACTGCGCGGTGCATAATGCTTTGTTGCTCGCTCTTCTGCTTCAACATCATTAACCACCCCACGGCATCTCGGAAAACCACAATAACATGCTAGTTGTTCATCAATTGAAAAAAATCTGTGATATTAAGGAGAAGGTTAGCACCTGAAATGATAAAGAAAAACTGCATACACAGCCAGAATTGAGGATAACCTATAGTCGTATGTAAGTTCTTCCCATCGTTTGATGTCTCTCTTTGCAAATATAATTATATGCTCATCATTATTAACACTTATAACTCTTGAGTAGCAATTTGGCTGCACACAAGAAAAGTAAAGCCAGTCAGGAATTAACAAAGTTAAATAAATAACTTTTGGGGAAGCCATCCAATTGAAAATCAGTAATCAAAATAGCATAAGCAATTTTAACAATAAAAACCATATGATTTCCACCAATATAAAATGGCAACATAAACCTATGAGTACAATTCCCAGGATCTAAAATTAAGTTCCCCCAATAAATAGATGGGTTTAACAATTTGGAGAAGAAAAATGCGATGAAGAAGATAATTGAAAGATCATAATTAATTAAAAAGGTTATATGAGAATGGATCACAGTATAGAAGCCTTGACAACCACTATTTTACTTGCCAACATGCAGCCAAAACTACAGGCAAGTTTTTCACCAAAACAATATACTACAGCAGACATTATGCTTTGACATTGAAGATGATGATCCAAATACAAGTGAAATACAAAATAAAAGAAAATTAACAATGGCAAAAATAATGCAAATGGCAATCCTTGAAGACCAAAAGATTTGCATGCCAAAACATCTTACACAATAGTTTAGGGTTGTTTGTCTCCATATTTCAAAAGACCTTTTATGCCACCCAAAAAGCGAATATTTCTTGAAATGTCTTCTCGAAGAAGCTCAAATGCATTGAATGGAGGAATGCTTTTTTATTTCCCAATCCAAATGTTTTACAAATGACAGCGACATCCACCATTTGTTTCTTCTTTTTTCCTTTTTTCCTTTTTTTAAAACATATTTACTTTGCTAAAGCTTCATTATGGTGAACGTTCACCTTCACGATTGCAAAGTGATATGCAAATAGGAAAAAGAAAACTTCTAATCTCCAAACTCTTTCATTAGGTCATATCCAATAAGATAGGTAGTTGCTAAAATGCCATTGTTCACGCATTTAGCTTGCTGCTAAAATGTCAATGGTATCATGTCAATCTATGCTAGATTATGAGTAGCACAAAGGCAATTTGAAATACTTCATATGAGTAAAACTGAATAAACAGACAAGGGTCAGATAATGCTCACTTCACAAGAGTGATTAATCAGGTGAGCAATGCTTCCAGCTCTTGTGGCATCAATGACCCGTTCATCATCAATCCGGAACATATAAGTCCCAGCCCCCTGCATGAGAACAAGTAGATTTTTCCAGTCATTTCTTTCTCAGTTCATATGCAAGCATCAATATATCTAAAAATTCCTAAACGGCAGTTACATAAGTTGTTTATAAGATGCATACAAATGCTAGAAAATCAAAATTTGTAAGTGTAACAAAAATGCATCTAATAGAGATGCCTCATTATTTCAAATCTCTTGAACTTTGGTTGGCAACTCTGACATCTGAATAAACTTACAAGGACCAAAGGCAGCATGATTCACGTTATCTCACAACAAAATAGAAAAGGACTTGCAAGAGAATAACCCAGATCCCTAACCAACCCAAACTCTCTTGTGAGAAGGGGTGGGAAGCAAAGTGAGGTTACTAATACAAGATAATAGATCAGAAACTTCGTCAAACTCCCTATCACTGGGATTTCTTCTAAAAGTTAGGTTCCAAGAAACAACCCTAAAAGGAGAAGGCAAGGATGAAATGGTGGCATTATGATTCAATGGGGATGTGTACAGTTCTGGAAGTAGTGATTAAAGAATGACTCACCTGACCAAATGTCTTAGTCCCACTCAACAAGATAGGAGCATGGTCTGAAAGAATTGTTAGAAGTATAGAGACTAGACAATCCTAGGGTACAAGCAATCCACTTCCTAGAATCAATCCAGGAGGGATAAATTCAAACATTGTAAAGCAGATGCAATGGAGATGAGAACTCGGCCACCTCGGCCTCATTCAGGTTTCGCCTGAAACTGAAGGTACTAATTCCTAACACCACTTGAGAAGGCCCCAAGCTTGATGCTTTTTTTTTTTTTTTTTGAATAGAAACATTTTTGTATTCAAAATTAGAAAGGATCAAAAGAGAGGACAATTAGAACACAGACAAAAAGAAAGAAGCAATAGCCAGTGAAACAAACGCAAGGCCACGCAACACAGAAAACATAACAGCCAATCAAAAAGACAACCCCTTAAGACATTACAGCCAGCAGATTGCGCATAAATGTAGGATAGGATATATCCTTAAAAGCAGGGGAAGTTGATGCCCAAGGGGCAGCCCAGAACTTCACTCTATCCCATAACTCTACCACTCCCACTCCCTTATAATCCTCAAAGATTCTCCTGTTACGTTCCAGCCAAAGGTTCCAGATCACTGCCTGCATCAAACTGCCCCAAAGAATTTTAGCTTTCTTTCCCCTTCCTAAAGCATCAAATTTGATGGAATAAAGCTCGACACAGCCTTTCAGTGTTACCCACACAGTGTTAACTTCCTTCAGTAACATCTCCCACAACTTTAGAGAGAGAGAGAGCAATGAAGGAGGAGGTGGATGCATTTTCCACAAGCTTGATGCATTTTCAAACAAGTACATACTATATACACATATGCATACTCTTTGTGAAGGAAAAGAACTATTTTCATTCCTAATCCCACCTTCATCCTTTGGGTATTCTTTGAGGAATAAGAGTGAACTGAAGGTCACTCTAAAAGCATCAAGAAGCCTATTTTAGAATCTCATTCAGTGTAGCCATGTGTGGAGCATACAAGGAGCATTCATCCACAAGGACATGTGGCACAAGTCAGAGGATAAGTCATCTTCTATATGAAGGTGTTGTCCAATATTAAGAAATACCAGTGCCATTCTAGCAAGCACAATCCCGAGCATAAAAGATGATCCTCTATGGTCTTTGTGATGGAGCCCCAGATAAAAGAGAAGTATTTGCTCACACGGTGTTACGCTTTTAATGGCTTACACTAGGAGTCCAAGAGAAAGACTACTCAAACAAGAGAACAGAAAAATCAAGAGAAGACATAGCACATTGACTTCCCATAGAATTAAGGCCAAATGTACAATTTGGCTTAAGATAAAATCACATAAAGCATAGTCACCACCATGAACAATTTGAAATCTATTTCTGATGTGATTTGTTAGGACCAACATAAAATGCATGCAAGCATAATAAAGCATAAGTTGCAATAAGCACAGCAATGGCTTAGTTACATAACTTACCACCAATGAATTATATATGAAGTGCTCTCTCCTGTCAGCTACAGGAGGTCTAACAAGTTCACCCGTGTATTCAATCACCTGCAACAGATATGAAGAGATATTATCAGCATTCAAAATTCTCTTCTACAGGTTCAAAATATACAAAGAAAATTACTTTACCATGTCCCCTGCTCTATGTGGGTGCTTAGCAAAGATACCAAAACCATGAATTCCCGATTTTCCTGCAGTTATAAGTAAAACAAGTTTCAAAAGACTGAATTCAGAATAACAATAGTTAGGGTAACATATAACACTGAATGACATGGCAGACACTATACAAGCAAGGTCATGAGCACATGTAAGATAAAGCTAAAACTCTAAAATTTCAGCACATAAGAATGCATGCTATCTATTAAAAAAAACTTGATTGGTAAAATAACAGGCGTCTACAAATGGCCACATGAGTTTTAACGTACAGCAATTTTCTAAATTGTATGTACATTTATTAAATGTTAAAAACATTACAACATAATCCCCAAAAGACCTAATTATCTACTTCTAGCTTCAAAGAAGAAACAAAATTCTATTATGAATACCAAAGAGTGAACCAAAGAACCAGATGGGAGATTGGTGATTATAATCAGAATTGAACATAAATAGGACAAAATATATTTACATACAACATTCTTGGAGGTTTCTTTAAGGAAATTCGGATTCACGAGTAAAAAACAGAAAAACTATATCTTACCAAATGCTAGTCGTTTCCGAAAGGTGTCCCTCATGTATTTATACTTCTCCGCCATAGAAAGTATGTCGTTAGGAGCATCAAGTTGAGAGGCTTTCAGCCTTTGAAGGTTAGAGCAGAACTTAGAACCAACGACACCATTGGGAGGCCGTGAATTACTTGACAGTTGGTGTTGGCTGTAACCACCAACTAAGTAAGGCTGGTTCTCAACAAACAAACGCTTTAAGGATGCAGCGGCTATGGCTTCAGGTTCTTTTCTCCCTCTTCTACAGAAGTAGTTGTATGGCTCTGCCCAAGCATTGGAATGAGAGAGTAAAATACAAAGTTTATTGAATTTATTTTGAAATTCCTTAGTTGAGTATCTATATCAATGATAGCCAATAAACTAAATGAGCATTCATGGAACATATTTGACAAGACAAACAAGCAGAACCAGTCATAATCAACTGTGACTCCTGACAACGATTTTTTTTTTTTTTTTCTAACAGGAAACAAAGATTTTCAATAAATTGAGGGGTTTTTTTATTCTAAGAGGAAACAAAGATTTTCAATTAAATTGAGGGGTTTTTTTTATTCTAAGAGGAAATAAAGATTTTCAATAAATTGAGGGTGGCAACCCCAAATAGGCATCACACACTATTTCATAGAAGTCTGAAAGAATAAATAAACAATTATGCCCCAGCTCATGGCTACATAGTACGATCTCCCTTGGTGCAAAAACTATAAATAATTTAAGCAAGACGAATCTTCCCCACAACATAGAGACTGGAACCAATATACACACAATGTACACAACAAAAGGTGGAGACATTATAATTCATAACACCATATCTGTTAAGTGTACTAAAAGCAATGTAGAGATGTAAACAAACTTGTGAGGTAATTTACAGCAGGATTACTAAAAATACACCCCAGGAGTATACTCACTATACATTTACATACCAGTACGAGCACATCCAGATGGATTGGATGGCGGAGTGTAGTCTGAGCATCGACGCACTGTTCGGCCAATACGGTCATCAGCAGCTGAACGATCATTAGTTGGCTGCCTATGCTTCTTGCAAAAGGAAAGAAGGCGGATACACTGATCTTCTTCATCATCTTCTACAGAAAGTAGATGCAGCCGGTCCTCATCCTCAAGCTTCGTAGTAATAAAAATAAAATATAGAAAGAAATTCAGGACAATTTGGGCAAACAATTCTAGCCATAGCATTAATTAATACATTTAAGAATACAAAGTAATATAAAACCAACACATGAAGACATCCAGCAAGCTATTGAAACAATACAGAGTTTAATATAAAAACAATAATGTCATGTGAAAATGAGGAAAACAAAAACTACCTCAACACAAAGACCAGCAGCTCGTGCACAAAGTGGATGGTATGCCGCACAACAGGTATTGTTTGAACACTAGAAAGAAAAACAAAAGGCAACAAAAAAATAAGAAACAGCTATCAAGGAATTTTCATTCCAAACTGTGTGCATTTAAGAATGAAAAATAAATCAGGAAGATACCAAGATGTATACATGTAAGTAGATAATCATAGAAGAACATCAAGAAATTTCTAGCTTAGATGCTGCAGTCATATATTGGAAACGAACAATGACATTGATACATTTTTAAGCTTTTTCCGTAATATTCTAAAGTGGATTAGAAATAAATGTTTTTTTTTTCTAAGACAGACTAAGCGTCCCAGAAATGTAACCCAAAATAAAGAAAATTGGTAACTAGCAAAAGTGTAAAGATTGTACCAAATGCTCAACTTTGGAGCATTCATTAAGTTAATTCTTTTACCAGGACCAGGTACCCTGTTTTCTTCAAAAATGTAAAACTAAATAAAGCAGACTGATGACCACCATATGAGTAAAAGGTTCAAGAAAGCCCTCAATATGAATCATTCATTAAGTTCATTTCCAAATAGGCAATGAAAAAATGTTCAACTTTTGACTCCCGGCATGTTGCAACAAAATCTACAGGCACAGTGTACACTCCAGATCTAATTGCAAAAAAATTCTCCAATCTCTAAAGAGCAGCATCAATTCTCACTTCATGGCAATATAAATAATCTTCACATGTAAAGAACACAACGGAAATGTACTTGCGTATTGGTAATGCCTAATATATTTTTGTAGCAAACACCAAAATGTTCAAACTTGGTTATATTGAAGTTGAACTGACTTTGTCATAACTGTACTGATATACTTCTTCCATCCATTAGCTTTCTCTTTTTGCCTTTTTTTTTCATCATGTTTCTATTTTTTATACTTCTCTTTAAAACAAAAGAGTGGTTCAGAACCAATAAAGCAGAATAAGCATTTCCCCTTGAAAACTTTTTCAGCATCATAATAGTAGCCTGAAACAATTTCATTGTTTGTATGACCGCTTCCAACCACTTAAGAAAGTGAAGTATAATTTGGCATCATGATACACGTTATAAATACAACAAATTTACAAGCATTTGACTATGATTAGGTTCTAAATGAACTTACTTGAATACAGGCTCCATAAGAAACTCCACAGATAATACACAATAGCTTCCAACGGTCCTGTAACAAAACAGGAGATTAGTGGAAGCAGGAAAATCTTGACATAAAGGTTTTGGGAATTTTCATTCCAAAGGATAAAAATATATATGAGACCGCTGCCATAAACAAATCCTCCCAAGATAAAGATAAAAAAGGTGACATATGTCAAGGAAAAATGAGGGTGAAGGGGAACAAAGGAAGGAGGCCATAATGGTGTGGAAACATAAAAAGTGAAAAAGGAAATACCTTGTTGATTCTACTAAGCCCATCAATTGGCTCCATTCTCTTAACATCAGATAGGCAGGTTTCTGGAATATTTTCAGAGCATTAGAAAAAATAAATAAATAATTGAATGATCAGAAATGAAAACTGTGTTTTCATGAACCTGGTATCCATATGGCACAAGCCAGATGAGCCCAGCGGCCATCAGTTGTAGGCTTCATTGCCCCCCCTAGAGGAAAATCAGTTCAATAAATTAATAACGTGAAATCCATGGCACTAAAAAGGAAGACTCTTAATGATTTCTAACTACCTATTACAGGACAAAGGCAGCAAGGCGGTGCAGGTTCAGGAGCCCCAGGCCGACATAAGTTGCATAACCATAAGACGCCACCAACAGGTTCCAGTTCTCCATAGCATCTTGCATGGACCTAGGAAAACATTATTTCTTCTGGTGAAACCAATAACCAACCAGGAAAGGTAAACACGTAACAAAGTACAGAAAGAAGCGTTTCAAACAGCCTAGAAAAAGAAACTTGGTTGACTAAAGCATATATGACAAAATCAAACTTGAATTTGATAGTTTAACCAAGACCACAGTAATGTGATCCCCAGCATCAGAAAAACACTTACCATCATTCTGCATTTGTCACACTGCAGGAACAGGTTGTTTTCGTATTCCTATAAACAAAACACCAATTAGCAAAACCAATAGGGAACTAAGTTTAAACAAACTCCCACCCAAAAAAGAAAACACAGAAACTTGCGGAAAAAGAAAAAGGAAAAATACATAGTCTATCTATTAAACAGTCAGTGATACAATATGATAGGAAAAAACATTCGCATCCACCTCATCCATGTGGCAAACACTACATTTATCGAGGTCCTTCCAGTCCACACGAACAGGTCTGTAACCAACAGGAACATCTCGATATCTTCTAGAGGCTAACTTGCACTTGGGTAATTTTGAAGAAAGCTTGGATTTTATTAACCCCTGCAAAAACGCCAGGTGTTTATATTAGGCTAGAAATCACGGAACATGGGAAGAAGGAACAGTTTATGGAGCGTTTTAGAATGCCATTGGCTTCAACAATTAACAAGATTGCAGCCAGTACCAAATGAGTAAAGAACCATTAACTCAGCAACAGAAAGATTTTCCAAATCCTTATTTGACACTTAATTCTGTTCATCAGAGAGACGAGCAGTACAAACTGATGAACATGCTTGAAGATTACAATTTATAACAATCATTATTAAGAAAACTATTAGATGATTTTTCTCTCTTTGATAGGAAACAAATTTCATTAAGAGAAAAAGAACAGATCAATGGACAAGATGTCCACAGGAGCAAAGAACAAGAGAACTCTAAAACATCACCAACAACTTTAAAAGGCTATGAGATGATATTATTATCATCATTTTATCAACAAAATGTCAACTTTTGCTTTAAGTAAACCCATTAAGAAGTTCATGTCCATGATTGTATATATTGACACCAAAAATAATTAACAAATTGAGGAATGTTATTCAAATGTTTGTAAGATGGTGGATCAGCCTTGATAATAAATTCAGCAAGACAACCATAAAACATAAAATTAATATTTGACTGAACAAATAAATAAAATTGACATCATAGCCCAAGAAAACATGAAAATACATTGCTGTATCCACAAATGTATAACAGTAGAAGAAACCTAGTAGGTCTAATGCACAGCTGAGCTTAGGTACCTGAATAAGTTTTGCAACTTCAGGTATAGAGAAACCAAACATATGAGAACCAGATTTATAGGTCCCTTCCAATCCACTGTCAGCATTAGCATTAGAACCAACCAATGATGTGTTTTGTGTTTTCCTTATCCTCTTGTATATTTTATTCCAACAAGCTGATGGTGTAGATCCCTTAAACTGGAAAACAGAGGGGAAAGGAAGATGCATAACAGAACAATATCAGCATATCTTCATTCCAGATACTCTAGTACTGTACATCCTACTCCTGTGCTCAATAAAGGAATCACAAAATAGAAGGCAAAACATATAACAAGACAAATATGTCCTTTTATTACAAACTGAAAAGGCAGTGCTCCATAAGTAAGAAAGCTTACACATCCATTCTCTCATATGGATATTACTTTCTAGATTACTTATATCAAAATTTATGGGGAAAAATAAACAGTAAATATGTATTCTGGATTATAATTGTAGACCATAATTTATGAAAATTTAAACTAAGCAATGATAAGTCCCTTATCCCTTAATCAGATGCCTAACCAGTTTACATACAATAGGATTAAACAGAGGAGAATATAAGCGTTTACTATAATTCAAGAATATGAGCAAGACCACCCCTATAGTAGTAGATGGAGGTATTATTACAGCTTGACAGGTGATGACACTATAAACAAAAAAGAATTCGTTGGGAACTCTAGAGACAAGATCCACATAAACATAAAATGAAACAAGTACATGGACGGCAAAGAACACAACCACTGCTAAGAAAGTAAAGAATAATTAAAATTACAATGCATGAATATAACAAAAGTATACTTTGAGGTACAAGTTGATCAACTTATGAAGGATGTTAAAAACAAGCACAAACTATCAAATGCACTCAAAATGGAAACTGGAGAAAACGGAACCTGCTCTCCTGTATCTAATGTCACTTTGAACAGAGGTCGAATCTTTGATTCGGTATCTCTCAACACCTCCATCTTATATAATGTACGTACAGTTGGATCTGACCAAAATATTTATGAGAAAGAGAGATTGTTATTAGAATGATACCATTGCAATACAATATAGCCTTTGAAACTTAACATAAAAGAAAGAATAATCTAATATGAAAGGCTAAAATATATATAAAATAGAGAGAGAGGGAGAGAGAGTGTGTGTGTCTGTGTGTCCCACCTGTAATAGAAGTAAACTTCCTCAAGGCAGTATAACCTTCAGGCCAAATGTCTTTCTCATCCCGAAAATATTCTGAGTCCCTGACAAACTTTCCTGCAAGAAACTCCATATGGTGATGAATAGAATGGAAGTCTCAAAAGACCAACTGGATAAACTCTTTATACAGAATTAATAATAATATATAAACTACCAGATCTTAAAGGAAAATTTCATAGGAAGGATCGAAATAAATCAAAATTTATTGTCTGAAGATCTCTAAGTAAATTGAATACTAAAAACAGAAAGACAAAAAATAGCCGGCAACGGCATCCTTTCCTCATTTTTTTTTCAAGAGAGAGAGGTGTGGGCTACAAAATGGAAATTAACCTTCCCTCTCCCAACCCCCCTCCCCCTCACATAGATTGAACCAAAGACCTTCCCCTTGCTATGGGGAGAGTACAACTTTGGCTACATTTCCATTCATGGTGTTTCCTCACAGGGTTGGATTCAGAAAAATCTAGCTTTGAAGAATGAAAATGCGTTCATCAATTATAACATCAAAATGTAGACAATACATGGGAACCGTCAAGTTTATATTATGCAATGTCAACGAAGAAGTACAAGACTACAAAGAAGTACCTAGGTTTGTTATCTGCAAATCCCCGATCACGTATGGAGAAGTTCCAAGGCAATCCAGTGTCCTCAGAATCCCTACATCATCCAAACATCCTTCACCAGAATCTGCACTCACTTCATCTTCTCCGCTTACACTTTCACATTCATCAATGTTAATTCCATTTTGCAGCCGTAGCATTCTTCTTGGAAGCTTTTGTTCATTGAGATACCTGATGATAACCAAAAGATTTGACTAGTTGGTACTCAGTTATGCAATAATTAAGGTCTTCATATTGCATTGTTAAACAAAATACCTGAATCTTACAAATGTTTGGAGCAAATCTGATTGAGGCAGTCATATCCAGTGAAAGTTACAAAAAGTGGTAAGTGCGGATATTCAAATATTATCCATTTAAATCTCATAGCCTCCAAGTCCATAGGTACACATGATAATGTCTCAAAAACATACACTACTTACACATTAACATTTATTAGAGTTAAGTACAAAATTGTCTCATGAAAACTATGCCACCTAGGTGATTATATATTTGCACATCATAATGAAAGCATGCAGAGATACTCCAAAGATGCTTGATTTGTGATGGACGCATGGCCATGTTAAAAAATATAAATTATGACGTATGCATGATCATATTAAGAAATGACATCAGATGTATGATTATAAATTTATAAATTTATGAGTTCAACAACATGAAAAAACTAAAAGTCATGTCAAAAATGATATAAGATTACATTTTTGCTTCTTCCAAGCTTTTGATGAATCCAGGCTTCTTGCACTTCAAATGGAATGAAGAAAGAAGTCCTTTGAGAAATGAGATTGCCTGTTTCACTTTAATCCTGTATAAATCACAACAGAAAAACGGTGAGGTCAGATTAAAAAAAAAAGGGGGAATTCAGGTATGGTAAGTGCACTAAGATACATAAAATCTCCTCAAAATGTCAAAGAATCCCAAACCTTGCAAAGTCGTGGGTACCAAAAAACTGCACTGGAACTGATCGTCCTCCCAAACTTTTGGTTAAGCCTTTACGATCACCAATAAGGGATTCATCCACAACTATTGCTGGCCACATAGCATAACCTGCACTACAGCAGTTGAAAGTAGTTTGTGTGAAATCGAATATTTGAAATCACCAGTTGGTGCAAAATCAAAGAAATGAAAAATAGATGTATAACAGTGGAAGAAACTTATAACTCATGTAACTGAAAATTTATCTCTATGATCACCAGAACCTAATAAGTCTTCTAAATAAAGCCAGGTAACAATCAGGGAAGATGAAATGATCCAATACCCAAAGTATGACACTTTCAATTTATAAAATAAAATAAAATAAAATAAAAAGTTGCAAATCGATTCTGCAGATATTTGAATATATCTCTATTCACAAGGAAGCCATTCTGTAGGAGTTTTGATTTGGACATAGTATGTTATTTGCTTCATGTTTCTAGGACTGATTTTGATGAGCACTATTGATTCTTTTTGTAGCTTTTTTTTCTTTCTTTCAGTGAAGGTTTCTGATTCTTATCCGCACAAACAATATATACATACATAAAACACAAAGAAAACCAATCATTTGCAGCGAGATTATGTAAGTGTACATCCTATTAGTGCATAAATCTTAAAAAGGTATATCCCTCTCTGTGCTGAATTGCTCCTACGGAGATTTTGGCCTGTTCTTACACCATTGTGAAATGGCAGAAAATTACAGCACTTTTGCATGGATAAGGAAAATTACAGGCAGAAAACTAGCCTGTTAGGTCCAAGATACAATCATAGAAAAAGGTTTTTTTTTCCAACGCAAGCAAGGGGTTTACAATGTGAAAACATTTACACCTTCATCTAATTGGTTTATTATATTTGGACATACTCTTGCTCAGGCCATAAGAAAATTAAAAACAAGTGAAAACAAAATCAAAACAGAGATTAAGCACACACCTGTAAGCTTGGCCCATATGATATCCCCAGGCTCTAGTTCTTGGCAGTCATCCAAACTCGCAGCCAACACAACCATCTCATTATAATCATAGACATCATTATCCATACTCTTCAGACTGTAACTCAAATTCAAACTCTCCATTTCTTCCCGAGAAATATAAAATTTGATTCTCTCATTTGATAGAATCAAATCTTCCTCATCACCATCTTCATATTCAACCTACATTGCAAAGTTCATAAGTAATGGCTCCAACAAGTTCGTAAGCAATGCCCTAACTTTTGCATACTTGGGCGCTCTCAACAACATAAGAACGATCAAACAAAGAAGAGAGCACGGAAATGAATAGTCATACTTGATGTCTATTAGTGTCAGAGTTGTAACCCACAATGCGACCAGAATACGAATTAGCATCCAATGGCCAATAGACCTGTACTTAACAACAAGCAAAGTTTCAGAATTTCCTACAAGCACAGCAATGCTATGCTCACATCCTCAAAAACAACTTTAAAAAATGTCAAAAACAGCTTACAGAGTGCTTGCCTTGCATTGTAATCCAATAAAAGTTTTAGGATCAACATCGCTGAAACTCAACCTGTTGAAAATCAACCATTAACACTTTCTCAAGAACCAATTGTTTAAGAATTGAAACCCTTTCGACCAAAAAAAGAAGAAGAAAGAATTGAAACCCTAAACTAAATACATACCCGACCCATTTCTTCACAGAAGAAGGATCCGAAAGAATTTTCTCGCAGCTAACAGAAGAATTCCGCTTCTTCAGCCGCAATTTCTCCCCATTTGTACTCCTATCGAGTTTATGATTGCTGCGAGAATCTCTCAATCGAGGCCCGTCCAAATTACACAGAATGCTAGAATCAACCCCCAATTTCAGTAACTCGTTAATCCCGAGCTTCCTCTTCTTCTTGTCCAAACCCCTCTCAAATTCGTCATCTCCATCAGCCTCCTCAATCTTCACCGCCGCCGCTGGGGACTCATTCCGGGCCACCAAAGCATCGAAGAACGAGGAGCTCCGTTCGTAATGGCGGGGCCTCTTGGCGCGGCGCGAGTAGACATTGACAATTGAGGGTTTCGGGGAGGGCTTCTGGTGATTCTGATCGCCATCGTCGAAGTGATTGAGCTTGCGAGCCTTGACCTTCTTGGACATGACGTTGGAGGACCCGCTGGCGCTGACGCAAGGCGATGTGGCCGAATACACGTGGTCCAGGGAGAGGTAGCGGAGGGGCGTGGAGGTGTGGATGTCGATTGAGGCGTCGTCGTTTTGGTGCTTTTGGGGAAATGCCATGAAGAAGGGAGAGAGAGCAAAAGAAGGGGGGCTTTCTCGCTTTTGCTCTCTCTCTGTTTGTGTTTGTGTGTCTCTGTGACTCTGTTTGCGTGGTTAGGTTAGGGTTGGGGTTTTAAAGAAAGAGGACAGAAAGAAAGAAGGAAGGGAGACGGATCTGTCAGTCTGTCTCTGCGGTTTTTGGAGGGAGGGTTTTGATCCCAATTATCAGTTTCCCGCCTGCAGTAGGAAGAGAGAGAGAGAGAGAGAGAGAGAGAGAGAGAGATGGAACCACTGAAACTGAGTTAAAAAGTGTACATTTCATTATATACGTAAACCATAAAAATAATTTTAAAATAAAAGACGTGGATTAGCTTCTTTATAATATCACTTTTACGAGAAAAAAGATTTTGAAATTATATTATGAATTATCTGTTGATATGGAAAATTAAATTTATTCTATAATTCTTGCTCCGGAACAGTGTTAGTTAAACAATGATCTATTTTACAAATTTGAGAATATGTAATTCTTTAACTGGATTGTTTTGATATGGCAAACATTTTCTATTTAGCAAGAATACCACAACAATTATGTTATATTCTTGTTTTTATAAATTAACAAAATTTATTGTATTTCCTTGAGTGTAATTTGATTTTGTTAGCAAAACTATTTAGCAATATTTAGCAAAACTATGATTTTGTTAGTGTAATTTGAAAGGTTCACCATCTTTTTATTCTTAGAGCATCTACAGTGGGGAAGTGTAAATTCGGAGGTGTAAAGTCATTTTTACATCTCCTTTAACCTTCGGAAGATGTAAATATTATTTTTGCTCCAATGAGTTGGATGCAAATTCAAAGATGTAAATTTGATTTTCTTGTATTAATTCATTTTTTGTGTTATTTTTTTTTTATGTTAATACTTTTGTGTGTTAGGTTTAATTATTTTTCTTGACGTAAAAATTTTAAAATTCTGATAAGATATAATTTCATTCAATATGATGTAAATAAAATTAATCTAAACCGTCAACTTTGATATGGATTTATTTTTCACCATTAATCAGTGTAATTGTTAGTTTCATATTTCAATTTGAATGAAATATGGCCATACATTAGAGAGTTGTTGGAGAAGAACTTTGTACATTTGCATCATTTTAATAACTTCCTCATTTTAATAAATCTCATCCAAGCCCTGGGCCGACCATTTTAATAACTTTCCTATCATTTAGGCAGCTTTCCTCTCTCATCTCTCTTGGATTTTCTATTATAGGACCCACTTGGCTGGGTGTAAAATTAGATGTATATTTGCATCTTTTTTCCCATCTCACGGCTATGATGTACATTTATAGCCGTATACGCCTCCTCATTGCAGGACATTCCGACAACCAAATGTGTATATTTGACATACACCTCTATGTACACCTTACCATTGTGGATGCTCTTAGAGCTCACAAAACTTTCACATTTGAGGCATTTTGGGATGAATAAATTGACCAGGGATCTTGCCTTTAAGTGAAGAGCACGGTAACACATGTATCTAGAAATGGTCGTCTAGTTTAAGGAAATGCAATCAGAGCCTTCTAAATTGAAGTAAACACAAGTTTCCTGCAATGGGAAAATGATTGTCTAGCTTCTAAAGAAACAAGTCATTACCACCCAAATTAACCTATGCAACAACTCCTAGAAAGTCGTAGCTATAAAAACAAACAAAATCATAAAAAGTAGAAATCCCATTCCCTTCTTATACCCCATATTCGACACTAGCTAGCCCTCACAAGCCACCAATCCACTGCTCATACCACCAAGACCAACCTACCCACCACTCTTATTCTCTCTCTCTCTCTCTCTCTCTCTCTCTCTCTCTCTCTCTCTCTCTCTCTCTCTCTCTCTCTCTCTCTCTCTCTCATAATTGAAATACAAAGAAGCAAAACATACCTTCCAAATTTCCATTCATGGACACTCCCAACCAAACCCCAAACTCATCATCTGTGCAAGTCCTAATCCACCCACTCTTTTCACATACATTCACATCCACTTCCTATGCACCTTCACAAACCCATCTTAAATATTTTAGCAAAAACCGCATGACCCGCCCTCAAATTCCCCCTCTGAACTTGGGAGAGGTCCTATGCATATCCGACATCCCTCAAATGTCTGGCCCACTTACTAAACTACCCTTACTAGAAGATTAAGGGCTTGTTTGATAGGAAGGATTAGACTAGACTAGCAAAATGCCTACATTTCAACTGCATATATTCAAAACATAACATGGATATGTTGCCTAACTTGGAGGGAAAATGGGGACTATCTGTAAGAGGTTGTTGTGGGATTATAAGGGATAAGTTTTAGATCAAACTGTTATAAATAGTCCTCTTTATCCTCCAAATTAGACAACAATATCCATATTATGCCTTGATTGCACATGAATTGTAGCCACTTTGCTAGTGTAGTCTAATCCTCCCTAACAAACGAGGCCTAAATGTTTCATTGATGCCGAAAATTCAATAGTCTCCCTTGTAATTAGAACATCAACCAAATTTTCCAAATGTAGAAAACATAATAATATTATTTTCTCAAATTTTGCATGCATAAAGTATACAAACAATATCACAACAATAACAACATGTTCTTAATCCTTTTAACAACACCATCATCTTTAAATCCCAATAAAAAAAAACACATAAAAGGGTATCCAACCCATCTACCATCTGCAAACAATGCATTCACCATTGTGGTATTGTTCCAATTCTCTTTGAACACTAGTCTAAAGATCAAAATATTAGTAAAATGACACATGCGATGACATAGAGAGGGATAAAGAAGAAACATACAAGAATAGCACGAAACACGATCCAATAAGCAACCTAAATGAATATTAAGTCACCCAATGTGATGATGAGGTAAGGCATATCAAAAGTCAGCACTAGGAGCCCTCACCATAAAGACTACCAACTCAAGAGAAGCCATTGCACTGAAAAAGTAAAATGAGGGATAACAAGTGTAGTAGCTGTGCAGTAAACATATGCAATAGTTCATGCTCTTAATGACACAGGTTTTTCAAAAGAAAAAAAAATGACACAAATTTTTTACCCAATAAATTAAGAACGTTCATAGATCATTTATCACATGGTTGATTCATCTTTATTAATTGCATATCTATTCGAAGTTCATTTTAATTTCATCTTAATCATTCATCGAATCAAGTTTTACACTAAACATAAAACTTGCTTCCTATCTTTATTAGGAATGCACTAGCAAAAGGTGCCCATGCGATACTGCGGGTTTTAAAATTGTGTGAAATGTGTATAAAGCGATGAAAATAGGCAGGGAACATCGTTCTATTTATATATACATGAAAATGTAAATAGTGTCATCGCTGTTAGTTTTCCAAGTTTTAGTTACAAAAGATAAACTAATAACATATTTTATATACTGTTTGATATCTTAAAATATTTGGCATATTTTAATAGATCAAGCAGATATAAAAACATCAAAATATGAGAAGTTTTGAGCTGTGCATTGTTCCACATAGCTTGTACAGCTGTTTATCTATATGTTATTGGGTCGTAGAATGAGATTTTTCCTTTTTGATATATGTTCGAAGGGGATCTAATTGTTGCTGGCTTTGCTGCAGAGCCGACTTATGCTCCTTTTCCTCAGCAAAGATTTTAACTATGTTCCCATAAAGTTAGAAAATGCCATGTGTTAATGTTGATGAATGAAAAAATTTTGAGTGATGGCAATAACTAATATGATAGAATTAAGTTAAAAAATTAAACATGACAAACAATAATGTAGATATATCAAGCATTGTATCAACTTGCCAGACAAAAGTATAAGTTAAATATGTCAAATCAATTGAAAACAAACTGAGGACAATTGTGACAATTTATTAAAGATGTATAAGAGATTTAAGCAAAAACACTTGAGCTTTAATAGAATCAAATCAAGAGATGTTGAATCTGTTGTCATCAATTTGGTAAACGATAGGTGTTAGTGTAGAGAAATGAGAAAATTTTAGTGAAGACAATGACTATCATTAAAGAATTAAGGCTAACAACATAAATTGCACAAACATAAATTTAAATAATCTTAAACACCTAATGATCTACAAACAGAAATAAGATAACTTAATGACTTAATGATGGATAAGTAAGTTATAGAAGCAGTAACAATCTATAAACAACCATATGAGAAAAAAGTGCATAGAATAGAAATGCTATCAAATTTATGTCATAATTGAAAGGAAAAAAAAACTACATGAGGTAACAAATGAACAGAAGGGAAAGCTTTTCGAAATTTAAGGTTAAACCACATATCATTATAGTAAAACTTTGAATAGAAAAGCTTAAAATTGAGGAAAAAAAAAAAGAGTAAGAGCACCTCCACCCCAAAGGGCAAGAGCAAGGCAAAGGTAAGGCAATGTTTGTCACTATTCACGTGAATATTAGCAGCCTTACCTTTTTTGATTCCACTCCAAAGGGCGAGGGCAAGGGCAAACACTATTCACTTTAATTTATTTTCTATTTTTTATACTTAAACCATTAATTTTGATAAGTTTTTCGAATAATATTTTCGATTGCCACGTGTCACTAGTTATTATAAATTCTCACCTAAAATTTCAAATAACATTTTCGGATAAAATTTTCGAATTAAATTTTTGGGTAAGATTTTCAGTTGCCACATGTCCATATATTGTTATAACATTCATATCTCAAATTTCATATAAGATTTTCGGATGAGATTTTCAATTGCCACGTGTCTCATTTCAGATAAGATTTTCGGATATTTATTAAAAAATTCTCATCTCAGATTTCAAATAAGATTTTCACCCTCTAAAATTGCGCCATATGTCTCATGTCAGATAAGATTTTCGGATATTTATTAAAAAATTCCACTATCAGATTTCAGATAAGATTTTCATCCTCTAAAATTAGGCCACATGTTATCTCTATCTTTTAAATCCCTCTATAAAACTACACCATCAACTCATACCTCTCACATCATATCTTCTCTATTATTTCATTTCTTAGATTTTACAAAACACATCCTACTCTTAATGTGTAACTTGAGGAGGTTGTTAGAGAGGCAAGAACGAGAAGAGGAAGAAATCAGGCGCATACGTGCTAAAGAAGAACATGAGTTGGATAAAAAGGAGGAAGAAATTGTTTTAGTGGTGTGTATGCTCAATGAATCAAGGCAACATCATTGTTGTCGTGCCCCCAACGTGGGCAGACATAGGCACTCTTGGGGTAAGAATCTCTTAGAAGATTACTTTATCACAAATTTGTTATATCTTGTTTCTCATTTTCGAGAGAGATATAGAATGCAGCCTCATTTATTCCAAAAAAATCATGCATAATGTTTGCAATTACGACACATACTTCGTTCAGAAGTATGATGCCGTTGAGGTTTTGGGTCTTCTTCCGAAGCAAAAACTTACAACTGCTTTGCGGATGCTTACGTATGGGACATTTGCAAAGTAAGTGGATGAGATTGATAGGATGGGGAAATCAACTATCTTAGAGTGCTTGGTCAGATTCTGTGATGCAATAGAAAATCTTTACACGAGGGAGTACCTCTGTAAACCTATGGCTAAGGACCTCCAAAGACTTGTACAAAAAGCCGAGGCTTGAGGTTTCTCAGGCATTGGAAGCATCGACTGCATGCATTGACAGTGGAAGAATTGCCCAACTGCTTGGCAAGGAGATTATGAGAATAGAAATGGCTAAAAAAGTATAATTTTGGAGGCTGTAGCTTCATTCGATACTAGGGTTTGGCATGCCTTCTTCGGAGTTGTCGGATCTCAAAATGACCTCAATGTGATTGGTCAATCCCAGGTATTCAATGATGTTTTGAGAGGTCATTCTCCCTACATCACGTATCAAATCAACAATACTGTATACTTGGGTGCGTACTACCTCGCAAACGGAATTTATCCGAGGTGGACGACATTCGTGAAAACAATTCTGAATCCCCAATTTGAGAAGAAAAAAAGTTTTGTTGCCTTTCAAGAAGGTTATAAAAAAGACGTGGAAATGTGTTTCAGTATCTTGCAAGCTCGTTGAGCAATTATTAGGGGTGTTGCTCGAATGCTTGATGTGGAAGTGTTGCAGAGTATTATGATGATTTGCATCATCCTCCATAACATGATTGTGGGGGATGAGTATGATTATGATGCTCCAGAGGTGTTCGAACCTGATCCCATGAACACGACATTGACAAGAATTTATGAAAGGCCGATGGGACCAAATGGACAACCAATGGAGCATGAATTGTTAATTCAGCATGGTTGATACAACAACTCAATGATTGGCCCTTATCAGGAAATGCAATCTTCGTATGTTCACAAGAGATGTCAAGTTGACTTGATCCAGCATTTATGGGAGATGAAAGGCAATCACAGTGGATGAAGTTAAGTTTAATGCTTTGTTTGGAATTATGATTTGTTTTATGTGTGGTTTGTTTGGAATTATGTTTTATTTTGTGTGTGGTTTTGTAATGAATTAAGGTTTGTTTTTAATTATGCTTTGTTTTGTGTGTGGTTTGTAATGAATTAAGGTTTATTTTTAATTATACTTTGTTTTGATGTATGAAATGTTTTTAATAAATAGTTATATTATTTAATGATTTCTTTATTGAATAAAAGGGAAACAATATAACAAATTAATACATATGGCAACTCTTTCAATGCAACCTAATGGTTTTGATCATTTAACCAATCCATGTTGCTAGGTCCATCGTCATGGAAAAGATTTCTTCTCATAACTTCCCTTTGTTTTAGCTTCCAATTGGACTTTGTTTCAGGAGACATATGACTCATATCCATGACCATGATTTTCATCTCTCTATCTTATATGTCTTGTTCTTGTGCCTACTGCCTTTGAATTGCATATGCTTCATGTCGTGCTTTGTTTGCTTCTTCTCTTTTCAAGTCTCTCTCAATTCTTAGCGCACCGTTCCTAGCAATTTGCTACAAAAATTGTGCACATTCATTGTTCGAAGTGCCCCCTCTCTTGGCCTTTGCCGCCATTCTCCCAACAAGTCTCAGCTCACGTTGGATTGATGAGTCTTAATCCATTGGGGAGTCTAATGGAGAATCAGTTGCTGGTGAATCATGGAGCGACGTCTCATTCAACACAATCGTTGGACCAATGGAGATAATTTTGTATCTCAAACTATTCTTCACAATGTCCCAACATTGGTGATTCATGAAACTTTTTTTTATCTTGGCCCATGGCACCGAACCACATTTGTGCCTGCATAATCTATTAAAAAAAAAATGGAAATGCAAGAAAATATAAACAAATTGGAAATGCAAGAAAAGAAAAAGAATTTACAGCAAATTGAATAAAACGGCATTTATAAATATTTTATTTCGTCGGCAAGATTTTGCCAATGCATATCTCCATTTCCCTAACTCTTTATTCAAAAATTTCCACCTACTAGCCAAGGCCATTTTCGTCTGAGGCGAACCGATCTTTCACAAAATTCTCCATGAATTTTTCTCCACATATGAGAGAACTTATCACTGCCCGTCATTGTGCAATGACCAACTTTCCCCCAACACTCACATAACACAATATCTTCCTGAGTTGTCTACGTACCTTCGGCTTCGATGAAAGAGGACATTTGTTTTTTTTGATACAAATGGAAAGTAGTAAAAATTGTGAGTTGAAAGTAAAAAATATTGGAAGGAGAAGAGTTTGAAGATTTGGTGTGGAAAGTGAATAAAATTGTTAGGTATTTATAGGGAAAAATCTATAACTTTTTGGTTTATTTTATTTTATTTTATTTATCAATTTTGAATTTTTTTGCCATCGGATTTTTGGAAAAAAATTTTGATCGGAGCTTCCGGGAAGCGCCATGTGGCTTCTTCCTGTTGGTGTCTGTCAGCTGTGACGTCACGGCTAACGTCAGTAGCCTTCGGGCAACAGCCCAGTCCAATTTTGCTCGTGGTCTTGCCTAGGCTGGTGGGTCCCATGCCTTACCCGAGCTAGACTTCATACGCTGGAGTTGGATTTGGGGCCTAGGGTTGCCTTTTGCTAGAGGAACTTGTTTATAAAAAAATAAAAAAATAAAAAATAAAAAAATAAATAATAATAATAATAAAAAAACGATTTTGTTAGAAACGGTTATGAGCTTAAGTGCTTGCTAGGGAAATCCAAAAATGATGTTTACTCAACATGCACAAACACAAATAACCAAAGAGTCAAATTTTACATGAAAAATTCAAAAAAGAAAAAAAAAAGAAAAGGGAAAAGTGTCAATATGTTCTGAATTTGAGTTAAATAAAGGAAATTTGGGTGAAATAATGCATACTCCTTTTTTGGGGCAGAAATGGTGATTCCCACATTACTTGATGCGATCTTTGTTTTGAGAGAAATGAGCAGGGAATCATCACAATATGATATATCTTTCTCTGGAGCTTTTGCAACATGAATTGTCAGTTTTCTTTTCAATTGTAACATGACTTGGATACATATTAATTGATATGTAATTATTAATATCAAGAAGTAAATTGTCATATAAATTCTTAAGTTTTGAATTTTGTGTGTGTTTGGATGAGATAAGTGAAAGGCATTTTTTTCATAGCAATTCTTGCCTTTTTCTTTGAGGTGGACGTGTGTTCGTTTGGAGAAGAGGTGGATGAAGCAGTAAGTGGTGTAGTTGAAGTTTCTTTTGAGAGCGGTGGCAGCGGCTCAATGTCGTCAAACACAACTTGAATCAAGAGATCACTTATGTTCAAATCATTTTTAATTGCTTCAAAGCGGAGCTGAAAAAGTATGTACTGGCCTATGACTTGAAGAATTGCATCTAGGAATTCTTCTTGGTTTGTAAAACCTTTTTCAACTACCAACTGATAGCAAGAAATTCCAAATAATTGTTCCGCTACTTTTCCGATAATCATGACATTTGCCTCATCGCTTGTATCTTCGAGAATCAATCCCACTTTAAACCTGGATTTCAAATTTATGAGATGTTATAATATTAAGCATAGCTGCGGTCAAACTCTATGGAAAGAATATATGAAAATAATTGTTGTTATTTCTATTGTCAAGGGAGAGGGGCTTTGGACACACCAGTCGATCATTATGGGCAACGGTTCTTAGCTGCTGGAAGCAAGATGGACATGGATGATATCACCATCCACCACGCATATCAAAATGCGTAATGGCCGCTCTACATATAACAAAAGTATTCTACAACATGTTTAAGGAAATTGGTTAGTTTTATGAAAACAATTATGAGATGAAAAATGATAGGGAAATGAAATAAGTTTTGCTGCTAATAATTGTCAGATTGTGTATTATATTAGAAGCAATACAAACCTAAAAGGAGGACATTGGTGTTTGTACCTTATACATGTCTGGATTAAGAACATTCAATTCAGCCACAAAGAGTCTTTTGGAGTTGCCTAATTGTTGAGGCGCTAGTTGTGACATTGCAAAAGGTGGCAACATTCTTATAGGGTTCGTCAAATGATTGAAGCTGCATTGGTTCGGTTAAAAGACAAATGCACATCCATATTAGAAAAAAAAAGGTAAAATATCATACAATGTTTTTTATGATTGCAATTTTGGTATATCTGGGTTGATGAAAGGCAAAGTTGAAATGGTGTTATTTAAGACATTTTGTCCTGCATATTGATAAATAAGAGATTAGATTTGCTTTTGGTGAAGATATTTGAGAATGATTAATAGAAAGAATGAGAAACAAATTGCATACCTTGAAATTCTTTAACTTTAGGATTGTAAAAACCACAAATGTAGGCGAGACTAGCTGTTGTAAAGCTTTCACATCAAAAGTTTTTGCTGTGTCTGTTGGAAAAACAATAATCAGTTGCTATTTAAAATAATTATATATTAACAATATCAACAAAATAGATACAAACTATAATATAGAATACAATAAACAACAACAAATAAAATCGACTTGGATTCGAGATAGAGGCTTGCAAATTTGATGCAGTGTCCTAAAGACAATAATTTCACCCCTTCTCAGTGCTTGAAGTTCTACAAGTGACTGCCTCCCAGGATTCAACTATCTATATTCTAAGCCCTAGCACTAGGATTTAGAATATGGCGAACTTTGTTTGTTTTCCTCTCAGACAATGTGAAATGCTTGTAGAATGCTTTTTCAGTGTAAAATGAACGATGCTTTTTTTTTATTTAAATAAACCTCTGAAACCTTATTAGAAGAGTCACAACTGTTAGAAAACAGTTAATTAGACTAATCCGAATTTAAAAAAAAATTATTAATTTGAAACTAAAAAATTTAATTTAAATATGAAAGTGCCCAAGTGGGCCCAAGGCCCATCTTTTTGACCGTTAAATATGATATATTTTTATATAATATTCAAAGCCCAAATCGTTTTTGAAGCCCAATTGGCTTCCACTTGGCCCATTTCCATTTACTTTGTGCGGGACTTCCACATTTATAATGACCTCACTCTTTCTACTTTCTACCAATGTGGGACAAGTATCCTTAAATTTCATTTAAACTTCCAACAGTGACTATAATTTTCTCTCTCCTGTAGCAACAGAGGGAAAAAAACCAATTTAATAAGAAAGCTAACAAGTTGACAATTTATAGATGTTTTGTTAACAGTTTTACCTTATATTCTCAATGTGAATTTCACACTTTGTTTCAAGCCTCTTGTTGTCAACGATTTTGGTTTCCAGATTTTGCAAAGCAGTGATGTGGCCCAGAACATCTTGCAATTTAACAAAATAGCATTATAAGATTATTAGAATATGTAAAACCTCAGGTAATCAAAACGTCATTTAAAAAAACTAATTGTATGAGTATGCAAATTGCTACATTTTAGAATTGAATTATCATTTATCCAAGAGGATATGTGGTTGTAATCAAGAAAGTAGAAACGATGTGTTGGAATTGCTGGCTGAACATTCAATAATTTTTTGAAAATCGTTCTTGCATTAAAGATCAATGATGCAACATGTGGAACGACTTGGAATGACGGTTTGCTCTTTGTGGTATAAAAATAACTAATGTCATAAACACATGTAGTCTCTATCCTTGGAGCCATAAAGTCATAATCGATCTCTCTAATTGTTGCTTGAATCGCATCTCCCTGCATCATAATCAATCTCTATCCTTAAGACTTGTGTTATGTGTGATTGATGAGTTGAAAGATTTGACAATTATGTGTGTGATGGGTTGAAAAAGTTATGGAGTGTGACATTAATTCATCGCATCAAGTTTTACATTAATTCTAAGCATGTATCTAGGTTAAGCATTCATTGTTCCAAGTTTTGGTATACGTATGGTTATTTATGCTAGTTAACCTATTCATGGAAGGTTGTTATATGACGAGACTATATAAATCCATCATCCTTTTGGTCTATTCTCAACCTATTCACCTTCTTTAATGAAACCCCAACCCCACTCACCTCCTTCAATAGAACCCTAACCTCACTCACCTCTGCGACCATAACCAAACCTCCAACTTCCCCAAGAAGAACATCCAAACCAAATAATGAACATGGTTTTCGCTTTCTCCAGAACCATGTTTATATTCAGTCTCAATTACAATCAACTTGGAAACATAAGTTTTGAGGAGAATGAGAAATGTATTTGTCCACTAGAAGATAGTCTTAGTAGGTGTGTTCCTTCAAACTACAAATTCGTAGTGAGTGTCACTGTGGAGCTCACATTAGGATGATCCTTCATGTTTGGTTCACTAGAAAAATGCTTCACTATTTAATTTTATGAGGTATTTTTACCTTCTTGTTGGGATATATAGGGACATTTTGAACTCAACATAACACTATTTTTCTTTGATGTGTGGGGTTTGCAATGTAGTCATGATCTTCATATTCTTGGACTTGTTAGTACAAGAAAACGATCACATACTACTACATAAGTTACTTACATACAATTAGCTTAATTCTAGCTTAATTAGCTTTCAAAACCCCTCAAACTCAAAGACACAATTAGTATGCAAAACAAACAAGGAAATGATTACATCCTACCAGACTAGCTAAGCTACATACATACAATCGTGAATCTGAAAGACTAAAAATGACTCACATATTTTAATGTTAGAAATTAGAGAGAGAGATTGCAGAGGTTCAAGCGAACAACTTACGGATTCCAACGTTTAAGTGAGAGATCGTGGAAGTTCGAGCAAGAGATCACGGAGGCATGAGTGAGAGGTTGTTGAGGCTCTCGAGCAAGATATAGCGAACGTTTAAGAGATTGCGGAGGTTAAAGTGAGAGAGTTAAAGTTAACACATATCCAAAAGGAAAGTCGAAATACAAAAAAAAAAAAAAAAAAAAAAAACTTATTTTATTGGGATGTTTCTTCAAATCTTCAATTTCCACTCTCAAATGAGTTCTCTCTTGTTCTCCATCCTAAAATCATGTTCATAATAAAGTATAAAGCAAAAAAGTTATAGAATGAGACATTAATTCATTGCATTAAGTTTTAGATTAATTCTAAGCATATTGATGTTCGTGTGCACAAAAAAAAAAAATACCAATGGCTTAAGAGAAATCAAATCATAAGGATGGAACTAAACACATAAACAGTTAATGCTGTAAACACAAGAAACCATTTGTTCTTATTTTCTTAAACAAAATAGATTTGGAATTCCTTTTGAATTGTACACTTATCAAATTTCAAAATAACTAAACATAAGAAACTATTATATTGATGGGCTCCACCTCAACTCAACTAAAGAGATTTTACATAAGTTGGTCATAATGTCCATAGGTTGCAATGACATGACCCAATGAGAAAAGCAAGACTAAAAAAAAAAGTGAAAAATTATGGTGCTTTTTGATATGCCATCCGAAAGAGTTGGTAGGTACATAGCTCTTGATGCTCGTGTAGTGCAGCCCAATACTTGCACAATTAATAGCTTTGTCTCCAAGCGAAACGAGGATCCAGTCGGTTTTCCTCTCCTTGCTCACTAGGGTCTTAGGGCTAGGGAGAAAAGAGAAACATTTTTTCGCTTCTCGACCAACCAATAGTATTATAAAAAATAGTACACTTGTGCCACTATTGCTTTTTCTTTCTCTCTTTCTCATTATTATTATTATTATAGTAATAGCAACACAACACACAGCAACACCCAATGGAAGTGTGGCCTAGTCCTTCAACTGTATACGTAAATTGTACTTACACGGTAAGAAAATATCTAAAATTCTTTAGTTTTTACTTTTAGATTGAAATACTATGAAACATCTCAAGAGATAGAGAAGAGATATGGTGTTTTTTTTCCTTAGTGACTAAGGCAATGAGGTCACCATGGAGAATTCTTATAGCGTGGTGTGTACACGTAAGCCACGTAAGAAATTAAGGTGTGACCGATAGTGAAAAAGCAAGACTGTATAAAACCATGTGAAAAAATTACGGTGCTTTTTGGTTAAGCATATATCTAGGTTAAGCATTATTATTCCAAGTTTTGGAACGTATGGTTATTTATGTGGTTTTAACTTATTTATAGAATGTTGTTTTATGGCGAGACTATATAAATCCATCACTTTTGGTCTTTTCTTAATCTACTCACTTCATTCAATGGAACCCTAACCCTACTCACCTCGTTCAATGGAATCCCAACCTTACTCACCTCCACGACCACAATCCAACCTTCAACTTCCCCAAGAAGAACATCCAAACCACATAGTGCACATGATTTTCGGTTTCTCTGGAACTATGTATACATTTGATATTAACCACAATCAACTTGGGTGTTCGTACACCCAAAGATTGTTTTATTAGGTGTGTTCTTTACTACAAATTTGGCGTGAGTGCCACACTGGGGTTCATGTTGGGATGATCCTTCTTATTTCATTTTATTGAGACATTGTGAATACAACCATAATAAACTTTTTCTTTGCACACTTCTACGGGGTTTGTAGTGTTGTTATGGTCATTACATTCTTTGGGTTGTTGCAACAAAGAATGGTTGAGAAATTCCAAATAATCTTCATGGTGTCGAAAGCTGCACGAGCCGAGGTTAACACATACCCAAAATGAAAGCCTAAATACAAAAAAACGCTTTCTTTATTTGGATGTTTCTTCAAATCTTCCATTTATGCTCTTAGATGAGTTTTTTCTATTCATCCATCTCAAAATCATGTTCATAATATAGTACAAAATAAATAAATAAGTTACGGAGTGAGACATTAATTCATCGCATTAAATTTTAGATTAATTATAGGGATCTTCATTATTACACCCAAAATAGATGTTGTAATTAATAAATAAAATAATTAATAAAAAAACTCACACAGAATGCACTTTAGGAACACACCTAAAACCAATTTTCTACATAAGAAATTGATGTTGAAGTTTCTATAAATTATGTAACTGCCACTGATTGACTTAAAAGAAGCTTAAAAAAAAAACCCAAAACAAGCCTAGCCTAGATTTTATAAAAAAAACCAAAACAATTTATTAAAATAAACTGTAGCAGTCTCTTTATTACTCTTCTTCTCTAACACTCCACAGGATCTCTACATGCCTAAAACTCTATAAACCACCAAGTTTCATCTTGTTTCAAAAACCACCACCACACCTAACACTAACCCCCACCTACAAAACCACGAAAAATACAAAGAAGTAACATTAAGAACCATTAAATACAAAAAGGATAAAATTTTCAAGCAGAAAAGGCTTCAAAGGTAAGACCTTTAAAAACCACACCTTTTTGTTAATGGTTGTCATATTTCAGTCTAGTATAATAATATTGCTAGTTTACCGTGTTGCTATTTCTAATGCATGTCTACCAAAGAAAAGATGAAGAAAGAAGAAAACATACCAACATCCAAACCAAAAGGCAAGCCCTCATCATCCAAAAAGAAAACCAACCAAAAACCAAAAAGATGGGATAACCTGAACTATGTGTAGATCAAAAGCAACATTCTCACTTTTGCAACAACAATCGACAACATCAGGGAGAAACTTCAACAACGGAAAGATGTCTTGACACTGCTATCGAAAACACCTTTTTGAACACTCATCGAAGCATATATCTAGAAAATGTTAACAAAGGTAGAGTGCATGAAGTCTAATTATGGTAACATAAGATTCATACAAGAATATGACACAAAAACGAGGAAATTCAAGTTTCATGATGGTGACAATGAGATGAAAAGCCAAATGTGGCTGAAATTTTTGGCTTGCCAAACAGAGGCAAGAAGCTACCAAGTACAACAAACTCATCAAGGTTGGAGTTAGATTTTGTAAGGAAATACTTCAAAGGTTATCAGAAGATAACAAAGACTTCAATTGATAAGTGCTTGAACTTAGCATTTGAAAATGAAACAGAAGAGGGTCCTATGGATATAACAAGATTGATATTCCGACAACTCCTCATGACCAATCTCTTCTGCAACTTTGGTTGTATACTCGCTTGGACCTACACAACTACGATCAGGGGCGGATCCACAGAGGAGCAAGGGTGGTCAATTAACCCCTGCAACTTCTGAAATCCTCCATTAGAGCCGCCCAAGTTGACCCTCGCAAGGTGCTCGACGAAATGCCCCAATGGGGCAAGCTGGAAGGCTTGCACGTAGCGCTTAGTGCTCACGTCCTTTTTTTTTTGTTTGCTCGACATCAAAATGACGTCGTTTCATTTAAGTTTTTTTTTTTGCACTCTAGACGTCCAAACGATGTCGTTCCACTTACCCCTTTTATTTTTTTAATAACACCTGGCCAAAACGACGTCATTTTGGCATAGGTTTAAAAAAAAAAAAAACACAGCAGCTGCCCGATACCTCCCCCCCCTCCAAAATTAGATTCAACCCATTTTCAACTTCTCAATGTCAAGTTCTCAACCCTAAATTCCAACCCCAACTAAAACAACCAACCTCCAATTCAACGGTGGCCATATATGTTTCCAAGAATCATTCCTCCAAAGTGAAAGAAGCTAAAAGCAGAAGATATTTAAAACACAAGTGCACTTCCATCAACAAAGAAAGGATCCCTTCACAACTTCGAAAATGGAATCCACACAAAAACCTAGATACCACTATTTTGGAAATTCAATTTGGAGGATAGATGGATTGGTATATCTGTTTCCTCCTTACCTCTCCTGTTGCAAATAATTAATTCATCAAACAATTCTATCCTACATAGCAGATGAGATGACAAAGTGTATGCCAAGTAAAAATCTATAATCCCCAGTAATATTCGGGGCATCAATCAGGTAAAGAAAGGGAAGGTGATGGTCAACAGAGGTTGGATTTAATCCAGCGATAGTCTTGAGCCTTAAGCAAACAATAGAACTAATAACTTTTAATAGAACTTGATACATTCCAACAAAAATAGAAAAGACAAAAAGTTAATTGGTACAGACTCATTTTTAACTGTGCAAGCCCTCCCCTCCCCCCTCACAAATCCGGTGGCGGAGGCAGCAAAGTGGCGTCGGCGGTGGGCAGCAAAAAATTGAATAAGTGACTCCCAAATTCAATTTGATTCCAAAGGTGGATTTGTCCCTCAAATTTGAAGGTATGTTATCATATTTTCTTTATGCTTTAATTAATTAGTAAAGATTCTTATATGTTAGTGTTTTTCTTGATTAGTTGTTGTTGTTTGTTGTTGATATTTTATTTTAGTTTGTTAGTTTGAATAAACTATGGCTTTTATGTTAGTTTGAATAAATTAGGGGTTTTGATTTTGGTTAGTTAGTTTGAATAAATTAGGGTTTTATTTTTATGTTAGATTATATCTTGGTTAGTTTCAATTAATTAGGGGTTTTGGTTTTGGTTAGTTAGTTTGAATAAATTAGGATTTTACTTTTATGTTAGATTATATCTCTTGGTTAGTTTGAATAAATTAGGGGTTCTAGTTTTGGTTAGTTAGTTTGAATAAATTAGTGTTTTATGTTAGATAATAATTGGTAAATTTGATTAGTTGTTGGATTTTATTTTGGTTAGTTTGCATAAGTTATGGCTTTTTATTATTGTTGATGCTTGATTAATTATTTCTACCAATACAGTTATGGAACGATATTTTACGAGAAGATTCGCATCAATTACTTCTAGTTCGGATAATGTGGGTAGTTCGAGTTCGAGAGATGTGGATATTTCTAGAGATGTGGATAGTTCGAAAGAAAGTGAGTTGCAAGATATCTTGGCTAATTTTATTGCAGACCCTGGACTTCGACCTTAAATGTTGGATTATGATCCTAACTTTAGAGACGAAGTTTGAAGAGCATATCTACAAAAGGATCCATGTCAGCCCAAGGATCACACATTTCCACAAACTGATCTTTCAGGGTATGATCGACGCTTTAATGTCAAGTGGTTTGATGAGTTTGACTGGTTGGAGTACAATATTAGTAAAGATGCTGCATTTTGCCTTTATTGTTATCTCTTCAAATCCAATTTCAGAATTGGTCAAGGGTGCAGTGACGCCTTCACAGAGATGGATTTTAGGAATTGGAAGAAGAAAGATAAAATTAGGCAACATGTTGGACCTATTGGAAGTGTTCATAATCAATCTAGACAGTATTGTGTGGATCTTATGAATCAAAAGCAACACATCCAAACAGTTTTGATAAAGCAATCAGAGCAAGCTCGTATTGATTATCATATTTGCTTGACAACTTCTCTTGATTGCGTGAGATTTTTATTGAGGCAAGGTCTTCCTTTTCGTGGGCATGATGAGAGTGACACTTCAAGCAACAAGGGGAATTATTTAGAGCTCTTACAGTTTCTTGCTGATCATGATGAGAAAGTTAAGGCCGTTTTGTTAGAAAATGCTCCCGAGAATCTGAAGTTAATTGCTCCAACAATTCAAAAAGATCTTGTGAATGCTTATGCCACTAAAACTATTAAGAAAATCATCAAGGATATGGATGGTGCCTTCTTCTCTTTATTAGTTGATGAATCACGTGACGTGTCAGTAAAAGAATAGATGGCGGTGGTATTTCGTTATGTGGACAAAAGTGGGGATGTAATTGAGAGGTTTGTGGGCATTCAACATGTTAGCGATACTACATCAAACTCACTCAAGAAGGCTATTGACACATTGTTTGCAAGAGAGGAATTGAACATTTCCATGCTAATAGGACAAGGATATGATGGAGCTAGTAATATGAAGGGTGAGTTCAATGGTCTTAAAACACATATTTTGAGAGAAAATCTTTGTGCCTATTATATTCATTGTTTTGCATATCAACTTCAATTAGCTCTTGTGGCCGTGGCAAAGGGAAATGCTGATATTGCCACTTTCTTCACATCTTGCAATAGCTTGGTTAATATTGTTGGAGCATCATGTAAGCGTCGTGACATGCTTAGAGATCAACTACAAAAGGATATTACGGAAGCTCTAGAAAAAGATACTTTCCAACAGGGCGAGGCTTAAATCAAGAAACTTGTCTCAAGCGTCTCGGTGATACACGTTGGAACTCACATTATGGTATATTACTTAGTATCATTTCCATATGTTTAAATATGTGGTGAAAGTGCTCAAATTGATTATTGAGGATGGCTCCACTGATAATTTAGGTGAAGCAAATAGGTCATTGAGGGAAATACAATATTTTGAGTTTGTATTTCACCTATTTTTCATGAGATCTACATTGGGAGCCACAAATGACTTGTCACAAGCATTACAAAGGAAAGGCCAAGATATTGGGAATGCAATTACTTTAGTCAAAGTTTGCATGGACCAACTACAGCACATGAGAGAGAATGCATTTGAAGCCTTGCTTGATCAAGTATATTCCTTTTGTGGCAAACATGATAGCTTGGTTCCAAACATGGATGATGCATATGTAGCTCAATGGAGATTACATCAGAGAGCTCCTATAATAACACACCTCCATCATTATTGTGTGGACATCTTTATTCAAATCATTGAGTGGCAACTTGCAGAATTAAATCATTGCTTCAGTGAGGTAAATACTGAGTTACTGCTTTGTTTGGCATGTTTGAGTCAGGATGATTCATTCATAGCTTTTGACAAACAAAAGCTACTTCGTTTTGCTGAATTTTATCCTCAAGATTGTTGACGTCGCAAATCTCATGGCCTGGTGCTCCGGGCCGAGGGGATGTGCGCTAACACGTGACGTCATTCTTTTGGATACGGTGCATTTTGTGCACGGGCGTGCTAGCACGGTCTACCGTGCGTCGAGGTTTTGATAGGGTTTGGGTAGGAGATGTTTAAATAATGCGCCTGTTTGGGATTGGACTTCTAACCAAACGATTGTGGCCGAGAGAGGAACTTATCTCGGCCGTCAGGTTCACGGCCTGAGCTACAAGGCCGTTTAGTGGTGGTGTAGGTGGTGGATTTTGGGCGTTGCTCTGGCGCGTTGCTCGAGGAGCGACGGTCGTATGATATATGGGGTGAGTGAGGCGATAACAGGGATGGTGCTCCGGTGCCTTGAGAAATCAAGGGTCGTATGATATATTGATGAATGGATTTTTCTTACAATCTACCACTACTCCTAGGAAAGCATGTAAAGGTATTGAAAATGCGTTACAGAAAAATAAGTTGCTCTGTGGGAGGCTTTTGGTTTTGGTGTTGGACCTTTTGTACGTGGTCTTGAGCTTGGTATTTATAGGAAGAGTCCTGGAGAGCTAATCGAGGTTTGACAAGACCAGTATGATGGAGTCTGATCAAGGCAAGTGGGTCAGTCCAATCGGCATTTAGGATCGTGAAGCATGGTGGTGTGACCTCCATAAATCTTGGCAAATCTCGGCCACCGCCATGATCGAGGGTTCTGCACCTCTGGCCGTGGGAACACATTAAATGCCCTGGTCCAGTGGTTGGTGAAGTGACCGCAAGTTGTAAGAACATTTGCGAGAATGTTTGTACCTAACCACTCTGATTACCAAATCCTAACTTCAATCACTTCCCTTTTGCCCTCATGCATTAAATGCTTCTTGCCCCAGTGGATTTGCTGTGACGGACAGAGGCACTACTTCATTAAATGGGGCGTGGGACCCTGGAGCCACGTGGCATTTTGACCATAGTAGCTTCAGCCGTGTCTCCTATGGACCTCGGCCTCGGCCCATAGTGCCGTGGTCGAGAGGCCGAGAAGACCCCGCCCTCGTATTTGCCTTGTGTTTTTTAGGAACGCAAGGTGCTTGACAAAAACGCGGTCGTTCTACTTTGTGAACAGGAGTCGTGGCCGAGAAGATGTCCTCTTTTTACGGCCGTATTTTATTAGGCACAAACAAAGATTTTAATTCCCGAGATCTATTGGCACTTGAATATCAACTTGATATTTATATTACTCATATGCGTACGATGACCGATTTTTCTCAATTGAAAGGGATTCGTAGCCTTGCAAGAAAAATGGTGGAGAAAGGGTTGCATATAACATATAATTATGTTTATTTGCTTCTTAGATTGACCTTAACTTTACCGGTTGCAACTGCTTCTGTGGAGAGAGCATTTTCTGCTATGAATGTTGTGAAAGGTTCACTTCGCAACCGAATGGGAGATCAATGGTTGAGTGATAGCTTACTTGTTTATATTGAGAAAGATGTGTTTGCTTGTATTGATAATGAAACTATAATGCTACGTTTTCAGAATATGAAAACTCGTTGTGGACAATTGTAATGTGGTTTTTTTCTATGAATTATGAATTATAATATTATTGTTTCATTTTTATGAGTATATTTTGTATAAATTTTTTTTCACCTTAGACGTTGACCACTGTAAGGAAATTTCCTGGATCCGCCACTGACTACGATAGACACCTTAAAAGAGATGGAGAAATATAATTGGGCTCAAGGAGTTTTAGCTTACATGTAAACCACTACTAAGCACAAATTTAATTTAATTTTCCATTCTCTATTTAAACACATAATCAGAAGAAACCAAAGACAAACCGCTTTTCCTTAAATTTGTTTGTATTTACATTTTTAGGTTGAGATTTGTTTGACATCCAACATCAGGACTAATTCAGTTCATTCAATTGAGCTTCATCATTTTGGTGTGTTCGTTGTTTTCAGAATTTACTATATGGTTGAAAAAACTTTTTTTTTTTTTTGGTTGAGAAAACAAACAAATACATGCATCTGTTTACCAAAATTTATATGCAAGGAACTCATAACTATTAATGCAACACAACTACAATTGTTCTTGAAAATAAAACATGTTTAAACGACAATAGTGAGCAAATTAGGTCATATAAATCGATTTCTTTGAAACCATAACTCAAATTAGGGGCATACAAATTCTTTTCTTACAAAAATTAAACTACAACCCTAATTTGAAATGAGAGTTAGAAAGAGAGGGAGAGAAAGAGATTTTGTATCTTAACCTTGATGAATAATCTGTTGCGCAATTAAGGAAGAAAATTTGGGAGAGAGAGAATCAGAGAGACACCATAGAGCCAACAAGAAAGAGAGAGATGAGATTGTTTTCAGGTGAGAAAATCAAACATAGACCACTGAGCCAACGAGAGAGACAAAGAGAGCAGTGGAGAAAAAACAAAAGTGATAGACATGCGATATGATGTATCTATAAGGGTCATTTTACAAACTTTTAAAAAAAGGGATCATTTGACCAATATTTAATGGAGCCGAGGTTAAAGTTGCTAATCTCCCCAAAAAAGAACAACAAAAGAAGGCAAGACATCTAATCAAAAGACGGTGGGACATCAGTCCAAATTATAATGTGTGTCAATTCACGAATACCTGTTAACTTGTTAAGCTTAGGGACATTTTTGTAATGTTACAAAAGAGTTAGATGGAAAAAAATATATGAGAAAATTGATTGCTTGGAAGGGATTCGAAACCCACTTTTGAGAAAGAATCACCGCCTTTTCCAGCTATACTATCTTCATTCTTTTAATGTGAATCAATTATGTGTATATTTGTACAGCTTCCACTATAACTTTATTTGTTTGTTTTTTTTTTTCCATACTTATCTTCCCTCTCCATTGACTGTTCTGTTCCAACTCTCTTTCATTTTCCAAAACAAAAAACTCGCTCACCTGCCACTAGGGGTGTCAATTTTCGATACGACCCTTTACACGACTTGAAACCTGCACGGAAAAAACACGACACGAACTCGCACGATTAAAATACATGTCATTTTCGGGTCAACCAGCCAGTGACCTGTTTATAAACAGGTGCTCGGGTCAACCCGCCAACCCGCTAAAACACTTGTTTAACCCGTTTATTTAATAGGTCAACCCGCCAACCCGCTAAAATACCTATATAATCTGTCAACCCGATAAAATATCTATGTAACCTGCCAACTTGATACTTGTTTAACTCGTTTATTAAACTAGTCAACCCGTTAACCCGTTAAAATACCTATATAACCCGCAAATTCTCTAAAATACCTATGTAACCCACCAACCCATTTCTTTGTTCTTTTTTCATTTTAATTTTTTTTTTAATCTCTCATTCTCAATCTTTATATATAGAGAGAGAGGCAAAATACAATAATTATTTATATAAAAAATAAAAAATGCAATTGCTTGATTAATTTTATCAAAATTTATATTTTATTAAATTTTTTATTTGCTACCACTTAGCGGGTCAACCCGACATGACCCGAAATCCGCAAGGGAAATAAACAAGTCAACCCAAAAATGACACGTTTATTAAACGGGTTGGGTTTGAGTTTAGTATTCTTCAAACGTATATAATCCTGACACAACATGAACCCGACAAGACACGACCCACTGCTAGCCCTACCTGCCACAAACACAAGCCCCATAACGGAAGTTTGAACTTTTTTTCGATTAATTATCTGTTAAAGTTTGATGAAGTATTTGATGAATTTCAAGTACTTGATTTTGAACTTAGATTGAATTTCTGAGCTAAGTCAATTTCTTCGATAGAAATTTGGGGAGGAGAGAAGAGAAGGTTGGTTGTGTGTAATATGATTGATTTTTGTTTGTTTGTTTTCATTTATAGTTTTTTTATATATATTCTTAATGAGTGAAACGGGTCGTGTTGTGTTATTCGCGAATTGTAAATAGTTATATTTGTGTTTAGTATTTTCCACCCGTTTTCTTAACAGGTTAAATAAATTAACACGACACGACACGATTGCCAAGTCTATTTGACCAATATTTAGTGGATCCAACCGCTAATTTCCTCCCAAAAAAAATAAAAAACAACAAAACAAGTCAGGGTATCAGATCAGAAGCGTTAATGTGTCTCACGCATTTTCCAATATGAACCGTTGATCTCATCAACGCAGATAAATGCAGCTGAGTGCACCATAGGAGATCCGTGCCCATTTCCCCGCTTCGGCTTGCGCGAGACTCTTCTTTTTCAGGCTTCTGGAATTCAAAACTGGACTTCTCTCTCTCTCTCTCTCTCTCTCTCTCTCTCTCTCCTCTTACGGCTCTCCCAAAGTTTAAGTGCAGTGAATAATTAACTAAGCTCTCTTCAACTGCCGCCATGGAAATAGACCCCGATGACCTTTTCAGAGACGACGAAGACGACCCAGATAATGAACTCTTCCAGGTTCTTTCTCTATCTTTTTTCCTTTTTCCTTTGGTCTATTTGCCTTTGACATATCTTTTTTCAGTGTAAAAAATGATATTTTTTTCCTAATTCAGGAAAGAGAGTCGACCAAGGAGCTTGTGGTGTACCTGGTTGATGCTTCCCCCAAAATGTTCACCACTACTTGTCCAGCCGTGAGTTTGTTTGGTTGTTTATTTGCTTAATTTGTTTAATAAATAGCCGTTCTTGAATATTATGTCTTCGGATCTCAACTTTTCTAATTACTTCACTCATGATGTGATACTAACCAAATCATATATGGATGGATATGTGGCTTAGGCATGTTATGCAAGAAATGCTTGTCATCATTTGACAGTTGCTCGAAATGTGCTTCTAAGTGAAACTAAACATAACCTCTAGACTTGCTTTCCAATGTGGTTTATGGAGGAACTATTTTCTTGTGCTTCAAAAAATAACAAGGCCATGCCAGTTTGTTGTTATCAGCACGTACTGATTTTCATTAATTTGTTTGAGGCTTCTTTATTTGTCAATGTTTGCAGGGAGACCGGAAGGATGACACTCATTTTCATGTTGCTGTGAGTTGTATTGCACAGTCTTTGAAGACGCAAATCATTAATAATTCGTACGATGAAGTTGCCATATGCTTCTTTAACACTGTAAGATTGGAACTCTATCAAGCTAAAACATTTTACATTGCTTGAACTTCTTACTACTTGATGCTTTAATATTAGTCAGAATATGAGTCATTCTCTTGTTGAGCTTACATGTACATCTGCAGAGGGAAAAGAGGAACTTGCAAGATTTAAATGGTGTTTATGTGTTTAACGTCGCTGACCGAGAGTATCTAGACAGGCCAACAGCCAGGCTAATAAAAGAAATTGATAACATAGAAGGTATTTCCTTGGTAAATAGTGTTTTTGTTGGCTGTTTTCTTAGATACTTTTGTTAGAGTTGATTCCAGTTATAATTTAATTGACAGTGTCCACTACTTGAAAATTTATTTTATTTTTTCAATTTGTTTTAATCAAGATATTATCGATCTACTGGTGTTAAAATTTAGTTTGTTAAGTCTAACATGCATTGAGTTTTTCTTGGATATTTGTTTTTTTATTTAAAAAAAATTGCAGGCAGAATTTTGAAGTGTATAGGTCAGTTAACAATGTGTTGTGCATCTTTGTTTGACTGAGGGCTGTCCTGTGTGGGTGTGGCTCTGAGACTGTATTTTATGTAAATCTACCCTAAAATATACTCGGGAAATGTTTATAGTGAAATCACATTTTCTCTTGTAAAATTTGGCTTCTTTTATATGCTTTCTGGAGTTCTCATGTTGATGATCATAGCTGGATTAAAGATCTAACTTTGAGGGTGGTACAACTCTGTTAGCTTTAGGCTCCCATGTTATATATTTTTATATCCCATCCCCAACATAAACTGCTTGTATAGACCAATGAAATTTCTGGTTATATATATATATATAATGTTAAATAGTTTGCGGTAATGGATGTAAACTGAAGACATCACATGATGATTTTGTTTGTGATCCAAGTTCTTCCTTTTGACCAAATGCCTCTTTGGAGTGTCCAAGTCAAACTTTTTTTTCTTTTCTGTGGCAGAGTCATTTATGAGCAAAATTGGGAGTCAGTATGGTATTGTCTCTGGGTCCCGAGAAAATTCACTTTACAATGCCCTCTGGGTAGCCCAAGCACTGCTACGTAAAGGGTAAGAGTAACGTGTTATCAAAGTTTGGCTTTCTCTTAAAGAAAAATGGTATCAAAGTTCGTTCCCCTTTTGAAATCATTTTCTATCCTGCTATTTTTATTTTGGTAGAATTGGACCCCATCTGTGTGCTCTCTAACATTATTAGCAAAACTACCATCTCAGATCTGCGAAGACAGCTGATAAGCGTGTTCTTTTATTTACAAATGAAGATGATCCATTTGGCAGCATTAAGGGAGTGATAAAGACAGATATGATGAGAACCACATTGCAGCGGACTAGAGTATTGATTTGCACATCTTTGCAGTTTAATAGTATATTGATTGAAATTCACTGTTGTAAGAAGTCCACTCCTTAACCATTTCCAGGATGCACAAGATCTTGGCATCTCAATTGAACTTCTTCCGTTGACTCAGCCTAACAGTGATTTCAACGTTTCTACATTCTACTCTGTATGGCTATATCCTTTATTGTAATGCTTTTTTTGTTTTTGTTTTAATATTATTATATGCTTCTTTGAGGATTTAAGTCATCGCACTGCTTACTTCACTACTTTTATATGTTTCAGGATTTACTTGGACTCAAAGGTGATGATCTTGCACGATTTATGCCTGCAGCAGGAGAAAAGTAACTTTTTTTCCCCAATATTTATTTTATTATGCTCATTTGTGCGAACCATTATTTTCGGTTGGTCTTTTAATACATCTCTTATGTGCATTTATAAGGAGTACTGCATATAACATTGGAACTGGGGAAACCAGTTGCTTCCTTACAGATTCAACATTGCTTAAATATTTCAACCTGTTGATCTCCCACATCTGTAGAAGCATGTTGCTTATAAAAGTAGAATGACTATTGGAACTTGATGACTTAAAAGCTGTAGGAGTTTCCAGGATATTATGGAAACAATGGATTGAGTTAAAAGAGGCGATGTAGAAGTTTAAAATGAAGCATATTGATGAAACTTAAATATGAAATAATATTTGAATGTTAAGGAGCTATGCTGCTACAATTGAGCACTGAGCATCAAATACAATGTTTCTTAGGCGTTTTAGCAACAGACCCTTTTATCTTAAAAGTTAACTCTAAGGGTCATGTGGCATTTTTAATATTAAACGACGATGATCGAACATCTGGATTCAATGATCTATTAGGTTGTGCACTGTTGCGTTAATCTCAAATGCTTACTCTGCTCTGGACCTTTTAAGGCATAAAAACTAATAAAAAAAACTAATAAATAAGTCTCACTTGTTGCCTAATTTACCTGTTTCTTTTTGTAAATATCTACTCTAATTTCAGATTGGAAGATATGAAGGATCAGCTTAGAAAGCGAATGTTCAAGAAGCGCCTAGTTAGAAAGATCACTTTCTCAATTGCCAATGGACTATCAATTCAACTGAGTTCTTATGCTTTAATTCGTCCTACTCTTCCAGGTATTTGCATCACCATTTGTTCAATTACTTACTCATTCTACAAGTCAGCGTCTGCCTATCAGTTTGGGCTCAGAACAATGTTTCATTGACTTTGGATAATAGGAGCAATCACCTGGCTTGATTCTGTGACTAATCGTCCTTTAAAGGTGATACTGCTTTACTACACTACATATCTTTTTATTGTCATTACATGGATATCTGTATCAATGACTAATGAATTGAAGACTTTGAAATGAGAAATTTTCCGATGCATTTTTTATGGCACGTAGCTACTTCCAATTTCGAAACAAGGTGGACTTTGTTGTTTATGACATGTATGGATAAAGGTTATTTAGTCAACCCATTTTAGGAGGATAATGATACTCAGATATGTGTTTAAAGACCAGATTGATTTGATTTTGTATTTATTCATTATTTTGGCTCACATTCGGAGGCTGGGTATGTTTCCCCTCTGTCAATCAAAGGGAAGGAGTCTAGAGACTTGAAATGGTATGATTTGAACAGTTAAGGACCTGTTTGGTTTTGCAATTCAAACAGTTTAATGTTGTTGAGGACTAAAAATGGGAGAATACTCTTTGGCTTGCTCCTCTTGGGTGTATTTTTAGTAGTTTTTGAAAATCGACATAAGGAAACCTGAAATATCTTTAGTGATTTTTTCAAGAAATTGGGTTGAGTTTTTGAGACCCTACACACATAGAAAACATCTCTCGTTGTTCCCATTATATTTATCTTCCTAATTCTGTGTGTATTTTCTCCCGAAACTTTTGTATAAGTAAATGTGCAGTAAAACTTCAACTTCATTGGAGGCTCATTAGGCCTATTGTATAACAGGAGGGTAGCTCTCTCCCATGACAAAAACCCCTTCATGGGTGAAGCAGGATTTGATCCAGTGTCCCTTTTTTGATACAAGAGATGTTACTAGCTAAACTAGCTGGCATCTTTTTGGTGTTGATGTTTAGCCTCCTGTATTTCTATTGAACTTTAATTACATCCTTAGAGTTTCAATATAAGAAAATGAGTTTCCATCAATGATTGAACTTTTGTATAAAAGCCGTTTCCCCCAAGGTTGGTGTTATTACAACTGTTGTGATTGGCATATTTGTTGGATTAGTTTATTATAGCAGACATATCTATATCCAAGGAAAAATGTTCCACTTAGCGTATTACATATCACAGAGTACTGAATTTGAAAGACAAAAATGCACATGTGTACTTGGGGCCATGCCTCACTCACACACAAAGAACCACATGAACTATGACCTATGTCTTTTTAGTTCCTGGTTTACTCTACTAGAAAGTTTATGATTAACAAAAATTAGATAGAGTTACATTCATAAGATCTCATCCTGGTTTGTTGAAATGGTTTTAAGATGCAATAATTATCCCTAATCTAATTATCGTTTCCTATTGGTTAGTGATGCCATTTAAACCATATCTTAAGCAGTTTCTGTGTGTTGACATTTTGCAGACTGAAAGATCTTTCATCTGTGCTGATACTGGTGCTTTGGTGCAAGGTTCTGCAAAACGTTTTCAACCTTACAAGACGTATGCATGTTATGCTACTTTTCTATCATATTCTTTCTTATGTTTTAGTTTTGCCTAGCTCAATCCGACTTAACGTTACCTTCACCAAGTGAAAGAACATTGGCTAGTTTATATTTATTTTGTAAAAAAATCTTTTCTTCTTCAAGCTCTCTCTCTCTCTCTCTCTTTCTCTCTCTCTTGTTTTTTTTTCCTCTTGTTTATTTTGTTATTTTCAGTTTACCATTACCTTAAAAGAAAAGAAAGTAAAAAAAAATTTTCTTCTTCATCTCTCTCTCTATCTCTCTTGTTTATTTTGTTATTTTCAGTTTACCATTACCTTAAAAGAAAAGAAAAAGAAAAAAAAACAGTAGGGGTCCTAGTCTGGTTACATCAAGTTGATGTTACCCGAATCTATCTTCTTGTTACCATAGTTTCCAGCATACAGTTACATGGACAGAGGAGTGCTTGTCATGAATGAGATACACAATTGGGCGTAGAAAACTAGCTACAGAACCTTTAGGTAGCTACCTCTGTACTGGTTGCATTAGTCTCATTATGAAATCATCTTATCAATCTTATGATTTCACTTCTACGTATAGATATTATACTGTTAGTTGGCTTCTTGAAAATTTTTCCTGACTGTTCCATCTGCTTTCTAGTGAAAATATCAAGTTTTCAGTGGAGGAACTTTCAGAGATCAAAAGATTTTCCTCTGGACATCTTCGTCTTCTTGGTTTCAAGCCATTAAATTGCTTAAAAGAGTTTCACAACTTGAGGCCGTCAACATTTGTTTTCCCCACTGATGAGGTTACTTCTTTAGTCCTATAGAACTGAAAATCTCAATTTTCTGGGTTATTGTTGATTTTTTTTTGGTTTTACCTTTATTAGTGTAGGCTATTTGTTCTTCATGGTTTATTGCGGTAGTTATTTTTTGTTGAACATTTAGGTGATGGCTGATTCTTTCGATTTTAATTTACTTTTGGGATTGAAACTGAGAGAGTGTACTCCATTGCAGGAACTGATTGGTAGCACATGCATTTTCATTGCCCTGCATAGATCAATGCTACGGCTAAAACGGTTAGTTCTTGTAGCATACATTTTCATGGACTGTACTGAACTATTATGTAATATTATTTTCATCCTATAATAATAAGGATAATATGATTACTTGTTAATTATGTTATTATGATTTTCAAACATAAACATCACAGTAAATTGGGGAAGAAAAATCCAAGTTTGGACGAGAATGGGCCCTTGCGTAGGCATGGGCCCATCCCTTTTGAGGCCTGACGTGGGTACATCACAAGCATGAGATAGGCCCTGGCTGCAGGACATGTTGGGCTACTCAAGCCGAGGCATGTCCTAAAGCACGAATACTTCTGATTTAAGTGGCTTGGTTCCATTTGACACTACCCATTTGACACCTTTATAAGGACAGAGGGAAATATTCAATTCTCTCTACAAATGGTTTAGCCTCTCTCTCTCTCTCTCTCTCTCTCTCTCTCTCTCTCTCTCTCCATTGCCTTCGCTTAAACATCCAATTCAACTTTTATCATCCCCCACTTTTCAATATGTATGCATATGCAGATTCTCATTTCTTTTATCTAGTTTTGTGTTTTACTTCGTATTTTGTTTTTTTAGAATTCCTCAATTATGCTTTTTTGGTAGCCTTGCTTGTGGTTTGAGTGGAGCATTATTAATATCTATATATCTTTTTTTAAATGATTGAGGTTATTTGTTTTTGAGGGTTTACTTGTTATTGTTGATTTTTAATTTTTAATTTTTCCAGTTTCGCAGTTGCATTTTATGGCAGTTCATCTCGTCCTCAATTAGTTGCCCTTGTTGCTCAAGTAAGATTTTATTACATTCACAAATAAGTTATGTTTAAATGCATACAATTTTATTATGTCCACAAACATATATATATATATATAATATTTCTCTGGATTGTTTTAATACGTGACTGAATGAATTGTTAAGATGGGTGCGATTTTGTCAGATTATCTACACTGGATCCCCATCTCTGAATTAGTGCTAGTGCTGACAAATTGTTTCTCTATCAATAGATGCCAATATAATCTTCCTTTTTGAGTTGTTAGTAGTTGTTTGTTGCTAAACAGGGCAACATTTTTTAATTTGAAACAAAGAATTTGTTATGATTCCATATCCGTGATAGAGGAAACATGTGTTGGTGGTAGGTTTTAAATATTCCTGATAGCAGTCACTTGTTTTTGGGACTTTAAAAGTTGGTATTTGAACTAATTAATACTTGGCATTATAGGAACCAATGTTTTTAAGTATTTGAACTAAAAGTTGGTAAGTTTTTGCAGATTTCCAACTCAATGGTTTTATTAAACCATTTCAGAATCTTAAATTCTTTTTACTTATTTATGTTAGTGAGTGGCATTGACAACTTTGGTCCTAGTTGTGAAGTATTGTTGGTGATAAACCACACCTCATATTATGGGTATGCTAATTTCTTTAGGCATTCACCAAATACAAAAAAGGAACTTGTGCAAAACATAAAATTAAGAAGAAAATTGCAAGCAATTTCTATAGGAGTTATATAATTCTCACTGGTTACCATTGTGGTCATGTGTGTTTTGCTCAAAAGAAATACAATTTTTCATTGTTGATGTTGTCTCTCACCTCGATAGTTATATACAAATTTGTAAAGCAATAATTTGAAATTTTCTGGTAGGAACTGAACTTGAAAATAAAAACAAAATGGAAAAGGTAAGGTCAAGTGTTTTTATGTACTCATGGTATAGTTTTGTAATTGAGAAAGCTGCTTGATCTTGTTCTCAATATCTATCAAACTGCTAAAACGATCAGTGGTTTTCAAACATTTGTGAGATTTTTGTGTTTATATTTGTATGTTATTTGAGTCACAAATATCCTTGTCAAAATTTGTTTTATTAGAACTCACAAATCTCTATGAAAATTCACAGGACGAAATAATTAGTGCTGGTGGTCAGGTTGAGCCACCGGGAATGCACATGATATATCTTCCATACTCTGAGGACATTAGAAACACTGAAGAGGCAAGGGATATAGTTGGATTTGTATTATAGAGTATCTCCTTCTAAAGTTATCTAACAAATGTCATGGTCATGACAATTTGCAGCTTCATACAGGTTCAAATGTTGCACCACCTCATGCAAATGATGATCAAACTAGAAACGCTGCTGCTTTAATCAAACGTTTTGACTTAAAAGATTTCTCAGTATTCCAATTTGCCAACCCTGGTATTTCGTTTTGCAAATCCTTCATTGAAAGAATTCTATCAATATTTGAGCTTTCATTTGTGTGTATTTTGTTTGTTCTGGTTGCTTATCGTATACTTGGCCATTAGTTTTTGCTTAAGTCAAATTGAGTAAGATTTTAGAGAGGCAGTTGGGTGTGGACTTTTGTTTCATGCTTGTCCTTTCTGGGTTTATAAACTGTCATATTCTCATGATGTGTGAATTGCCAATAGGCTAGTTTCGTCATCTTGTCATGTGGAGTGGAATCTTAACTTCTGAACATGGGTATGTTAAATTGAAGTTGGGGAGCTTTCTCTTTTGAGCTGAATCGTAGCCACTTAAGTGTTCATTTTACTTCATGTATCCCACTCCCCTCCTTATATGTCTTCACCCATTCACCTGATTGGGCTGGAACCATCCCATTGTTTATAATCTCTGGGCCTTCCCAGCGCAGAAGCATATTCCTGCAGAATATTCTTCTCTTCTTTCCCCTATCCTATAGGATGGGAATTCCTAGAAGAGGATATTTGGTGATTTTGTCATCAGTGGAGGAGCATGCGTGATACAGATCTATTTCAAAACAATGCAATATAATCATCTGATAGCATGAGGTCTTAAAGATATTCTTACCTTTAATTCTAGATTGGGAGTAATTGTCTGTGTTTTTGATATCCTTGTTGAGTTGTCTTTCTTTTTAATATAGTAAATGAATCATTACAAGAATGATTGAAATTTATAACTCAAACTGTGTTCTGGAAAACAGTCCTTGTTGAACAATTCTTTGGATGCTTAGGGGGAAATACACCTTCAATTGCTTAGTATAAATGTCTATAATATATATTAGTAATTAGTTGTACACATGTATTAGTGTGCCATTGTGTTTGGACTTTTGGAAGTTGACATCTTGGAGACCTCTTGTCCATCCCCTCAAATCGTGGCTTTTTGACAGTACCAAAATAGTACACTAATCTTTTTACTTTTACTGTCATAATTTTTCTATAAGGTGCATAGTATGAAACAGAGATTTTTGCAGCCTTGCAGAGACACTATGCAGTACTGCAGGCCCTAGCTCTGGAGGAGGATGAGATACCAGAAATCAAAGATGAAACGGTGCCTGATGAGGAAGGCATGTCTAGGTAATGGAAAGTGTATGCTTGCACTCGTATCTCTTGCTTCCCAGTAACTGAGCACTTACTGTTTTTTTTTTCTCCTGCACAATGTTCCTAACTTGATGTCTTTGCGTATATGGCTTTACAGACCTGCATTTGTTAGTGCATTAGAAGAATTTAAGCAGTCTGTTTATGGGGATAATTATGAAGAGGAAAACGATGCTGTGGGAAATGGAAAAGCAAGTGAGGCCTCCAAAAAACGAAAAGCAGTTTCTGAAAATGCAGTTAAAGAGTCTGGTAACTATGATTGGGTTGACCTTGCAGACAACGGAAAGGTGAAACTGAAAATGGCTTTCCTGTACTTTAATACTTGTGGTTTTTATCTCACCTTTTTAAGCCGACACGGAAAAAGAACATCCAAAAGATAATGTTTAAATCCATGAGTTTTCATCCTGTTGATGTTAGTGTGGATAATTTTTTTTTTGAGGATGCTAATCGCTTCTGATACAATCCTTGTTTTGCAGTTAAAGGATTTGACTGTCACGCAGTTGAAGTACTATTTGACAGCAAATAATCTTCCGCTTGCCGGAAAGAAGGAAGCTTTGATCAGTCGAATTTTGACACACATGGGGAAATGACCAAGGCCAACTAAATATCTTCTTTGCAAGATTGAAAGCTGTGTTGCTACCTTTCTGATGAATGGTACGTTGTGATCACCAGGGGTTTATGTACTTACAGGTGTACATGAAGATCACAAGGGATTTTGAAAGGTGAAGGCTCAATTTTGTGGTGACGACAGTTTACTCGTTGAATCATGTTCACAGTCAACAACCAACTCACAAATGCATTACAAATGAGCTGTTTCTCATCATGAAAACATGATGCAAATTTCACTTCACCATTGTATGTATGAAAAATTTGTTCATTTTCATCTTTAATGATAAGAATTGGAAACTTTTCAAGTAACTTAAATCTCAAGTAGACCTTCACATTTTCACTCATTATAGTGAAGGAAACGAACCAACAGATGAGATGTCTGTCTGCTAGGTGTAGATGAGTGTTGTTTTTGAGGATTCGAGTGAATTCAGTTCCGGAAAATTATGAAAAATAACTTTTTAAATTCACCATTGAAGAAGTGTAACTAGGAAGTCAAAGTGAAAGAAGAATGTTGCATCTTGGACTTTTAATGTGATACGATATGTGTATGCCATCGAAGGTTGAATTTTCCTTGAACCTGTTAATCTTTTACTGTGTCCATGTCAAATATAACACCAACTAGCTATTGTTCTATTTATTATCATTTATTTTGCAACGTTTGAATCTACATACTGTCTATCCCAAATGTTGACTAGCTATTGATATATAGTTCTATTGGCAATGGGATGTAGCCTAGTAGATGCCCAGTAGAATAAGGCCGTGACTTGTAGACTAGTGGTCTCAAGTTTAAATCCTCATGACACATTGGTAGTGTGTGTGAGAAAACCCCTCCCATTTCCTAACTTCGGTAAAAAAGATATATATAATTCCATTTATCATTTGTTAATGCAATATATTTGTTACTGACAAGAAACCAACAAAAAGAAAGGCAAACCAGAAGAGATTTAAGTTATTTGTAAGGGAAGGGAAAACAGACTGCTATGTTCAACTTTTGGAAACGAATGGAAAATGCAAAAATTGATAGGGGGCCTTTGGTCAAACGAAATATCCACAGTATCATTCATGCTTATGTTGAGCAAATATAAATTATTTAAATTAATCATTTCACAAAATTCTCTGAACGTGGCGAGTATTGCTCTTCTTTTAACTGCAATGCCAAACTATCTAACATTGCATATATAAGCAAGCCTTCAGGATGACCCCTATCTTCGACTGTAAATACATGAGGTTTCCCATTAACATGAAGAAGGCTTTGTCCTGGAATTTTTTTTACTTTCTTAAATTTCATAGCTGTCCTTAATGCAGCAACTTCATCCCACCTTCTCTGTGATGCATATATGTTGGCCATCTCCACAAATGGAACTGCACCCTGGGGCTCCAACTCAAATAGACGGCGACATGCATATTCCCCGATCTCTACGTTACGGTGAATCTTGCAAGCACTAAGTAATGCACCCCATATGCGAGCATCGGGTTTCATCGGCATACTTTTCACAAGCTCCGTTGCTTCTTCCAACCTTCCTTTACGCCCAAGGAGATCCGCCATACAGGAATAGTGGTCCACCCCAGGATTTATTTTGTAAACTTTTTTCATCATGTCAAAGAACTCCATTCCTTTCTCAAGAAGACCTGCATGAGTGCAAGCTTGAAGAATGGCAAGAAAAGTTAAGTGGTTTGGTTTCAAGTCCAAATCCACCATCAGGCAGAAAAGGTCCAGAGCTTCTTCGTAGTTGCCATTCAAAGCAAAGCCTGCGATCATAGTTGTCCAGGAAACAACAGTTCTCACTGGCAAGGCATAGAAGAGCTCTCGAGCACTGTTAATATTTCCACATTTTGCATACATGTCAATTAATGCATTGCAGACTACGATGCTGTCTCTTAAACCGTTAGAAAAGGCATAGTTATGAATCCATTTTCCAAGCTCAAGTGCTCCTGTTTGGCCGCAACCTGAAACCAGAGAAAGCACAGTAACCAAATCAGGTTTCTCACCAGCTGCTTCCATAGCATGAAACAATCTTAGCGCCTCATTCAAATCTCCTTTATCAGCATACCCACTGATCATAGCAGTCCATGAAACACAAGTTCTATTTGACATGCCATCAAATAAAAATCTAGAAGAAAGTATATCACCACACCTGGAATACATTGATATAAGGGCATTGACAACAAAAATGTCAGAATCACAGCCCATTTGAATTCCATGACAATGAATCAGCACACCCTGTAGCAATTTATCAGGTTGAATGCATGAAGAAAGGAGGCTCACAATTGTGCTTATATCAGGCCTATATCCATCACAGAGCATCCATTTGTAAAAATTTAGAGCATCAAGAAATTTCACTAAGTTTGCATATCCTGCAATCATTGAATTCCATGAGACAACAGTCCTCGCGCCAATTTCAATCCCATTAAAGACAGCCATGGCCGAACTTAAGTCATCGCATTTGGAATAGGCAGAGATCCAAGTGTTAGCCATTGAAACATCTCCATCTATCCCAATCTGAATTCCAAATGCATGAATGGCTTTCACCAGTGCCAAATTCTTTGTCTCCAAACTTGCCTGAGTCAACCCCATAACCGTGATGGTATCAGGCAGAATTCGTGCAAACCTCATCTCATGGAACAATCGTAACACTTTATCAAGAAATCCCAATTGCGCAAAACCCATAAGCATCACATTCCAGCAAGCCACGTCTCTCATGGGAATTCTCTCAAACAGAACGTAGGCATCAGCCAACCGATCACACTTGACATACATATCGAGCATTGCTGTTTGCACAAAGATATCTGACCGAAATGGTGATTTTAAAACATTGGTGTGAATAATTTGGGAGAATTTGTGGTTGGAGAGCTTGGCACATGCTTTAGCCAAGAAGGGAAAGGTGAAGTTGTTAGGTTCCAAACCATTTTGTTTCATTTGGAAAAAGAGAAGGAGGGCTTTGTGGGGATGGCTTTGGTTCACAGATTCTCTTATAGCAGAGTTCCATCCAACAATGGTTGAGAATTTTGAAAGAAGGACCATTTATCATTGTCTCTTCAAATCTAACTTAATATCGACAACCATCAGTCTTACATATGCCTTGAAACTGCCACGTAAGCATCATCAACTTCGGGGATGCATCCAACTCTATTCTAAGTCTCAACAGCAGTTCCAGAATTCACAGACAAACAAGGAGAGAATGGTGGAAACACCGTATCTATGACGGCGACTCCAGGACAAGGCACCAGAAGAGAGGCGGTCGGAAACCCTAGCGACGAAGTCAGCAGAGAGCGAGGCAGCGCCTGAATCGCAGAGAACGGAAATGAGATGGACGACTTGTCGTGCGATGGGGTCGTCGTCGAAGGAAGAGAGAGCATGAACGAGAGGCGAGACGAGGAAGTGAGGGTGGAAGCAGCCTAACCTGGGCTACCGCCCGTGGCGCTTTTAATTTTTTACAGCCCAAAGTAAATTTTTAGCCCGCCCCAAGCCCACTCGCACAGCAGCAATACCCCTTCACGCGGAAAGGCTAGAATGAGGAGCTTATTTGAGGAGCTTATTTGATGAGGTGAAATCTCACCATCAACAACTAAAAACAAAGTACATGGGGGGTGCATTGAAGGGTCCACACCCCTTTTAATGGTGAGATGAGCCTCCTCAAATAAGCTCCTCACCCAACCTCCTCATTATAGAAGCTCCCCCCCTTCACGAATTGTGTCTGTGTTGATGTTGTTGTTTGCTTTGGTTGTTCTGGTTGTTTTGGTTGCCTTAGCTTAGCTGGCATGTTTTGGTTGTTTGCTCCTACATTCATTCATCAACATCTTCTTTGTTGTTGTCTTCATATTATTTTCTTCCCTCAATTTGTTCTTATTGAATTTTGGGGATTTTTTTAGGGTTTATAAAGTATCAGTTTTTTATTATAAGAAATTAAAAATCCTTAATTGATATTTTATAAACCCTTAAAAATTAGGGATTTTCAATTTCATAAAAAAAAAAAAAAGGAATTTGCAATTGAGTATTATATATTATCAATTGATTATATGAATGATGAATTATTAATCAGGGATTAGGTGAATTAATTAATTGCTAATATGTTGGGTTGCTCTCTCGTTCACGCAAGGAGAGCCTTGATGGCTAGGGTTAGAGTTTCTCCAGTTTCTTTACTCATTCTCTATGATGTCTCTCTCAGTCTTCTCTGATTGTCTCTTTGGGTTATTCTTGGTGAATTGGGTACGACGTTTTTTTTTTTTTTTGGTTCTTCGTGGGGTGGCTACGTTAGCTTCCTTTCTAGGTTTCTAAGGAGCCAGTCATTGGTGAGGGGTCTCCATTTTAACGCTATGGAGGTGGCCATTGCTCTTCTGCTCAAGGGGATGACAAGTATGCTCCACCAAGGGGGAATCAGAAGCGTACGAAAACTGGTGTTGGGCATCTGATTGTTAGTGGCATGGACTTTTCTGGTAAGCATAGTTTTTGTATGAATGATTTTGTTGACAATGCGGAGGAGACCAGCCTCAAGGGGTCTTCAAGATCTCCCTAATAATTCTCCTATGGAACGTTCGTGGGCTTGGCAACCGATGAACGTTCTTACTATGCAGATATTTATTCGGAATTTTCTTCAGGCTAAGAGGCCAATCTTGGTCTCCCTTACTTGTCAGTTGGGGTTCTAGATCAAGAAAATTAGAGGTGACGGTTGGTGTTTGGCTGGATCTGTTATGATGCTCACAATACATTTTTGACTTTGTATGAAGAACTATGATGCTTTCTTTAGATCATATGAGGCTTTCTTTGACAGTATATGCGTAGTGATGGGATGTGATTCAATGGTTTTGCGGTTGGGTGATTAGCTGGATCTATTGTTATACCCATAGTACATTTTTGACTTTGTACAAAGAACTATGATGCTTTTTCTAGATCATAGGAAGATAGTACCTACGTAGTGATGGGATGTTGTTTTAAGGGTTTTGTGGTTGGGTTTTAGGTTGGTTTGTTTCGTATAAGTTGTTTGACTTTTCTGTTTAGTCAATAGCATGGGTGGTACTCTTTCCTATCCTGGGATTTTGTTTATCTATGAAGGTTTTAATGAGGCCACCGTTAACATGCTAGTTCTTACCATGTAATGTTCCTTTCAATTTAAAATACCATCTTTTCTAAAAAAGACTTAATTGCTAACCGAAAGGAACATTACCATCTCTTCTATTTATTCTTCAATAGGTTATATATTTAAAATGCCAGGTCAACATCAAAATCCTAAGAGATTAAAGACTCTTCGGGATTTTTTTAAGAGGTTATATTCTTGATTGCATGTTTAGTTCTTTGTGTTTGTTTGTTTTTTTTAGTTTACTAGTTTCAATTAGGGCTGGTTGCGGTACGGTAACTGCAAACTTTTGTGGAAATTGCAAACCTCCCGATAACTCGCTGTATTGCATAATTTGATATTGTAATCGGCCGAATAATTGCGGTTCACTGCAACTCCCGATAACTCGCTGTGCTGCGTTCGAAACTTGGAAGAGAAGACTGGAAGTGGAGAGGAAGTAGAGGGTGACTGAGTGAGTGAGTGATGGTAAGCGGGTCAGGGGCAAAGGACTACGCCGTTGTGTTGTGTTTCAAATTTCGAAGAGAAAATTGTGAAACAGGCTTGGGCTTGGGCTTGCATGTAAATTTCATGAGGTATTATTTCTGCTTAAAAACTTACTAAGAATGAATGTTTGATTGCATTGGCTCAAGGGCTTTTGTTTAATAAGAGTTTATTTACGTTGGCACCTAGAGCTTTTTAATGTTTTAAATTGTTTTTACAAGTTCCTTCTTGTTAATTTTTAGTTAAAAAATTACTTATATCATTAAAAGATTTCTCCAAATGACAAAGCTAATTCAAAAATTACTTATATCACTTTTAAATAATGATGGGAAATTTGTCTCATGTTTGGCAATTGCCTTTGATACAAAAAAAAAAGAAGCCAAAAGTTTGCTTTACCATCAATTGCTGAATCGATACTCATCAATAGCCAAATTGATATCCGTCAATTGCCTATTTTGCTTTCACTTTGACATGTCAAGTTGGCAATTGACAAACAGACAACACGTAATTACCATTCCAATTTGTGAACCGACTGCTTGATTGGCAATTGCAAAACTCATGTTTTTACAAGGTTTGGGAACGTTCATGTCCCAAAAGATGTAACATGGGTCCGTAATGTTGTAAACCCTTGTTTTTACAATAATAATGAGCAATTTTACTTGTTCAAGGCCCAACAATTCATGAATATTGTAATTGAGATCCTTTTTATTGTAAATTAGGCTATTATAATATTATTGATCAAATTGAACCTTGATGTTGTAATAACGATGCCAAATCCCGTAAATTTGAACCCGAATCTTGTAATCTACAAGATTAGGGATAAACTTTACAATGTTATGGAACACTAATGTGCCCAACACTATAATATGAGTCATTGATGTTGTAAACCTATATTTTTACAAGATTAGAGATAAAACTTTACAATATTATGGAACACTTAAGTCCTAAACACTATAACCTAAGTGCTTAATGTTGTTGTTTTTACAATATTAGAGATAAACTTTACAACGTTATGGAACTCTCATGTCCCAAAAAGTATTCCTAAATGTCGTAAACCATTGTTTTTACAAGATTAGGGATCAACTTTACAATGTTATGGACCTCACATGCCCCAACTATGATAAAAGGAGTCCTTAATTTTGTAAATCCTTGTTTTTACAAGAATAAGGAACCCTTTTACGACATTATGGTACCCTCGGTGCTTAAACTTGTAACAAAATTGTTTACTAGAATAAGGACCCATTTTACATCGGTAAGGTCCACCATTACCAAATCCTTGTATTGTGGATCCATATCCTTGTAAACTTATGATTTACAAGAATAAGGAACAATTTTGCTTGTTTAAGGTCCAACCAAACCTTAATATTTTAATTGATATCCTTTCCATTGTAAATTAGGCTATTACAATATTGTGCATTAAGGTGAACCTTAACGTGGTAAGCACAATACAAACTCTAGTAAATTCGAACCCAAATCTTGTAATCTACAAGATTAAGGATAGACTTTACAATGTTATGGAACGTTAATGTGCCAAACATTGCAACTTGAGTCCTTAATATTGTAAACCCTTGTTTTTCCAACATTATGGATAAACTTTACAATGGTATGAAACTCTCATGCCCTAAACACTGCAATATGACTCATTAATCTTCCAAAACCCCTTGTTTTACAATATTATGGATAAACTTTATAAGGTTTGGGAATTCTCATGTCCCAAACGCTGTAACATGAGTCCTTAATGTTCTAAATCCTAGGTTTTACAAGATTAGAGGTCAAAGTGAACCTTAAAGTTGTAATAACAATGCAAAATCTTGTAAATTCGAACTCGGATCTTGTAATCTACAAGATTAGGGATAAACGTTACGATGTTTTGGAACGTTCAGAGGTCATTTGGCAATTGCCAATCAGTCGGTCGACATTTGCAAAGTGCAATGGCAATTGCATATTGTTTGTTTGTCAATTGCATTGTCATCGAGAATGTGCACCTCCATTACAACGTTAAGGTCCACCCTAATCCTTAATATTGTAATACCCTAATTTACAAAGCAATGGACCCCTATTACAATGTTAAGGTGAGAGTGGACCTTGGAGGAGTATAATTGGTCCTTAGGCTTGTAAACAAAAGGGTATACAACACTAAGGACCACATTTACACTATGATGGACATAGGCCTCCATAACCTTGTAAACTTCCTTAATTTTGTAAGTTACAATATTTGGGTTCTCATTTATGAGACTTTGCAGCTTAGTTACAATATTATGGTCCACCCTAATCCATAACATTGTAATACCCTAATTTACAACGAAAATGACACAGTACCAAGGTAAGAATGGACCTTGGAGGAGTAAAATTGTAAACACAACTGAAAATCTTGTAATCTACGAGAAAAATTGTAAACTTTCTACTTTTATACTTGTTTTTCTTGACTTTTAATCCTAACAATGTACTAGAAAATCCATGACCATGTTAGGAAAAAAATATAAATTTATAATACTTGTAGGATGTCTACGAAAGTACAACCATGTAAAATAGAGTTCAACAATTAATATAATTCTTATTTTAGAAATTGATTTTATAAATGCAATTGGATATGCAATAAGGTATACAATTGCATTGTTCTCTTCAACCAATTACATGGACAAACTCAAGGTGAATTTTTTTGATAAATAAAGACTTTCTAACTCAAATAAATGTTGATGCACATTCACCAATTTTATGAAACAAAAGAAACAAAAATTAAAACTATCAACCTCAATTGCTTTTTAAAAAACTAAGCATAATAAATACAGAGGAATTAACCACAACTAGCCATTATAATTCACATAAATAAAACCAGCAACTCATAATGAAATTGAATAAAGCTATAATGAGGTGACATATCGAAATCAGAAAAGAAAAAAAAAAGAGTTTAAAATGGTTCTCATAAAAAAGAGAGTATAAAATGGTAACTTTAGATTTATAAAAGTAAACAAATGCCATTGTGAAATTTATAAGCAAATGCCACTTAACAAACAAGGAGGCCATAATTGCATGACCATTATGCAATTGCATGTGCATTAAATATTAATAAAAAGTGGGAACTTGACAACTAGTATAACCGGTAACCAATTTATAAAAAAATCTGAGCGCATCAGTGCACCTAGTGCACTATAGACGTTGCCCTCTTGACAATTCAATTTTGGAAAGGCCCCATGCATTTCATGATCTATATTGTTATAACAACCATGCAATGCAGAATTGACTTTTGAAGTACGCATATGCCTCCAGGTCGACGGTCCACCCCCCTTAATTAGTCAATTTGAGCACCTTCATGCCCACCACTAACCAAACAAATTGTCCTTACACTCAACTCGTTTAACAACCAAGCATCTCTTCAATCTTAAAGAGGCGTTGGATTTTTCCTAGCTTCTTTTTCCTTTACTTCTTATTAATTCTTAATTAATTTCTTTTTTGTCATTCATTAAGAAGAAGAACGAGAGGAGTATTATATGAGATTGCCTCAAAATTATCTCTTACGTCAATCGAATTTGGGTATAATTGGAGGGGAGAGAGAGAATTTGGTCCACATTCTGTTGTGGTGTCACCCCATGTGCTAATTCTTAATTAATTTTTAGTCTCTTTTAAGCTGTTAGTTGCGTTGCTACGCTTCCATCTGTCATGCTAACTTTTTCTATTGGAGAATCCTGGTATCATATATCATGCTTTTCGATTGAATAGTGTTCTCTTTTGCCGTCAATTTTCTAGAATAGCTGTATTTGCAATGAGTTGACATCATCAACTTTTCTTGAGGATGAGTGAGGCCCCATTCGTTTTTGTGTTGATATTATGAATTTTTATTTGTTTTTCCAAAAAGAAGAACAAACCTATATGAACTCACAACCTTATTTCAGAGCAAGCACCATATCACAGAAAACGTATATTCACATACACAGAGAGTTTCCATTGAGGGATCCCTCAAATAAGCTTATTTGAGGGACACCCTTTGTAGGGCCCACTCCGGATTGTATTCACTAATCCAAACCGTCTATTTTGTAGATACTCAGTCAAAGATCATCTCTACAAAAAATCACTTGAATCCGATATCATTTGACCACTCAATTGAGTTCTTGAAATTTTAGTACTTTCTTGAAGCACCGTGTTCATTGATTTTGTAGGACATAATTAGATGTCGAAATGATTTCTGATTTGTCTAATTTTTTGAAAGGATGATCTATGAATATAGACTTAAAAAATAGATGGTTTGGATCGTTGAAAATAAATTCATAGGGTACCCTAAAGTGTGTCCCTCAATAGAAGGGGACTGTTCACATACATACATATATATATATATATATATCAGTCCTCTTCTTTAACGATCCAAACAATTTTTTTCTTCACATATTCATTCAAAGATCATCTTTACAAAAAAATTATTAAGACATCTAATTGAGACCAATAAAATCAATGAATATGGTGTTGTACTTGAATTTCAATAATTTAATTGAGTGGTAAAATGTTATCGGATTTAAGTAATTTTTTTTCTAGAGATGATCTTTGAATGAATATCTATAAAATAGATGGTTTGGATTAGTGAAATACAATGTGGAGTGGGCCCTAGAAGGGCGTCACTCAAATAACTTATTTAAGGGATCCCTCAATGGAAGCTCTATATATAAAGGTTTCTGTGTTGATTTTTTTAGTATAGTTAATGGTTTTTGGTTAGATAATTATAATCTTTACCAATTTTTTTGTAATGCAATTAACCACCCTAAAGCATTTTGGGGCCTTATCCAAATCTGCTTTCAAGTTTCTCAACTGAACCATTGTGTACACTTATTTCTTAATGAAACATTATGTGTGTTTGATCTATCAACTAAGTAATGCTTCAGGTAGCTCTAGCTAGATTGGGCTATATCCCAACTATGAATTACTTCTTCCTTAAGGAGCCACATTACTTTTAGGGTTTAAAGTAATCAAGAGAATAATGTAGAACCCTCGTATGCATAAAGTATAACCACATATATATATATATGCATATATTTTCCTTTCCAACTACATTCATGTACAAACAGGTGGAGAGAGTACTTAGCTTTTAGCTTTGACATGTAAGTTTTGAATTTTTTTTTATAATTTTAAATTAGTATTTTATATTTGGACTTAATCTTACAATTCTAGCTCGCCTGGAAACGATACGAATATCCTGAAGGGGAGTATAATATTTCTTTATATTTAAATTTCTGGTCATTGTAGCTTACTTTAAATTTCCAATCAGAAAAGTGATTAATAAGTAGAAGAACAATATATGGTTCTTAATGAAAGAAGAAAGAATAATATAGCCCGCAGCGGCATAACACCTCATTACGAAGGGTGGCTCTTCTTTTTGAATGCAACTTTGCACCAAACATTAAGATTTAAGAAGAATTATTTGAAGAGACTGCTTTGAATTCATCAGCCATTTTGTTGGATATAACTTAATAATCGTGTACGCTTTGCTACCAATAATAGTGTGCACTGATTAGTGATTACTTAACCAGCAAGGATTCTTATAGCGCACACCCAAACACACATAAACATTTTTCGGAAAATAAAATTTTATGTACTTTTGTGATCTATATCTCGATAATTCATATATATAAATGCTTTTCTCTCAATTTACAATGGCATCCACATAATAATTACATCTGAATGAGAGAATTATATATATATAAAGCTTGATTTGATCCATTGACTTTTCAATGTCTAAAGCTCTTTCCTTTTGGAAGTAGAGCTTGGCATTGTCACATTTGGAAGTATACCAAACCAACTCATTCTTAAAGCTCTCAACTTCAAACTTATTTCTTTTAACTCACCATAGATTATTTCAATCTTTTTATCTTAAAAAGTCTGCGTGCAATTCAATATGCGTGACCCAAAAAAAAAAAAAAAATCCAAATTCACTTGCAAATTTCAAGTATGCCTCAAATTATACACAAATCACAAAATTAGATTTACGTAGCACTACCAATCAACGAATTATTTAAAGACCTAAAATCTAAAGACAATAGGGGATTTCCTAATATCACGACGGATAAAAAACAAAAGTGTGAGAGTGAGAACATTATAATTTGTAATGTGAGTGTGACAATAACACAACATTATATGAAAATTATAATACATGCAGTGGCGGAGCCACCTAAGGACCAGGGTGGGCCCAGGCCCTCTCTCATTTTTTAAATTTTCTCATATTTTTACTTATATGTTTGCTTCTTAGAGTAAAAACTCTTTTTTTTTTCTTCTCCTTCTCTTCCTCTTTTGATTAATTTAAGCTTTGTGAATTCTCCTTTCCCCCATTTTACATGTCTAAGTAGGGTATCTTAATATTAGGATTTATGAATATTTTTTGTATTTCTTCTCTCTGTTGAAGTATAAATTAATAAATTTTGAGTCTTTAATGGTGTAGATGATGAGATTAATATTCAACCATCTTAAAATATGAAATTCAGGACAATTATGATTGTAATAAATAGATAAATTATTAATCAGTGTGAAATGATATTATTAACTTATTAACCCATTTAGCGCTTGAGGACTCCTATTCGAATTATTTTTAAATTTTTTGTGAAAGGCCCCCTCTAATGTGAAATCCTGACTCCGCCACTGAATACATGTACATCAAATTATTAATTTGTAAACTATTAAAAATAAAAAGAAAGATGGTCTATAATTTGTGCGTGTGCAATTGTAACGCTATGTCAGCATGCCACGTCATCTTCACACTTTAAAATTATTGCGAGAACGCCAACTTAAAAGATGCTTTAATTAAGCTGACCATCTCAAAGACTTCTTAATTAATTTTTTTTTTTTTTTTGGTTCGGCTTTGATTATACAAACTGAAGAGAACATCAAAAGATGACAACGGGAAAAGATAATATGCTTCTCTCTTTAGGAAAGCCATAAAGTTGGTTGGGCCAGTGGAAATTTCGCTTCTACTTAACTTTGGGCAAAGCAGTTTGGTTAGCTTTCCTTATCAATCATGATTATGTTTTTTTTTATTTTAAATTTCTTATGCATGGATTGATCTAATAACGACTGGACGTAGTAGTGATAGGAAATCTAGGCAGCTGGCATCCTGCCAGCCCGCACAATCTGCTTTGGTCAAGGGTCCTTTGCCAACATATGCATATGGGTTTAATTCCTTATTGTGTAACAAAGTAATCAATTAGTGTAAACTAGAAATACTTGATAAATGTAAACATTAAATCAGTTGGTTAAGGTAGTATACTCCGCTTGTATCTGCGTTTGATCCCCCTTATACAAGGACGGTTTCTCAATACGTATAGCCCAGGTTGGGGGGATTGGCTAAAATCTCTAATACAACCCACCCGAGCCCACCCGAGCCCACCCATATAGCACCCCTTCACACTTAACACCTTCACATAAGGTAAATGTCCGTCCCTATCCCTACATAATGGTTGTTGCCTCTTCTACTACACGGTTATAATAAAATATAAGTTCTCACTAAATTTAGCCAAAAATAGTCGTCACAAATGTAAATGAAACTGATACACACATAAATTAGTCTATTAACTATAATTAACTGGCTCCCAACTTGTACCTAGGGACCCAAATTTAAGATAAGGTTACCTTTAAACAAATATTGAAAGTGAGTGCAATAATGTTGGCAGTATAATGACATAGAGTACTCTGTTATAACAGCCAAAGCTCCCTTTATTCCCTTAAAAGTCATAAGGTGACATGAAACCTGAGGCCCTTATATACACAAGTAATCAAGCTAAGTGCTAGCTCATGTACCCCTTTCTCTCTCTCTAGATCCCTTCTCTTTATTCTCTGTTCTGTGTCTTTCTCTCTCTGTTTAGCATGTTGGCTATACTTTCCTCCCATGGAGGACACAGAAGCAAAGCACACACTCTCCTTCTACCTTTGTTCTTGACCATAGAAATTTTATCCTTCTCAAGCTTATTAGCAGAAACTAACCAAGCTTCTTCACCATCCCATTTCTCCAAATTCTCTAGAGGAGGACCCTCCAAAGAAGCCAACAATAATATTCTATCGTTTTGCAAACATACTCCTCACCAAGCAGCTTGTGAATCTATTTTCATCTCCTCATCATCCAAAACAAGTACTACTTATAAAGAAGCCCCTCAAACCCTTGAAAAACTCTTTGTCCAGTCAGTCAACTTCAGCATAATTAAGGCTCATTTGGCTCGAGCCCTTGCCTATAACTTCACCATTTCCCATCTTCAAAATGCTCACCAACCCCACTTGCTTGGTGGCATCAACGACTGCCTTGAGCTGCTCGAGGACAGTATCGATTCACTCGATAATGTCATACGCAAGCACGACAAAATTACTAAGAGCAGCAACTATGGCCATGTTGACGATGATGTCCAAACCTGGCTCAGTGCTGCTCTTACCAATCAAGAAACTTGTCTAGAGAGCCTTGAGAATGACAAGTCTAAGGTAGACAAGGGCCTCATGGAGACTTCAGCTAAGAACTTGAGCCAATTCATAAGCAATTCCCTATCACTTTTCATGATGACTAGTGGAGCTAAAAACACAAACCCTAATGTTGTCGGCGGCCGGAAGCTGTTGTCGGATGATTTTCCAACATGGGTCTCAGGCACGGAGAGGAAGCTTCTAGAAGGTTCTGTGGATGAATTGGAAGCACATGCCGTGGTGGCTTTGGATGGGAGTGGCACGCACAAAAGTATTGGTGAGGCACTTGGGCTGGTGGCCTCATTGGAGGAGAGTGGTAGTACTGGAGGCAGATCTGTAATTCACATAAAAGCTGGGACTTATAATGAATACATAAACATACCCACCAAGCAGAAGAACGTTATGCTAATTGGTGATGGATTGGGGAAGACTATTATTGTGGGCAGTAGGAGTTCGGAAGCTGGTTGGACAACTTACAAGTCTGCCACTGTGGGTAAGAATTTATATATGAGTTTCCGTCCTCTTTAATTAGGGGTATTTTAGGAATTAAAATGGCTTTTGCGGGTCTATTGATAGGAGAAATTATAGGATACTATGATAGTACGGTCATGTGGTACATCTTGTACACGTGTTATAATATGAGTGGACAACATGGTTTATTTTCCCCCCTTTTAGAGAATAATATCTATAAATATCTACTTATATTATAACACGTATATAAAATATATCATGCAACTGTACTACCGCAGTATTCTATAATCTCTCCATAAAGAGGTTGAGTAAGGTATTCTTTCTTTAAAAGTTTTTATGAGAGGTGGGCGAAATATAAAGTCGGTTGATGAGAAAAACAACAAACCAAAAAAGTAATTAAAATCATATAAAAAAGGTGTTTGTATTGCTACTTCATATAAAACGAATAAATTTTCATAAATGAGTGGATATGGCTTAAATGAATTAATATTGTTAAACTAATTACTAATCAATAATGCTATTTGTACTACATTTATTAAACACATTGTTGGCTACCTCTCTAATAGAGGTGGACCCCATTAGTGTATGTGAGACCCACCTGTATTAGAGAGGTAGTTAACATTGTGGTCATAAATATGATCCAAATAGTAACAACTTTATTAGGGTTTTCGTTCTTTGCTATGATAGTATGACAACAAAATATACTCTTATTTTACCTTTTCAATTTATTTACTATATAACTTTTTGGCAAATAAATTTTATTACACTCAAGTAGTTTATCTACTGCGTATTGAAATGGATTTACCTCTAACTATCAAACAATTTGCTCCTTAAATATTTATATTCCTCAACACAAGGGGGCAAAAATGATGATAAATTTGGACATGTTGTACTTCAAATTAATGACATGCAAATGTGAATTTCAGCTGCTATGGGTGATGGATTTATAGCACGCGACATAACATTTGTGAATAACGCCGGCCCTGCAAAGCAACAAGCTGTTGCTCTCCGAGTTGGTGCAGACAAGTCAGTGATTTTCAGATGCTCCATAGTTGGCTACCAAGACACCCTCTACACTCACTCCAAGCGCCAGTTCTACAGAGAAACCCAAATCTATGGAACTGTCGATTTCATATTCGGAAACTCAGCTGTGGTTTTCCAAAACTGCAACATGTTTGCAAGAAAGCCTGCATCAACTGGCCTCAAAAACTTCGTCACAGCACAAGGCAGAAGCAGCCCAGATCAAAACACAGGCATTTCAATCCATAACTGCAAAATATCAGCTGCATCAGATCTTGCTCCAGTCAAATCCAATTATGAGACATATCTTGGGAGGCCATGGAAGCAGTATTCTAGAACAGTTGTTATGCAGTCTTATTTGGATGAGTCAATAAATAGAGCTGGGTGGTCTCCTTGGGCAGGTGGGTCTGTCCTAAAGACTTTGTATTATGGTGAGTACTTGAATTCTGGGCCTGGGGCTTCAACTTCAGGTAGGGTTCAGTGGCCTGGATACCATGCTTCAATTACAACAACTGTAGCTCAAGGTTTTACTGTTGATGGTTTCATTTCTGGGAACCTTTGGTTGCCTTCCACCGGGGTGTCTTTCGATTCAGGATTGATTGGCTGAAGGGTAGCGATTTTGGCACTCCTCGTTCAGCTTCTAGCAGTACCATTGTACAAAAATAATAAAATACTCAGTTTGGAGTGCCGAAGCTAAATTATTAGGAGTGACAATCACTACTCTTAGGTGAATTGTGCATTAATATAAGCTCCCGTTTGTATTTTGTTAGCTGTGGTGTGAAAGGTTTGGTTACTTAGTGATTGTAGTAGAATTGTATGGTGATAGGGCTGGTGTAGATTGGCCTATGATTGTGGTCTTAGTGATTTGGGCCTCCTTGAAACAAAGGAAAAGGCAAACCCACAATGTTAAAAAATTAAGACTCCTTGTTCATGTTTATTTTTAATCAACCATGTTAATCCAATTTCAATTTCTTTTCTTCCCTTAACGTTGGTGTGTCATTATTTGTCTATTCACTAATTTTTCTCTCCTATTATCATTTTCTCATAACCAGTGTGCTTTTCTCCATCGTTTTCTCACCATTCGTCTCCTCCTCACCATTGCCTCCATCCAAGGATGGCACATCTCCATCAATTGGACATTATGGCATGTTGATGAAGATGTCTATGTCTCTCTTTCCTGGTTTCGAACGAATGGGGGAGCGTGGTTAGACGAAGAACATTGTCCATGAACAAACAAAGCACATTAAAATTGATTGGCACTATATCATGATTAGAACTTGTCATATTTCCAACACTTGATCAGTCAGTTGTTCACCAAACATTGAGTTTGTCACAATTTGAGACTTCACTTAGAAAGTTGGGTGTCATTAATTTAAACTGATCAAGAAGTCACCAAACATTGACGTAGGATAAAGGAAACGAAAAGAAAAAACAACTTTTGTGAATTGTGTTCTAGACAAGAAGCAGACGCTGCCGACATCGGATTTAAGGAAAAGATTAAATGTAACACAAACACAAAAGCATTAATTGATAAGCAAGTAATGAGGATTAGATTAGAGAAAACGAAAGGAAAGTTCTCTCATTAGACAAGTGGGTTAGTGAGCCATGTGCTATCATGTGGTGGTTGGCCCTTCGGTGGGTCCACAACCGCACTTCTCCAACCTCCTATTCCTTCAAATTGAAAGCTACAAACAGAAATGAGCAAAACCATATATAGCACCGAAAATCCCACGCGACTCATTCACTGGCTTAGTTTACAAATATGCCCTTCTTTATACAATAGCCTCTCTTTTTTAGATAAATTTTTTATAAAATAATTTCTTCACTTATAGTGTGTTTATTATTAGGAATTGAATTTCATCTATGGAGGATTTCTGCGTTTACTTCTCATCAAGAAATTAAATTAAAAAGTAAGTTAGGAATTCAATTCCCGATTTTGGAGAAATTCAATTTTTGGGTGGGATGTGGTATTCTAATTAATGGATACTAACCGGTTAAGAATTTATCTTTTTTACCCATTATATCTTCACACAATTTTAAAAACTCCAAATTTGCCATGTATTTTAACCCAACAACAAGTACATTTTAGTAATTAGTACCACTCATATCCCAATTCCATATGGTTTGGTAAACAACTTCAATTGGAATCCGAAATTTAACTCTCCTCAATCCATATGGTTTAGTAAACAACTTCAATCGGAATCCAAAATCTAATTATCCTCAATCCAACTCCTCCTTAATTCAATTCATCTTCATTTCAATTCCTCCTAATCCAATTACGGATTAGTAAACATACCATTGGGGTGTTAAAAAACCTACCTTTTTTTTGTGTGAGAAAAAATGAGAGTATATTATTAAAACGAAGTACAAACTAAATGAAGGCAGACATTGGCTCAAAGGATTAAATGAGCAAGCTTTAGACATGATGATTTGGTCATCGGAATAACCAGCAGCTTACTTGTTTGCTATCAGCCTCTCACCCGTATTTAATCTTGAACAGAATTTACCACCAGCCTACCTTCCTTGTGAAACTAGTTGGAAAACTAACTTATTTAAATTGGAAATCTCGACCCACGTCTCAACTATAGTATAGTATGAACTTGATTTGGTCCGAAACAAGTTTGTTATCTTAAAAAAATATAAAAAAAATAAAATTTATAGGTAGTCTAAAGAGTGTTTCTTTTTTTTCCTTTTGAAAATTATAGGATTAGGAACATTCCATCTCACCCTTTTGTAGCTTGCGTGATTCCCACGCACCTTAGTGGATATAGACACATGGCATGCCTTTATAATAAAGATAATTAAAACAAAACAAAAAGTTAATAAAGTTCTTCAACCCACCACTCATGTAAGCCTAAACTATTCCCTTTTTTCTTCACCATCCTTCCATTTCCCCTAATCTGTGTGCTAAATAGACTCTCAGAGCTCATCAAAGCTTATGCTTTTTGTCATTGCAAAGCAAGCAAGAGGCCCTCCAATTGGCCATTGCCTATCTTTCTTTCCTTAATCCCATAAAGTCATTTCTGTCAGAGCTACATATAGTCACTTATAGGATTTAGATCCCCACCACCACCACCATATATATATATATATATATAGAGAGAGAGAGAGAGAGAGAGAGAGAGAGAGAGAGAGAGAGCTCCTCAGCTCACCTTCCATGAAAAAACCCTAAAATTTTATCTCCTCACCATGACTAGTATAACTACAAGCGGTGTCACCTTAAACATCAAATCCTGCAGAACCAAGTTTGCTCATAGATTTGTTCGATCCCTCTTGCAAATCAGAAACCATGCTCCGCCCAGTTCATCGTCGTCTTCAGAGGAAAAACTGATTCAAAAGCGCAGGCAGAGAATAAAGATAGCAGCTTATTCATCCATGGCTCATGCTGTTGGGCCAAGGATGAACTGGAGCAGGGCTCTTCTCTTTAAGCTTCGAAACAGGGCCTGCAGGCACCGTAAGAAGAAAAGGATTGTTGTGATCAGGAGGAGGACTAAAAAGGCCTCAAGATCATCACAGGGATCGGTTCCTGCTGATCAAGCAAAAAAGCTTCGGCGGCTCGTTCCGGGGGCCAAGTCCATGGATTTGTGCAGCTTGCTGGAGGAAACTGCTCACTACATAACATGCCTTTCCACGCAGATTAAGGTGATGCAGGCTTTAGCTGATCATCTTTCTAAATGAGACAGAAATCAAAGAAGCGGAAGGAATGAAATTATTGATACATACAGATGATACAGGCGAGTGTTGTGTTGGCGGTAAGTATATATATATACTATACAAATGACATGGATTATATATATAGTTTTGGTTTACTGCATATGCTCAAACTCCAACATATATGTGGTTATTTGAATTTAAAGAAGGATGATGTAAACTCTGACTTGAAATTAATGTACGGATTAGATATTTTGTATATGCAATATTCAAACATCACATTTACATAAACTCTGACTTGTATAAAGTTAAAGCCAGAGGTTCTCATTTAAGTTAACATCTCTCTCTCTCTCTCTCTCTCTCATCCTCTGCATGTGCTTGTCTATGGATTGTCTGTGTGTGTTTCTTACATAAGCGACGCAGGTCTCAATTATTATTGCGCATGCTCCCTACAGCACGCAGGTGAATATGAAGATATATATATATATATATATATACACACACACGGAAAGAATCATATGAAGATTAAGAGAGTGTTTGCTGCACGTTTCTTGCTACTATAATATGAACATCCACTTTTCTTCTATCTGTTAATTGGCTACCAACTTTGGGGTTTCTTGGTACCATATGGTGTTTGGTTTTGATTTAATTATTCAATTTTACTAATTTACCCTTATTATAGTAGTTTATTTTATATTTTACTAGCCCATTGGCACATGCTCACGCATGTGCCAATTGGTTTTCTTTTTATTTCTTATTTTATTTTTAGAATTAAGGAAAGATAACATGGATAGTTATGTTCCATAAAAGCATGACATATTATCTGATTTTGTTTTTAATTTTAATTTTTTTTAATATGAAAAAAAATAAATTTACCATATTATCCTCATTTAATTAATAATTTCAATTCTTAATGTTTGAACTAACCAAGGGCATTTTCTGGTATTTTAAATGTTTCACCATTCTCTGCCTTTTGCTTTATATATATATAGATTATACAGTCAATATTGGGAAACAGGGTTTTCAAACATACAGGGGCGGGGGGAGGTAAAGGCCCTGGGGGTCCTATGCCCCCCTCAATTTTCTTCAGACCATTGGATTTCTTAACACAATTACACATCTTTTATCAAACTTCAAAGTGCCTTTTATGTTTTTCTTCTCTCCCTTTTCCCCTATTATTACTACCAATACTCTCTTTTTGTCTTATTTTGACTTAAAATTGTAGTAATAAACTACCATTTGAATTTTGTTAGTGTATATATTTAACTCATGCAATATCTCTTGCTAGTATTAATGATGAGTAGATAATTAATGTGATATGTAAAATAATAGATTATAGCAATTAAATTTATGAATTTGTATCAAGTAAAAAATAAATTAAAATGTCATCGTAAAGAAAAATAAATTTTAATATATGAGGTGCCCCCTCTGTAAAAAATTTCTAGCTCCGTCACTGCTCACATACACTGTCAAAGTGCGGATTTCAAACCTAAGATTATTAGTTTGAAAGTCAAAGCCCTTTCTACTGGTAGGCCCATTGCCCCCTTATCACATTAGATTTATTTTCTCTTTAGCATATTAATTTCTACTTCCAACTAAGGATATTTGTTGATATTTTCTCATCGGATACGATTGTTTTTCATTAAATTTGGGTGCCATATTGAAATTTGATTTCGGTTATTTGATTAGCTAGTTTATCAATAAAAACTACCGCTTATTCTAAAAAAAAGAGAAAGATAATATCAAAACATATTTAAGTGATTACGGTAAGTCAATTGCCTCTATATAAAATGGCATAATTCTCGGCAGAAGCTCTTCGTCCAAATGGTTCAAGTGAGACCTCAGTGAGAAACTTCTTTGGATGGAAGTTCTTCTTCGAGACTAATAAGTGTTGCTGATGGAAAAAAAAACTCAGCCTTGAAGCTCTTCGTCGGCCATGAGTTTGGTAGATACTTACACGGCCGGAAAAAGCTATTTGTCATACAGTTGACAAGAAATCTCACCGAACGATTAGTTAAGTTACTCCTACTCTTAGGAAAATGGTAAAAGTAGAGAAAGAATGTGCTCTGCTCGACTAAGGTTTTTGATTTTATTTTGAGACCCTTTCTTAGTCTTGATAGCATCATATCCCTCGATTGCATCACATCTTCATTTTTTTTAAGGCTAATGTGTAGAATCCTTTAAATTGCATCACATCTTTTAATTTTCCTTGATTCCCAAGCGATCAAAATATTTCCAACAAATGTATCAAAGAACATTACCATGATTATTAAAATCATAATAATATATAGAAAGATTAAAAACTCACATTGATTTTTCTTCTAACCAACAACCTAATTCATGGGCCAATGGTTCCATATCCCACTCTTCCTATTAGTATAAAATGGAATTGCCTCTTTCCAATTTTTTTTTCAAATCATGTAACATGTCGACATTCATTAAGCCTGGTTTGATATCATCATAGTTCTTGACGATTCTAGTAGCTTATTATAAAACAGAATTATCATTTGTTACCTTATCAATTTATTTACCCCACACATCATGCATATTTATAAGCATCTCATTGTTTTGAGGTACCCCTCTTTAAGGGCTTTCATTTCTCTTCAAGGATAACATTTTTCAAGATGAATTGTTTAGAAAATGTGGATTGTAACGTTATTTATCAACAAGGTTTTAATTTTCAACCTAATCTCCAATTTTAGGGAGTTGAGTATTTAGAACTTTATAAATAAATAATAAATAAAAAACCTTCACTGTTTGGTATGCTTTCTTCACCGATAGCATGCAGTCGTGAAAACCACTTAAACCTTAAAGTACAATAGCCCAATCCAAATTAAAAAAAATAAACCCCAAATCAGAGATGGGATTTGATCGTGAGCACATTGTGATGCTTCCCTTGATAGTTAAGGGTCATCTCATACCATTCTTGGCACTAGCAAAGCAAATCCCAACAAGCCATGCTCCTTCCAGCCACGGCCAATTGGAGAATTCATCCTCTCGTACACAATGTGGCTCAGAACAATGGGGGTTTCTCCCCCACTTCCATGCTCCACTTCACAGAAGAAGGAACAACTTCGCTGGGTTCTGTGAATCTGTTAGAATGTGATTTGTATTGAAATTGAATGGCAGATTGATGAATTAGTTGTGCAAGCGTTTAAATGCAAAGGAGCAGAAGCCAAAGAAGTTGAATCCTTCACAAACTTCTTGTCTGAGATCCTTTCCTCTATGAAGGTCTGTTGATTTCTTACCCAATTCATTTCTCAATATCCCACTTGCATAATGATACATCCTATTTTTCCCAATTGATGTTGACCTGCACTTTATGCAACTGCTTGCAGCCATGGGTTCCCACGCTTCACAAGTCACTCTCCACTCCTGTGGGGTCTAATGGAAATGAAGTTGAAAGTGTAGAGGTTTAGAGTAGGGGTGGGCTCGGTTTGTTTTGGTTCGGTTATGAGGCCAAACCGTGCGCCGAACCGTGAACCTCGGTTTGGAGAAAATTCAAACCGTGCGCCGAACCAATGAGGTGGGAAACCGATCATCTCGGTTAACCGGTTACCTCGGTTTGGTTTGGTTTGGTTTGGTGCAAAACCCACTTGAAAATATGTAGACTCTAAAATTTATTCAAACTCAAACATTCATTCAAAACCTACTTGAAATTCATTCACCATTCACATCACAACATATTTAAATTCATTCATTCAATCAATCCTTTGAATTCAAACTCAAACATTCATTCAAAACCTACTTGAAATTCATTCACCATTCACATCACAACATATTCAAATTCATTCATTCATTCAATCCTTTCAAACTAAAACATATGCATCATTCAACATTCACATCCATCCAAAGTTTCAAAGTAAACTATATGCATCATTCACCATTCACATATATTATAATTATTTAATTACATATAATTTAACATATTCGGTTTGGTTCGGTTAACCGATGATTTTTAAAATTAGGAACCGAACGCCGAACCATGACCACCGGTTTGGTTTGATTCATAAACTGTTGACCAAAAAGAGAAGGAAAAAACCAAACCAAACCGGACTGATCGGTTTGGTTCGGCCGGTTTGGCCGGTTTTCGGTCCCATATGCCCAGCTCTAGTTTAGAGTCCACAAGGCTCCCTTAGAGCGGTTCCATTGGTTGCCAGGGCCAGGGCAATGGGGGCCCCAAGAAGAAAAAACAAGTTCCAGCAGGGCCTTTTTTGCCCCGGGCTGGGTGTGGGCTCCATAATCCTGGGCTGGTCCTCCCGAAAATCAGCCTTTATTCTAGCCTAGGTTTGCTGACGTCAGCAACAAATTTTTTTTTAACAATCTAAATTTAAAAAAAAAAACTAAAAATTTCATAATTTTTTTAAAAAAAATACTTAGTCATATTTTTCATATCCCACACCAAAACTCTATACAAATTCTTTTCCTCATAACTCATGTGAATAGTGGTTGCCATGGCAATGGGTGGAAACACCTAAGTGTTGGGTTTATCACAAAAGACCTCGGTGATATTAGTAGTTCAACTATTCCTTATATATTGTATTTTATTTTGTCAAGTTTCCAATGTGGGACTTATATTCTTCAACACACCCTCTCACGTGGGACCACTACATAATGGGTCACATGTGAAGCCAAGTCCACCTCGGAGTTGGAACCATTCATTATATATTTTATTTTATTTTATCAAGTTTCAAATGTGGGACTTATATTCTTCAACATTGGCCATTCATTGTTTGCTCCTTTTACTAGTTTGATGTGTGAGAGCACGCAGATAGCATACTGGACATGTTTTGATTCAAATATCTTCTTTTGTCACAGAACCCGTAGGGAGCAGGCTTGCACTGACAGGAAGCACTCCCATCTGGAAAGAAGCTGAAAGCGTTGTTCGAACAGGCAAGCGTCCTGGTGAGAATACCTTAAAGAGGGAGTTGTGGACAAAGTTTGAAGCAGCTTCTTCAAATGAGCTTCTGTTTAATGACTCTGTAACTCATAAAGGCTTTCTTGATCGATTTTATGAGGTTTCTTGAGATGGAGATTACCAAATGGCTTTTGAATAAATAGTTTCATGATCTTAATTTCTGATTTGTACTAGGTGGTTCTTTTGTATCTTTCCAAAGTATAAGGAGCTTTGCACATGTAATTTTGTATCCCTACAAGGCTACAACATCGAACCACCCTCCCCTTTCTTCAATATTTCCTAAACCCTGAAACCTCTCTATTCTCTAGCAATGGCCGAAACCACCGAATTGATTCAGCACATTGAGTTGTAAGTCGACACGTCTCGCTCTCCTACTGAGCTGGTTCACACTCCATTCAATTTCTACTCGATTTTTAAAATAAAAAAAATTAGTGAAAAGTCTCTACTAGTTTGAGTTCCTTAATCCTGTGTTTGGCTGCTTGGAAAATTAAGGAAAACAAATGTTAAACAATCAAAATTCAAACTAAATTATGCATATTTTATCTTTTTTGTTATTGGGAGCTTTGCATTCACCTTTGGCCTGCGTTACGGTAGGTACTTTAATCAAATTCTGCAGCGTGTGTCAATTTAAACGACTGTAGCACTGTGTAACCTATGCATGAGTTTCTTTCATGTTTCTGCTTTGGGTTAGGATAGTTTGAAGCTCAAAATGTGTGCTTTACAGGTTGCAAGATTCAATCATTTCTCTCGTGAAGAGTGACTTTTTAACTATTGATGTGTTGGTACGATTAACTTTTCGTTATCCATCATCTTTCAGTTATATTCAATTGGTCTGTTTTCTCTAATTTCTGTGTTTCTAAATAGGTGAATGAGATGAGGATGTCTTTGACCACTACGGATAATGTGATCTGTGCTCGGGGTAACTGTTATGTCATTTATTTATTTTTCTTAAATCAAATGATATATTGTTTTTCTATGAGGACCTAAATCTAAGTGCCCGTTTAACATTGCTTATTTGGGACTATAAGTGATTATTTTGAAAATTTTAAAAATGGAGCATGTTTGGTAAAGGATAAAAAAATCACTTTTTGCAAATAATTGTTGTGAGGTAAAGCACTTTGGGATACCTGCTTTCATTTTTTGATTATGCGATAATCATGTTGTAGAGGTGCTAGACTTTAATGAAAATTTCAGAATTTCGAAAATAACCCCATCTATTTCACACTCACGTCTCTCTTCTCCTTGTTTCAATCTTCTCCTTCCCATCACTCTCTTCCACACTCATTAGAGCTCCCTCTTTGCCTTCTCTTCCACTTGTTCTTCAATTTTTCTTGTTGGATTAATTGAAGCATTCTCTAAAAGTCAAAGACTCAGGTAAAAGACATAGGGAAGCTCACTGATTATGGTCCAATTTACAAATCAAACTGATATGATAGCAGTGACAAGTAAGATTATTATTATCATTCTTCCTTTAAACCCTAGAAATACTGATTTCAGTCACTCATTCTCTAGAAAACCCCAAAAACAGACCTTGTGATCTTCCTTCAGATTACTAAATGATTGGAAAGGAGTGAGACAAAACAACTTTAGAAATGGAAGGTAAAGGTTTTTGCGTTGAACAAGAAACAATTTGCTTTTCTTAAAGGTGACCCAAAAACCAATATAGACCTCATAATTTGATTAGTTAAATGGACAATTCGTTGTTCCTGCTTGTTAAGAACCAAATTCTTATTTCTTATTAGAGAATACTCGAGAGAGTGAAATCCAACCCATTTCATTTCATACTACAAAGATAACAACAACTTGAGTAAAAAGAAAAAAAAAATGATGCTTTTTAATTAAATGCTCCATTTCAAACCCAAGACCAGTCCCCTAAATAATTTCATTATTTAACCAGAGAATTTTAAACACTTGCATAGAAGAGTTATTTCACCATAATGTTCTTTTTAGTCATTATACACAACTCACAACATTTTCACACAAAAATTTATTGAACACTCAAAAATTGATTACCATACCAACATCACTTTTAACAAAAAGTTTACCAAACCCCAAACTGCTTTATTTCGCAATTGATTTCTCTCACAACAAATCTGACGGCGATTATTTTTACAGTACATCAATGCCAAACTAGCCCTTAGTATCAAGTAGTAGCTTGAAGATTTCTATGCATATTTAATGCGCAAGTGACTCTCTGTGCAGCTGGCTTTCGGTTTGATGATAAGAATGCATTTGTGTAGATGATAGTTCCGATTTTGGATATATGTGGTGATTTTTTGGGATGATTCCTTTGGCTATGGGATTCACGATCTCAGATCTAGTAATGTTTCTCTAGATCGTTTTTGTCCTTTAACTTTCTTAATTATCCGGATTGATTCTTCTATTCTGCTCTTAAGTTTAGGAGATGTAGGATAGAATGTAAATCCTTGCTCTACATATGCTCTATGCAAGGCTATAAGGTTTAGGAAACTTGTGAGTTTAAGGCTTAGTATTCCAAATTGGGGTTTGAAAGCCTAAAGAGAAAAGGGAGTGGGTGTTGTTTAAGTATGGGATATAGTTAAATTCTGGGCAGCTTTATGGGCTTCTGTCACTTCAGATTTCAAAGACTATTCTTACTCCACTATATTGAAGAATATGGCTGCTAATGTGATGTGAAGTGTATTTTTTGCGACTGGTTTTCTTTGGGTCTTTCTGGTGTAGCACAATCTTCTTTATACCACCTCGTTTAAGTCCATTTAAGACTTACTTAACTTTTATCTTTTAAAATAAAATTAGAAAAATCTTAAAAAAGAAAATTAAAGAATTTTCCAACCCTCCGTCTCCAACTCAAACCTGCGCCACCGCTCTCCCTTGCTCTTCCTGTCAAATTCCTAGGGTGGCGTCTGTAGCACGTTTCAGAGTATCCTTCAACTCAATCCCCATCAGTTGTGACTTCCATTGATTATTTTGTGCAAGGTGAGAGTGTACTAGTGAGTATTTGTAGCAAATTCAATGGTGCAAGTGAACAAAGATGTGTTGTGTTTGGGATTTGTGGATGCTGGGCCAGTGCCCAAGTAATCCAAGGTGCTGCCATTGTGATCAGAGCGCATCAATTGGAGGACAATCTTCTTCAATTTGATTCGGCTAATAAAAGACTTGGGTTCAAAATAGGATTCTAAGGTGAATTGTATGCTGAGCATCCGATTTTGAAGAGGAAGAGCAAGGAGAGAGGTGGCACAGGTTGGGGGTTATGGGTGTTTGGGTTGGGGACGAAGGGTTGTTGGAAAATTTTTTTTTTTTCTAATTTTATTTTAAAAGATAAAGGTTAAGTAAGTCAGCTGTAATAAAGTAATTAATTTCTTTTCAAAAATGGACACATGGCGAAATTTGAATGGGAGTATCATATGTTGACGTGGTACATTCGTACTATTCTATAATTTATGGATGACCCAGGTAGCCGTATTATGAAACAATACTGACTAATTTTAAACAGTTTAAAATTGAAATGATTATTAAATGGGCCCTTAATTTTTCATATCCAAGTAAGTTTTTGATCTTACACTCTTGCAAATTCATCACAAGGCCTTTAAAATTTCAGGCTCAAGAGTTCTTGTTTTTGTTTTTTGTTTACATCATTGTTATTTATATTTTCTATTATATAAACCTAAAAAATACAAAGAAAAATTAGTATATAGTGATAAAAAAAATAAAAAAAAAAGAACCTTTAATATTTAATGTGTCCCATTTTCGAGTTGAAAAGTAATGGAACCAAATCAAGATTTTCTCATTTTCGGGTTCATCACTCAACCGTGTCCTGTTGTGTCAAGAATTGTCACTATTGCTGTTATTTTATACCATGCAATGCAAGATGGACTGCTTATGCTCATGGACATTTTCAGAATGTGCAATGATTCTGACAATTCACAGATTGATAGTGCAGTACAATCTAACCGTAAAGAACAGAATATATTCATAACAAAATCAATATATATATATATATATATATATATATATATTTAGTACAAGTGATAGTCTAAATTACAGGGAATGAGGATTTCTCGCACACACAACTATGATGCAATCGGGGTTCGAACTTGAGACCTATAGTCTGCAAGTCAATGTTATTTTTCACTGGGCTAAACCCCATTGGCAACAAAATCAATATTCAATAGAATAATAAGCACACAATTTATTGCTGAAAATCACGGGAGAAGCTAAACAATATTAATTGTAATACCATTATCTAACCAAGTAAACAGACATAAGTTAGAACTGCTGGGAAAACCCTATTCTTTTCTAGATAAACTTGATAGAACTTTACTCAAGGCCAAAACATTCTAACACGTCTAACTTCTTTACAAGGTTTCTTTTTCATCTTACCCTTTACATGGTATCTAAGGGAAAATGTTTTCTGGTTAAAGATACAGGTATATATTTGAGGTTCGAATGGACATCCCAACAAGAAGCGGCCAAATTAGTTCACACTTGCCTTTATGTCAAAGCAGCATCCGATCGCAGTTTGGGAATAATCTGCAAGTCTTCAAGACAGTCAGCGACATTTACATGAACAGATAAATTAATCAGATAAATCATCTTCAGCACCACTATATTCATCAATATCTTGGTGTCGTGAAATTTTCCGTGGTCTTTCAAGGGTATCTTCAACATCAAAGCGTCTTGTTTTCAAATTTGACACAGATCCCCTTGAATAATCCTGAAAGCAGTAAGCCAATTATGTGTATATGCAATTATTCAAATCATTTGATGACTAAAACTGCATACCAAAGGAATTTAAATTTCAACAAATAGCTTATCGTCATACCCCTGAATCCTTTAGTTCAATTGCAGCAACAGTTGATCTCTGCCTGACAGTCACTCTTGAGGGTGCGGGAAAATGCTCAACCTCATCACTAGTTTTTCCCTCTTTGGACCTCTTTTTCCTTAAGACAAGCTTTGTGGGAAGGGGCTGCATTGTGAATGGAAAATTTATAAAGGATAATCTTGATGAGTTGTTACTCAAAACAAAACTAAAAAACAGAAGCAAAGAGCAATTAATAAATGCACAAGATAAAAATATCGATTCAAAGGGATACCGCATAGCGTGCTTCTTCTTCATCAAATGAAACAAGGTACGTTGTGGGATCATGCACATCATCACCTCTTACCTGTTGAGACATCAAAAGGAATATCATTAAATAAGCAATCAAAAGCTAACTTAATAACTTCTCAAAACCATGGGGATGGTACATACATCGTAATGATACTCGCGAACCCAAGAATAAGAAACATCTTCAGATTCATCATAAGGATCTTTTGATAGCTGCCACCATTGAAATAAATAGTATATGAGCCATGAGATCAGCCTATAAACTATTAATGCTAATCTTCAGATTTAGAAGTCGAAAAAAGCATGTCTACCTCATTTGGCGAAGGGACCATGTAAGCCAAAAATTTCTCCGGATTAGCTGGATCTGCACCTGTTACCTTGTAACTTTTCATAATGGCCTGTAATAGATGATGATGGATGAGATCATAACGCACCAGTAGCCACTTATACGATAATGAAAAAATATGAAAATATTCAAGTACAACAATGTATAAGACGCAGACTAAGTTTGATGTAAATGACAATCTAAAAAGCCATCACATATTAAAACTTCTGTGTCAGGCCAAGGCATCTTTTGCACATAATATCTACAGTAACACAATATTTTTCTTCCAAAGCCAGGGTTTCTGACTGAAAAAAGAAAGAAAAAGAAAACATGATATTTGGATATGAACAGATAGTAGAAAGAAAGGAGTAGCATTATTGGCAGTTCTTTTTTGCCAATTCACATGGAAGGTGGATTCGGATAAACTATAAGTAAAAAGAAAAAGAGCCGCTCAATCTACAGATACATTCAATTTGAGAGTAGAACGGTCAGGAAAAATTAACATAAAGAACATAGATAAGAAAGGTCCAACTTCATGTAAACCTAGGGATATATGTTGTGGGATGACATGATTACCTAATACAAAGGCAATTCTTTAAATTATTTTCCTAACCGAAATGAAAACTTGATTAGTAAATTGCAACAATTCAACACATACTTACGGTAAAATTCATGCAATCAAGGGATAAAGGCAACTCTTAAATTATTTCCCTCTAAATGAATAAGCACCATCTAACACACACTAACAGACAATGAAGGAATACTGCTTCAATTATGGGCATAGTTGGATACATATTATTTTAGCTCTTTTGTTTGTTTTCCAAACCTTTCACCTAAATCAATCCAAGCAATTTTGATGGTCGTCTATTTGTTTTTCGGATTCAATTCTAGTTAACTTTTTGGGGCTTTCACTTGTTATTATAATGTGATGCAGGCTGCAGAATCCAGAAATGAAGATTTTCTTCAAATTGAAGGTTTGAGAATCTGATTTTATTTGACCCAAAAAAAAAGAAAGAGAGAATCTAAATTTATGACCATAACTGGTTGCATGCATCCCAACTCACTCTTGATTCATAAGCATCATGACCGGACTGGTCCAATTTGCTGTAGATTTCTGAATCAGCAGTAGGAGCACCATCAAATGCTGCAAGGACAAATTGGTCTTCATACCTGTTACAAAAGTATCATTAATAACAGCCCCAAGTTAATGTGCGAATATTCTAGAATGCAATATGATTGCCATAAATAAATGTTTTAGGTTTTCAATTAACCAGCCACCAGAATAATTGGTCATCATTGAAAAATATCTATAATCTGCATGTATGCATGCTCATGCATGAATATAGATGATTTTGATTTCAAAATGTCTGGACTCTGAAATAACAAGCTTTTCATGAGAGCTCAAGCTTGACTTCAACCATAAGCCATTGCCACTACGTATAATAAATTTACTAATTAAGATCAGCACATAACGGGCTTGTGTACGAAAGACTAAAGTAATAAATGTTTGTCTTATTTAAACAGAAAATCAGATACTCCATACCGCTCAAAATCAGGCAACAGAGGTAGAACCTCAACAGGGTATAAATTCTTATTGGTTGCATGAACAGGGCGTGACTTGCAGGCCTCAAATGATGCCTCAATTTCCTTGATTTGTCTTTCCCTGAAAAATGATTCAGGGGAATTAATTGACATGAGTAATGGACATTGGTTATATGATCACCAAGGTAGGTAGGCAAAGAGCAAACCTGTCATTAAGATTGTCCAAAATGTTGCGACCTCCCTTCATTTCCCGGAGTTCCTTTGCTTGTTTTTCAGTTAAAGACTGCAGATGCCAATGCACGTACTTATAACATAGCTCACCAGTATGTTTCAAGAAAGACTGCTCATCTAAAATGGAGCATTAATCGACTACCTGTCTCGCAGAGTCCATGCTAAGAGGAGATATATATTGTGTTTTAACCAGCCATGCAACCCCTTTATCGGTAGGCCGCTCTTTTCTTCTGATGCCATTCGTTTTCACAGGGGTTGCTGCTACGTCATCCCGCAATAATTCCTCATCTTCCAAAGCAAGGGGTGGTCTAACACTTGGAGGACTGATTGAACCAGGAAAAAAAAAAACAGATATTCAGTATTGTCATGCAATAAAAACTACTGATGTCTTAAAAAGGTTAGGACTGTAGAGTAATGATACTTGTATACAGTGAGGTCAAGCAGGTCAAGAGGTATCCCAAGATCTGGCTCAACAAAAAGCTTGGGCTTGTATGTTTTCTCCAGCGATGTTATTGTGTATTTTGTATATCTGGGAGAGGGAGGGAAGATTGCAAAAGTTACCACAAAATAATAATTGATTTGATTTTGGAATTTGATAATAAGATAACAAGGGAAAATAATTCTACTCCTGATCATGTGTCATAATGCCATTATTTCAACAATCAGATTTGATTTCCATAGTGCGAGCTTCAACAAAAACCAAACATGTATGCTGAGTTCCAGACTCTCACTGAAATTTAAGCCATAGTAATGAGTGCTAAAACATGAAAAAACTCATCCCAGACTATCCTCTCCGCCCCCTCCAAAAAAAAAACCATAATAACACCTGACCTATGAAAGTCAATGTCCACCACCAGACCAACATTTTCTGGATATTATCTTCTAAATCAAGAACGACATGTGAACCACTCTGCTTGTTCATATTTTCTTGATCGGCCAACTTGATGCATGCAGTTTAACTTTAACATCAAGTTTCAGGCTGGATCCAGTCCATAAATACTGATAGGTTTGCTGCTTCACCAGACTAACAAAGTTCATTTCTAGTCTTCCATACACCCCCATAAGATAAATGCTATGTGGCTCATCAGTAAATCGTTCTTCCCTTGTCTTTTCCTTTCTTTTCATTCATCTTAAGCTTCTCCGCCTTTTGCCACATTTACTGAAATACCCCCCTATTTGTAGAAAATAGCATACAAAATTATCTCCATTAACCGCATCTTCCGTACAAGTGCAGTAGAAATTCATCTTCTTTCCTAAACAATTTCTAATTGCTCCAATTAATTCCTCCATCTGAAAACCAGCAATCATATGATGCCAATTACTCATTCTTACAACCTCAACAAGATTACAAAGGTCCATGCACAAGAAACATGCATTGCATACACATACAAGCCTAAATGCACAAATGTTCAAAAGGTTGAGCAACAAAGAGATGACTTACTGATCTTTGTCTTTCTTCAAAGACATAAGCTTTGGCTGTGCACTTGGATCTGGAAGTTCATTCCGAAATCTTCAAAGAGCATACAAATTAGACTGAAGTCATTAACAGAGTAAACAATGAAAGTACTTGACAAGCAGAGGGATGAACAAACACTATTTTTAACTAAAAGTACATTGTTACGTTTTGGCCTGAACTAAAACAGTATTGCTTAGCCATATAGAATATATAAGATTCATCTTAAATGGTGTTTCACAATACGATAAACAAATAAAAGGCTGAATAAGAAAAGTTTGGAGTCTTATCCAACTATTATTACGTTCAGCATACCACCAGTAGCTTTAGACGAGTTCAAAATATGGTGTATTGCTAAAATTGGATCATTGTGTTCTGATAAACATGATGAACTCTAAAAAGTACAAGTTAAACTTAAGCTGTAAGGGAATTAATAAAAAACATATAATAAAACTGTTATTGATATATCACGTAGTCAGTTTCCATCAAAACAGGAAAAGATTAATTTCAATTAAAACAAAGCAAAATGTGTTCTTCAAACAAAAGTAAGTCATTGTTAACATACTCACTTCAACTTGCATACAAATGTTGTTGGCTTCTTCAGCCTATTTTCAGTCCTCTCGCCGCTCAAGAATGGAGTAGCCCTCCTTTCCCCCATTCGTGACCCCGCAATAGACCCATGTCCTTTCCCAGAAGACAACATCTGTGTCTTTTGCAAAACTGAATTTTGGGAATCCTTTAGCTGCTGCCTATGCTTCTCTTCTTGCCTTTGCTTCTCAAATTCCCTCTTCTTTCTCAATCTCCTCTCTTCCTCTGTCTCCACTCTCCCTGGAGGCCCATTTGCTTTCTTCACTTGCATTGAAGGAACAGGGGGCTTATGCTGTTTTTGAGGAACCCCATGATTCAAATGCCCATGTTCACCCCTCCCTGACACTGATACCTCCCTGGAAGCCCCTTTTTCATGGGAAACTCTATCTACCCCACCATCCTTACTTTGTGGAGGGGGTGGTGGCGGTGAACCCGGGGGTGGTGGTGGCGGTGGGGCAGAGGAACTCGGGGAAAAAGGTGGTGGGGGCGGAGGCAGTGGCTGCTGCAAAGGCTGGATTGGCTGGTGACTATATTGTGAATACTGAGAATTCTGGTAGTACATGGGGCTTGTGGAGCCTGTAAAGGCATTTTATTTTGTGCCACTGGAGGAGCTTGAGGGGGCGGAGGTGGTGGGTATGAAGACTCGGGGGCGGAGGCAGTGGTGGATAATTGTATTTGTGGTTGTGGGTGAGGTGTTGAGTTCTTGGAGGGGCGTAATTACTATGATTGTAATTGTAACCCCAATTCTGATTATATTGATTGCCTCTCTGTGGAGGAGGTGGCGGTGGTGTTGGTGTAAGAGGGTTTTGATTTGGCGTCGGCCCGAATGACGATTGGGGAGGGAACGGCCTATATGAAGCCATAGCTAAGTTGATTCTCAAGCACACCAGACAATCAACCACAACCAGAAACAACCAATTCTACGTCCCTTTCAAATTCCCTCTACGAACTGATAAAAACCCTAAAGCAGCCCGGCAAGTTATTCTTTTTGGTCTCAAATCTCTAAACATCCAAAAACTCCCAATTCTAAGCTACATATGCAATTACATATTTTGAATAGCTGAGGAATCATAACAAAATAAATACCAGAACCTGGAAGATAGAAAATTTGAATTGAACGGAGTTTGTATAGCTGAAACCAGATTTGAATGTGAACCCTGGGAGAGGGATAGAAGCCCAGCTTTAGCTCAAAACCCTAAATTCTCAGCTGGAGAGAGGGTGCAAAAACCCTAAGCGAGTGACCGGAGAGAGAGATCGGAGGGAAGGAGACGAAGCTCCTCTTGGTATTTATATATGATACGACGAGGCACACTCTGTTTGGTGAGCTCTCGGATTTGGTTCACCACGTCACTCTTCTGCTCTGCTGTATTTTTTGGCTGCGTTTTAATTTTACTTATCGGCTAGACAAAGCAACTTCATCATTCATCAATTTCATGATTGGCTTGGCTTCATGTCTGGTTCTTACAAATTTATATATGTTCTTTTTCTTTCCTTTTTACACAAAGTTTTATGGTATTTGCCTCATCTTGGTAAAACCTACTTTATCTTCCTAGATACAAAAGAAAACTTCGGCTGCATCGTATTATGTTGTTCCCTTCCCTAAGACCATCACCAACCATTGGGCTGGAAATCCAAATTTTCAGTTTTGAGTCCAAATTTTTTCTCCAATTCATGTATTTTGAGAGGGTGGAAATTTGGGGTGGAATTCCAGTCCAAGTTTTGCCTGGACTGGTAATTTGTGTGGAGCCCAAAGCTCTGTTTTGCAGCCCATGTGAAGAGGAGAAAGACACATGGCAGCTTCAGGAGAGAAAGACGTTGGAATCTAACGGTTGAAAAAACTGGGTGGTTTTTTAATTTATTGCAAAAGATGGGTTGTACTTGTTTTTATTTTTAAATGAAATTCTATTATGCTTTGGAATTTTAAATTTTTTAGGTCAAAATGTTCACAAAATTAAATCACAAATGTTGAAACAAAAATAATGTCAAGAAAAATTAACGACAAAAAAAAAATTACAGTTTAATAAAGTTGTTGACTCAAATTATGAGTCTGCAAGGTTGGAGAAAAAAAAATTTGAGTCTTGAAAATACATGAATAGTTGTATGTTTTAAGGTGAAAATTTGAGTTTAGCCCCAACATGGTTGGAGATGGTCTAAGAGAGTGATCCAAAATTATACTTCGACTATGTATTTGAAGCATGTGATATGGTTTTTTTCTTTCTAACTAAAATAACGAACAAACTTTAACAAACGTTTGAATATTAACGAACTTTTAAATTATAATGTATCAAAGATGATCTTGTATACTATAATAAGAGGACACATTTGGGCATGGTGGCTTGTTCCCACCAAGAGTAGATGATCTCATTACAATATCTACGAAGATTCAGACACAAGACACATATAGTGCGGCAAGTTCGTTGAGAATTACAGTGTGTCTCATATCCGCTGTGAAACAATAGTAGTAATTGGATAATTATGCTCCTAAACTTATACTTGGGGCACACATATCGCCTTAAATATATTGATCTACATCATGTCTCAAGTCTATCGATAGAACATTAAACTGCCATATTTAGCTTTGAAATCATGATGAGAAAAAAAATCAAAATAAAAAGAAATTATAATTTAAATCAATTTGATTACTAAATGGCCTAAACATTTTTATTCAACTACTTATTATTGAAATATTTTAAGTTCCAACAATTATTTTTGCAATGACAAACCCACTACAATATTTTGCAAAATTTTTCATATTTCTAATTGCTCGTTTACACTATATTCTTAATGAAATTTTTTTTACACAATATATTTATTTTCCTTCTCTAGCAAAATAAAAAAAGAGAAGAAAAAGAAGAAGACATCTTTAGAAATAAAATAATAAAAAGTTTGTTGTAGGAGACAGGGATGGTTCTATGTCCATGCTAACATGGGCTATAGCCCGGACAACTTGATATTTTATAGTCCAACATTAATATTCAGCCCACCAAAGCACACCTTCATACACCCCATCCCAGTGATCCCACCCACAGATAATCTCTTCTCTTTCTTTTTTTCTTCAGTTAACTAATCCCATAAGTGTGGTAGTAAGTAAAATAAAAACTAACCCCATATTAATATTTAATACTCAGCCTTTTTCAGAAAACACAAATTCCTAGAGAGAGAAAAAAAAAAAAAAAAACTTTACCTTTTGTAGTGTACATAAAACGTCAATTCATTTTGTTTTTTCTTATAAATTTTGGCTACTTCTTTTCTTTTTTATTTTCCAAGTTGGCTTGGATGGATTAAAATGGTTCGGTTTTGTTTTCTTCTTCTTTTGTAATAGATAATAAATGCTTTCAATTCTTTTCCTTTCATGGAGCAGTTTATCATGTAATTGCTAATTGACCTTAAAATTCATACTTGAAATTCCCTTGTACCGTCAAGTTTTCTAAGTTTGTATGTAAGGTAAATTTAGCCCATCTTATTTTCAAATCCTGAATCTGTCCCTGGTATGAGTTATTTAAGAAACGAGATAATGTTGCACTAGCCACTAGATAAAAGGCATTTATGTATTATGAGAAAACAACGTAAGGGTAGCTTTGGTATGAAAATGTTAATTTTGATACCTTTTCTCAATCTCACCTAAGCCATATGACTAGAGGTCGTAACCTCATAATTACAAGAGACAATTATCAAGTTTCCCGAAGTTGGAATCAATTTTTCGATTACTATTTTCAGCATACATCCCATCTTTTGGTATGACAATCTTTTCACAAAATCATCGGGGGCATACAATCCTTATCCATTGCCACCACCACATTGCTACCAAATGCATATTTTATTGTTTTCTCATTTTCAAATACAGGTATCAAAAATGTTTTTACTGTTTTTAGTTCGTAGAAAATTGTTTTCGGTTTAGACTAGTAAACACATTCTCGGATTCCGAGCTTCTACATTTAGTATCAGTGTATTTATCTGCATTTAAAACAATCTTAACCCTTAAATTAATCTAATGAGTTTTAATTGTATTAGACTAAATCTATAATGCACCTTATTCTTATTGGATCAAATCCTCTCCTATCATTGTTCACCTTTCAATAACAAAATAATCATATTAAAAAAATACCCACCATGAACTATAACATATTCTATCTCTACCTAGTAGGATTCCCTTTTCAGATTTAAGTCAAATTACAAAAGCCATGATTTCATTTCGATTGTGTTTTGTGTGAGCAGTGATAGCATAGGAAATTGAAAAAATAAACTATTTTGCATCTCTCATATGAAGATCAAGCAAGAGACGAATACCCAAAACTCTATATTTACAAATCCCCCAATTGGGTACAAATATAAACCCAACACGCAAACTGAAACCAAAGGATTATTATTATTATTTAAAAAAAAATGAAAGCCGGAAGCTTGAGATTAGACCAAAGAATCCTTTCCATTAAGAACTGCTTTAACAAAACAGAAATAACGAAATTTTATGTACACCGTATCATCTTATTTAGATTTTAAAAAAGGGAAAAAAATTACCAAGACAAAGTGTTGACAGCGATATGCAATTCAAGAAGCAATAGTGTCCATAATTTACAAAATTAATACATTAAAAAATATAATTTATTGGTATGAGACATACCGAATTAATATCAGTTTTGGAATCAAATTGCAGGTTTTGATAATTATGAAAATGATACAAGTATGGGAGAGGAGGAAAGGCCGCGTGAGAGAGGAAGAGATGGATAAGTGATACAGTGCAAAAGGAGAGTTTTAATATAATACAATTATGATGAGGTGGAATAATTAATTTCCATTGGGGTTTGGTATATCTGGAAATGGGGCAATAAGAGAGTGTTCGGTGAAGAAGAGGATTTGACTTTTGATATTAGAAAGATTATTTTTTACTGCTACTCAGGAATGGGTGAAGGCTAGTTCTGCTGTTCGTACGCCAATTAACATAACTCAAATTTTTCTTGTTTGGAATCCTTCTGATACTAGTCAGTTCAAGCTTAATGTTGATGGGTCATGCAAATGTGCGTCTAGAGTCATTGGTGCTAGAAGAGTAATCCACAATGATAAAGGAAATTGGATTGGTAGTTTTGTGGCTAATATGGGGAGCGGTGACATCCTAACAGCTGAAATATGGGGGCTGTTCTTTGGTTTGAAACTTGCTATCCAAAGGGGCATATCAAATTTGCGTATTGAAATGGACTCTGTGACTGCAATCCTACTTCTCCAAAAATCTTCTCTCTTTGTTCTACATTCGATGGCATCTTTGTTGTCCAGTTGTTACACTCTTATGCAACAAGTGCGTAATTGTGTGATTAACCACATCTATAGGGAGAAAAACAGGGTGGCTGACTGTTTAGTGAAGAGGAGCTATTACTTTGATTTGGGGTTTGTGGTGCTTGATGAGATTCCTAGCTGGGTTGAGGCTACTTTTGATGATGATTTATTTAGAGTTTCTAGAACTCGTACTGTCCCTGTCATTTAGTTTTTGTGTGTTTAGGTGTTAATCACCCCCATTTCACCAAAATAAAAAATTACATTGGATCATTAAATGGTTAAGATTGTCTTAAATGCAGGTATCCATATTTCTTGATTGCCTTCTCTTCATCTCTAGGAGCATTTTTGGTGTGGTGAGGTAGAGGACTCCAATCTTGGAGCCTTAAGGTGAAGGAGTCAAAATCAAGAGAAACAAAAGGTCTTTCCAACAAAGGTGTTCATTCTTGAGAAATCAAGAAAAGGTCATCAAGAGTAAAGGTCTATTCTCTTTTTCATTTTTCTATTTTTGTTCAAAGAGATTAGGCTAAGATACTTGGTTTAAAATGAAAAAGGTTTAGCTCAACTAGTATAAACAAAATGAAATCTGCTATTTAGAATGTTTTTGTTGTATAGTTTGTGGCTAAAGTTCATTTCCTAAGCATTAGATACATGTTTCCTTCAAGATCCTCATCTAATTAATAATTTAAATTCTTAATGTTTGAATTAACTAAGGGCATTTTATGATATTTTGAATATTTCACTATTCTTTATCTTTTGTTTTATATGTATAGATAATTACTGATTTGGAACTTCGAAAAATTATCTAAATTTTACTATACTTTATTATTTGTTTACATAATAAGATGTGATGCAGGTTCGCAGGAAGCTGTTTAATAATTGAACCCTAATATACATCTTAGCACCCATTTAAGGCCTAGCTAGCAGAGACAGGCCAAGAAAAGATACACCATGCAATTGACTCAAAAGACACAACTCTTGTTTAAGTGACAAATAGGAACTTTGGCAATAGATATTTTTATATAAAGAGATATTTAGTTATATACCAATTCTTAGCACTAGTGATATAGATAAACCCTACATCATTTAATTTTGATAAAAAAAACCCAAAAAGACCCAAAAAAAAGGCAGCTAGTCCTATTGAATTTAATTTTGATTATTAAATTACTTTGATACCCTTTTGAGTGTTTTTTTTTTTGTGAGGTTTTGGGGTTAGGCTTGTTTTAACAAATTGATGGCAGTTTTGTAATTTATAGGAAGTTTGAAGCCTCTTTGTTATGTTGTAAATGGAATTTGGGTGTGTTTCTAAATTCCATTTCATGTAAGGTTTTTTATTTATTTATTATTTATTTATAATTTGGAATCCTATATTTGGTATAATAGTGAATCTTATTTTTTATAAAACATTTACACATAAAAACTGTAATGTCATTGATGCTAGACCTATTAAGGCTTAAGGAGGTGCATATGCACTTCCTCTAGCTAGAAAAACCATTATAGGTGTTGCATATTGCATCTTTGCTCAGCTTGGGAGATGCACTCTAGGTATTAGATGAAAAGCCTAAAAATGATAGCTCATTAAGTCAATATATACTTCACACTAAAATCCCATAAAATCAAGTTTTCTTATTTGATGTGTAGGGAAGAAAAGCCGCCAAAAATTATCTTGAGAAATTGATTATTCCGAAAAACCATTTTTCATACTTAGCCAATATTTTTACATAAAATAATTTTTCCTGTATGATATGAATGCATGAAGGGACCTAAAGTCAATCTAGGTAAAAAGCCTTAGGTGTTCAATCCACAAAGAGTTTTACAAGAATAACCTAACTCTTACATATTGAAGAAATAAAAGCCACCACTAGCCAGGACTGAAGAGTTTTTTATTTATTTATATTTTTTATAAATAAATCCTGACCAAAATTGCACATCCGTTAAAAAATTCTTCAGTCCACCAGTGAATGTCATTGATATTTTTTTAAATCATTATATATATGTTTGCTATCTAATCACCCTTTGGGCATGTTTACATATCAGTAATGGAGAAAGTAAGGAATAAGAGAATTTATGAATCGGGGAAGTATTAAATCGGTATGGAAAGAATCATCCCATTAAGTTGTTTACTAAACATATGGAATTAGCAAAGGAATGGGGTTGATTCCCATTGTTATTGTTTACTAATTTTCATGAATCAGAATCCAAATTAATTTGATTACTAAAATGCCCTGCACATTTTCACCACAACACATATATAATCCTCAAATTGGCTAAGGAGACCAAACTAATCCTGCAGCAAACTAGTAAGGCGGTGTAAACATGAGGAATCAATATGTTAAATGACAGGACCCGCCCCAAATTTTTCCAAAAACCCGAGACGAACCCTGCGGAGACTCCGGCATCACGCCCATGCCGGGTCACTCCTTAAAAAGGTAACCTCCTTCTTCAAAAGGAGTAAGGGCACGAGACTTTCTACCAAAAATCTGGCAGAGTCTCCCCTGTAAATTGAACAATTCCCAAAATTTCCACCTGCATAAAACACATTTACTAACAACTGGCAGCACGCACAATATAGTTTCACGCAATTCACATAAATGGCCTCAGGCCTTCTAATCAATCGCTAGCAATAAACTTAAATTAAATGAATGCATTCAACAATGCAGAGACAATCTTAAACTTGAATAAGAACGCTTTCAAACAGTCAACATACAATTTCCCCAAGTATCCGACAAATGAGGTTGTGACCTCCTAACACAAATGCAAGTAATTTAAGGCCTCAACCCAAGTCATACAGCAATCCAAAAGGGTTTTACCCTTGTTTTGACCATGACACATTTACACAACCCTCCCTTAGAAAAACCGGGAGTACAAACAATGTAAGTAAGATTTAGTCTACCAAGCAAGTCTCAATTCAACCAAGTTTTCAGAACCACCAACGAGGTCCGCAATCAAACTCAATAAAACCACCTAAGTTGTGTCACACCCGCGGCTGCGCCTAACAGGCTGCCTACGTACCCTCCACGAGGGATCAAGCCACACGTAGTTCTTTCGCAATCACAACTTAAAATAAAATACAAAATTTAATAAGGTAGCACCCACAGACACAATCCAAATTATTTACCAATCCAATTCCAACTATACACCATGAACACATTCTCCAATTCTTTCTTTATAACAAGACAACCTGCAACCATACCCTTGTTAGAAATGTGCCCTAAGAGCCAATACATTTGATGTAATCTCCTTAGAATACATTTCGTAAATAAAGGGCAAACTTATTTTGTTATCTATTACATCGTGTAAAGAAACAAATGTCCAGGGTATACTATATGAGAGATAAAGTAATCTAAAGAAGTTTAGATTCATGAGAACTTTAATCTCTAACTGTAGTACCCCAAAATGTTCCTGATCATAGGTTATCAAATGGGCATTGATAAACCGTCAAGATTAGCACATATTATGTATGCTCAATTGGGAGGATGGTTAGTCTCAAACCATTTGTGTAGTTGACACTAATACAAGTATGTGGGTGCTCATTAGTGAATGAGTTCACTGAACGCGATCAATCGTAGTTCTCGTATGGAGTATTTATCTATATGTCAAACGAGAACTCATAGTTGCAATAATGCAAATTAGTCCTTAGACCTGAGGCATCATGGTTGTCCTGTAATGCGTTATTGATCTTTGATAGCTCTTCAAGGCAAGTCGTAAAAGATTTGTCTAAAGTGTTGTTGGGATCTCTTAATTCATCATAGGGGCATGTGAATGTACAATAAGGAATCTCTACTTTTGATATAGAAAGAGAATGTTTCAAGATGTGATTCAGCAAATCTTCGGCCGAAGTATTTGAACATGATTTAGAAAGTGTTTTAGTCATGTTCTATTGAATCACATGAGGTTAATCATATTAGGGGTTTGACATTATCAATCCGTACCCTGAAAATATGATTGGAAACATTGTATAAGAGAAGGACCGTATTGCATTGCAATTCCAACTGAATAGGTTCTTTGTCTATTCTGATTAGCTTGGGTAGCCATGATATGTTGCTAGATGTCACTCTTGGCTTGTGGAAGTCCTAGGATTGATTGTGATCGATCCAAATAAAGGAAGAATTAAAAAGGGGTTTTAATTCCAGTTGGTTAGAAAGAGTTCTAATATTTTTCCCACTGCCTTGCTAAATTAGAACCTAATGGATCGCACACCTTAAATGGTTAACTTTGAGTAATACAAATGAGAATGAGGAAATCAATTTGATTGATTTGATGTGGATGATTTACTACATGTAAAATGGTATTTGGGCCTCCGTAATGGTTAATGAGAAGCCCAAATGGTTGGGTATCAAGCCCAAGGGCTTTACACACTTAAAGATTATGGTTTAAGTGTCATAAGGCCCACTTTTGGAAGCCCAATGGGGTTTGTCCGAAAATGCATATATAGATATGTATGGGAATTGTTTCCATAAGCAAGTTAATGAGCTAATTAACACACAAACACAATCCAACATCAACCAAAGGGGTTTGGGAGATCAAAGAGAGATAAAAGAGAGTTTTCAAGAGTGAAACACTTTCATCTTTCAAAGTGGTTTAGATTGAAACCAATCTTGAGATTCTTGAACTAGCATTCTTGTATTCTCAAGATACTCCTTCTCATCTCAAGGTTCCATTGGTGTCGAGACTTAGAGGCCATATCCTTTTGTGGCTCACAAGGAGGAGAAAGATCAAAGAGGAGATCAACAAAGGGAAATCATCAAGAGAAGACCAAAACACAACTTGGTTCATATTATAGCATCAAGGGTAATTAAGACTTATCCTTTTCTCTTGTGCTTTCCTTTATGAAATCATATCAATGTTCATGGCTTAAGATACTTGGAAGAAGTTTTGTTTTTGAATTTAAACAACCACCATATTCTTCCGCTGCGATTAATTTGATTAAATGCAAGTTTAATATTCAAATGAACTTCTTAAAAATGTTTTAAAACCAACAATTGGTATCAGAGCCATAGGTCATGAACTTGATATGTTTCTAGGGTTTAGAGATGCATATATATGGGTTGAAAAATTCATTTAAAGTATAATAGTTATACTTGATTTATTTTGATATGATTGGATAAAATCAAATGGAGTGAAAAAGGGTTGTTTGGGATTTTGAATTTCCGGTTTAATGTTTTGATGATTGATGCTCTCTTTGTATGCATATATGTATGTATGAACACTAGAGCATGGTTGCATTAAAACCCCGATTTTAACCTCATGAAATATTTGATATTAAGAGCATGAGATGGTTAAAATAGAATATGGATTTTTCCGGAAATTGCATGAACATTCATATTAGTTCATATGTGTGTTCTTGGTGTTCTTGATGTTCTTGTTATGGGATCTTTTTGATCCATAAGTTAGGTGACTATTTTTGGTGGTTGTGTTAGTGGATTTTTCCACCAAAATAGGTCAAAAGATGATGAAGATGTTTTATTATAAAATTGAAAGTTTTTCAAAAATGTTTCCACTTGATAAACATCTACCCACCACACTAAAATTAATAAGATTACTTTGTTGAGTGTGTAGGGTTTATCTAGATATAAATGTTAGTGATTTGATATAAAATGCAAAAGTTGGTCAATTTATTCCTATCACTAATTATCTACCCACCACACTAAAATTAATAAGATTACTTTGTTGAGTGTGTAGGGTTTATCTAGATATAAATGTTAGTGATTTGATATAAAATGCAAAAGTTGGTCAATTTATTCCTATCACTAATTATCTACCCACCACACTAAAATTAATGATTACTTTGGTGAGTGTGGTTGGCCTATCTAGTCACATACATGATTATCCACCTAGTTGGAATAATTTGATCACCACTTTGTGTTATACAAATGCATGCTTTAACCCCACACCCTAGTGGATCATCTTTGGATCCATTATTAATTGTTGAATAGTTTTGGACATAGTTGCAATATATGATATGTGTGACTATGCTTAAAAGGTTTCTACAATTACATTTACTATTGTAGAAAAATGTTTTCACTCCATGGTAAATTTATTTTGTTTGAATATGGTTACCACTTGAATTAAACCCATATATATGTATGCAACCCAAGAGCATGTTTGACATTACTAGTTTAATTGTTTAAAGCGTTTAAATAATTAAAGGATGATTATGGACTTAGACCAAACAATTGAGCTATGTGATTGGCCGCTTGTTGGATATGTATTCGATTTTGATTGGCTATGTAATAATGAAATGGCTTTCATGCCTAATTTATTTTATGCGCGCGTAATTAAAATGAATCACCTTCCAAGACCATGATCCAACATGGTGGCTCATGTTGGATCAACAAGAAAGTCCATAATCATCCTATAAGCCCAATGCAATTGCAATGTTCGGTAATGACAATAAATAAACCAATTAGTAGTACCAAGTATTCTCACTTCTCAAGGAAATGGTTTTCTAAAATATTTAGTGGGAGTATTATGTGCTACTAATATTTGCATTGGGAACCATTTAATGAGATTAAAAAGGCAATTTTAACAGGATTAAAATTGGATTAAAATGAGACCAATTTAACTACCCTCAAAGCAATATTAAGTTGATAAGCGAAATGACATTTTGAATGTTATTTTGTGGCCTTCCACCGTGGTAGTCTCTTATTGGGTGGCACATTTACATCTTGTTGGACCTCAGTGAGGCAACATCCAGTACTTGTAACCATCCAAGGGAAGCCTATTACACATACTTGATGTAGTGCGGATAGATAACGAGTGTGTCCAACAAACTGTTAGGTTGAGGACATACTTGAAACCCTATACCCACAAGCATGGTGGGAATAACTTAACTAAGACGAACGAAACCAACAAACTGTTAGGTTGAGGTCTAGTTCTCTAGAGGCCATAGTGATGGGTATTCACATTATGATGTGATTGGATAAGAGTATCCTCTCATTAGTATCATGGCAATCCAACAAACTGTTAGGTTGAGGAAAACTATGTGAAAGTGAGACTCCCATCCCCACTAAGAGTTTCAACGGAAACTCTCGGATTTCAGGAGGGATATGAAATTTGCCAAAAATAGTGGGAGCTACCATCATGACTTAAAGACCCTAAGTCCTTGGTAGAAGATTAATCTAAACTAAAATTTGTTTACGTTGTTGCAGAATTTTCAAATGGCCATTAAAAACCCAATCTCATCGATACTTAACAATTACATCCTTGATGGCACGAACTATCCGGGTTGGCTTCGCAAAGTCAAACTTGTCCTTAAAATGGATGAGATTGATTATGTGTTGACACATGCCCCACCACATATTCATCCTGACGAAGAAGCTTCTCAGGAAGAAATAACTGCTTATGAGAAGCATGTCAAAGATGATAGTAGAGGTAAATGTTACTTACTAGCATCCATGAACGATGAGCTACTAAAACAACATGAAGATATGGATGATTGTGCTTCCATATTGCTTCACCTTAAAGAGCTTTATGGTGAAGCTACTCGTAGCTTGCGTTACAATACAATATGTGAACTTGTCAACGCAAAGATGACAAGAGGGACTCCGGTTAATCAGCATGGTCTCAAGATAATATCATTGCTTGAGAAATTGGAAAAATTGGATGCTCCATTTAATGCTGAAGTTCAACAAGACTTTTTTCTTTCGTCCCTCTCATCAGATTTTTCCCAATTTGTTATGAACTATAATATGGGAAAGATGGAAAGTTCCTTATCTGAGCTACTCAATATGGCTATGGTAGCTGAAAAGAATATCTTGAAGGATAAAGGAATGAAAGGGACAGTTGCGGTGTTTGAAAAGGTTCTTCTTCCTCTTCCAAATCCAAACCGAAAGGTAAGGATAAGGAAAGAAGAAGAAAGGTTTTCTAAAGCCCAAGGAAGAAAAATAACAAAGAAAAGCAAGGAACCGAAAGGAACTTGCTTTCACTGTGGAAAGGATGGACATTGGAAGAGGAATTGCAAGGATTACCTTGCAAGCTTAAAGAACAAGCCTTCGGAAGGTAACACTCTTGTTCTTGAATCAGTTTTTACAGTTAATACTTCTACCTGGATAGTTGATTCAGGAGCTAGTCAACATATCTGTAATTGTGTGCAGGGACTAGTGGGAAGTAGAAGACTCGGAAAAGGAGAAATGGTGCTAACTGTGGGTAATGGCACTAAGGTAGCTGCCAAAGCTGTAGGCACCTATCATCTCAATCTACCTTCCGGGGAGACCCTGAAATTGAATAATTGTTATTTCATTTCTGGTTGTGTAAAGAACATAATATCAGTCTCTATGCTTTTAAGAGACGGATTTGTTGTTTTGTTCGACAAACTACTTTGTTCTATTTCACATAATAATCAAATTATTGCTTATGCAAATTTGATTGATGGTCTTTTTCATTTGGAAATGAATGGTAGTATTAACTGTATGGATAAAGATGCATCTAGACCTAAAAGGCCCAGAGAAGTGGATAACTCAACTAAATTGTGGCACCTCAAACTTGGACATATTAGCCAAGATAGGATTCACCGGATGGCAAAAGATGGATGCCTTGGATCTTTAGACCCTGCTCCTATGCCTACTTGTGAATCTTGTCTACAAGGTAAAATGACCAAGTCTCCTTTTACTGGAAAAGGAGAAAGAGTTGCAGAATTGTTGGGGTTGATCCACACAGATGTTTGTGGACCTTTGTCTACAAACGCAAGGGGAGGTTATTCGTACTTCATTACCTTTACCGATGATCATTCACGGTTCGGGTATTTATACTTAATGAAGCATAAGTCTGAATCTTTTGAAAAGTTTCAAGAATTCAGAAATGAAGTTGAAAACCAAACTGGATTGAGTATTAAAATCCTTAGATCCGATCGAGGTGGTGAATACTTGAGCACAGAGTTTCTTGATTACCTCAAGGAACATGGCATCTTATCACAGTGGACTCCACCAGGAACTCCACAACATAATGGGGTCTCTGAAAGGAGAAATCGAACCTTAATGGATATGGTTCGTTCCATGATGAGCTATACTGATTTACCTATATCCTTTTGGGGATATGCACTTGAAACAGCAATTCATTTGTTAAATAGAGTGCCTTCCAAATCTGTTCCAAAAACTCCATATGAAATGTGGTTTGGGAAGAAACCAAGTCTTGGATATATCAAGATTTGGGGTTGTCCAGCATATGTCAAAAGACAAGATGTGGATAAACTAGATGCAAGGTCCGTGAAGTGTAGATTTATAGGGTATCCCAAGGAAACTATGGGATATTACTTCTATCACATCGACGAGCAAAGGTTGTTCGTCGCAAGGTCAGCTACCTTCCTAGAAAGGGAATACGCTCTTGATGGGAAAGGGGGACATGAGATAGAACTCAAGGAATTGTCCAATGAGCTAGAAATCAACACTGAACTAAATGCAATCCCAGATTCACAACCTGTTGTAACACAAACTCCGCGTATTTCAAGTAGGGTTAGAAGAATGCCTGAGAGGTATTATGGATTCCTTCATGAAAACGAAGGAGAGTTAAATCTCCTAAGTGATTGTAAGGATATTGAAGACCCCTTGAACTACAATGAGGCAATGTCGGACATTGACTCACAGAAATGGCTTGGAGCCATGAAATCCGAAATGGATTCTATGTATACCAACCAAGTCTGGACTCTAGTTGATCCACCTCTTGGTATTGTACCAATAGGAAATAAATGGATTTTCAAGAGGAAGATAGGCTCGGATGGGAAAGTAGAAACCTATAAGGCAAGGCTAGTAGCAAAGGGCTACAAGCAGAGAGAAGGAATTGACTACGAAGAAACCTTCTCTCCTGTTGCTATGACAAAGTCTATTCGGATTTTGCTTGCAATAGCTGCATATCATGATTATGAGGTTTGGCAAATGGATGTGAAGACGGCTTTTCTGAATGGCCACCTTCAGGAAGAACTATACATGGATCAACCTGAAGGCTTCATTTCTAAAGCTGATAAGCATAAGGTATGCAAGCTACATAAATCCATTTATGGATTGAAGCAAGCTTCTAGGAGTTGGAACATCCGTTTTGATGAAGTTGTCAAGTCATTTGACTTCATACAAAATATGGATGATCAATGTGTGTACAAGAAGGTAAGTGGGAGTTCAGTAGTATTCCTTGTCTTGTATGTGGATGACATACTGATTATTGGAAACGATATAGGAATGCTATCTTCAGTGAAGCTGTGGCTCACTAAATCATTCTCAATGAAAGATTTAGGAGAAGCATCTTATATACTTGGAATAAAGATTTATCGTGATAGATCTCAGAGAATAATTGGATTATCTCAATCCTTGTATATAGATAAGGTGCTAAAGAGATTTCATATGGAACAATCTAAGAAAGGGTTACTTCCAGTTAGACATGGACTTCACCTTTCTAAGAACATGTGTCCGAAAACTCCTGAAGAGATACAGCAGATGAGTAAAATCCCTTATGCATCTGCAATAGGGAGTCTCATGTATGCCATGGTTTGTACAAGACCAGATATCAGTTATGCTGTGAGTATAACGAGTAGATATCAGTCGAACCCCGGATTAGATCATTGGGGAGCTGTTAAGTGTATCCTTAAATACTTACGAAGGACTAAGGACATGTTCCTCGTTTATGGAGGAACATCAGAGTTACAAGTGGAAGCGTTTACTGATTCAGATTTTGCATCCGATGTAGATGATCGTAAATCCACATCTGGGTACGTCTTCATTTTGAATGGAGGCGTTGTTAGCTGGAGAAGTTGTAAACAAAGTGTTACTGCTGACTCCACGACTGAAGCTGAGTATGTTGCTGCCTCAGAAGCAGCAAAGGAAGCTGTTTGGATGAAAAAGTTCATTACCGAACTAAATGTGGTTCCAACCATAATGTCACCAGTACCTTTGTACTGTGACAACAATGGGGCGATAGCTCAAGCCAAAGAACCCAGGTCTCATCATAGATTCAAGCACATTGACAGAAAATTTCACAAGATTCGAGAACTCATTTCGAATGGTGATGTATGCATTCTAAAGGTTGCATCTGCAGACAACGTAGCAGATCCACTCACTAAGCCTATGTCTCAGTCACAACTTTGGGCATGTTTACAGGTTGATATTTTTTTAAATCATTATATATATGTTTGCTATCTAATCACCCTTTGGGCATGTTTACATATCAGTAATGGAGAAAGTAAGGAATAAGAGAATTTATGAATCGGGGAAGTATTAAATCGGTATGGAAAGAATCATCCCATTAAGTTGTTTACTAAACATATGGAATTAGCAAAGGAATGGGGTTGATTCCCATTGTTATTGTTTACTAATTTTCATGAATCAGAATCCAAATTAATTTGATTACTAAAATGCCCTGCACATTTTCACCACAACACATATATAATCCTCAAATTGGCTAAGGAGACCAAACTAATCCTGCAGCAAACTAGTAAGGCGGTGTAAACATGAGGAATCAATATGTTAAATGACAGGACCCGCCCCAAATTTTTCCAAAAACCCGAGACGAACCCTGCGGAGACCCCGGCATCACGCCCATGCCGGGTCACTCCTTAAAAAGGTAACCTCCTTCTTCAAAAGGAGTAAGGGCACGAGACTTTCTACCAAAAATCTGGCAGAGTCTCCCCTGTAAATTGAACAATTCCCAAAATTTCCACCTGCATAAAACACATTTACTAACAACTGGCAGCACGCACAATATAGTTTCACGCAATTCACATAAATGGCCTCAGGCCTTCTAATCAATCGCTAGCAATAAACTTAAATTAAATGAATGCATTCAACAATGCAGAGACAATCTTAAACTTGAATAAGAACGCTTTCAAACAGTCAACATACAATTTCCCCAAGTATCCGACAAATGAGGTTGTGACCTCCTAACACAAATGCAAGTAATTTAAGGCCTCAACCCAAGTCATACAGCAATCCAAAAGGGTTTTACCCTTGTTTTGACCATGACACATTTACACAACCCTCCCTTAGAAAAACCGGGAGTACAAACAATGTAAGTAAGATTTAGTCTACCAAGCAAGTCTCAATTCAACCAAGTTTTCAGAACCACCAACGAGGTCCGCAATCAAACTCAATAAAACCACCTAAGTTGTGTCACACCCGCGGCTGCGCCTAACAGGCTGCCTACGTACCCTCCACGAGGGATCAAGCCACACGTAGTTCTTTCGCAATCACAACTTAAAATAAAATACAAAATTTAATAAGGTAGCACCCACAGACACAATCCAAATTATTTACCAATCCAATTCCAACTATACACCATGAACACATTCTCCAATTCTTTCTTTATAACAAGACAACCTGCAACCATACCCTTGTTAGAAATGTGCCCTAAGAGCCAATACATTTGATGTAATCTCCTTAGAATACATTTCGTAAATAAAGGGCAAACTTATTTTGTTATCTATTACATCGTGTAAAGAAACAAATGTCCAGGGTATACTATATGAGAGATAAAGTAATCTAAAGAAGTTTAGATTCATGAGAACTTTAATCTCTAACTGTAGTACCCCAAAATGTTCCTGATCATAGGTTATCAAATGGGCATTGATAAACCGTCAAGATTAGCACATATTATGTATGCTCAATTGGGAGGATGGTTAGTCTCAAACCATTTGTGTAGTTGACACTAATACAAGTATGTGGGTGCTCATTAGTGAATGAGTTCACTGAACGCGATCAATCGTAGTTCTCGTATGGAGTATTTATCTATATGTCAAACGAGAACTCATAGTTGCAATAATGCAAATTAGTCCTTAGACCTGAGGCATCATGGTTGTCCTGTAATGCGTTATTGATCTTTGATAGCTCTTCAAGGCAAGTCGTAAAAGATTTGTCTAAAGTGTTGTTGGGATCTCTTAATTCATCATAGGGGCATGTGAATGTACAATAAGGAATCTCTACTTTTGATATAGAAAGAGAATGTTTCAAGATGTGATTCAGCAAATCTTCGGCCGAAGTATTTGAACATGATTTAGAAAGTGTTTTAGTCATGTTCTATTGAATCACATGAGGTTAATCATATTAGGGGTTTGACATTATCAATCCGTACCCTGAAAATATGATTGGAAACATTGTATAAGAGAAGGACCGTATTGCATTGCAATTCCAACTGAATAGGTTCTTTGTCTATTCTGATTAGCTTGGGTAGCCATGATATGTTGCTAGATGTCACTCTTGGCTTGTGGAAGTCCTAGGATTGATTGTGATCGATCCAAATAAAGGAAGAATTAAAAAGGGGTTTTAATTCCAGTTGGTTAGAAAGAGTTCTAATATTTTTCCCACTGCCTTGCTAAATTAGAACCTAATGGATCGCACACCTTAAATGGTTAACTTTGAGTAATACAAATGAGAATGAGGAAATCAATTTGATTGATTTGATGTGGATGATTTACTACATGTAAAATGGTATTTGGGCCTCCGTAATGGTTAATGAGAAGCCCAAATGGTTGGGTATCAAGCCCAAGGGCTTTACACACTTAAAGATTATGGTTTAAGTGTCATAAGGCCCACTTTTGGAAGCCCAATGGGGTTTGTCCGAAAATGCATATATAGATATGTATGGGAATTGTTTCCATAAGCAAGTTAATGAGCTAATTAACACACAAACACAATCCAACATCAACCAAAGGGGTTTGGGAGATCAAAGAGAGATAAAAGAGAGTTTTCAAGAGTGAAACACTTTCATCTTTCAAAGTGGTTTAGATTGAAACCAATCTTGAGATTCTTGAACTAGCATTCTTGTATTCTCAAGATACTCCTTCTCATCTCAAGGTTCCATTGGTGTCGAGACTTAGAGGCCATATCCTTTTGTGGCTCACAAGGAGGAGAAAGATCAAAGAGGAGATCAACAAAGGGAAATCATCAAGAGAAGACCAAAACACAACTTGGTTCATATTATAGCATCAAGGGTAATTAAGACTTATCCTTTTCTCTTGTGCTTTCCTTTATGAAATCATATCAATGTTCATGGCTTAAGATACTTGGAAGAAGTTTTGTTTTTGAATTTAAACAACCACCATATTCTTCCGCTGCGATTAATTTGATTAAATGCAAGTTTAATATTCAAATGAACTTCTTAAAAATGTTTTAAAACCAACAATTGGTATCAGAGCCATAGGTCATGAACTTGATATGTTTCTAGGGTTTAGAGATGCATATATATGGGTTGAAAAATTCATTTAAAGTATAATAGTTATACTTGATTTATTTTGATATGATTGGATAAAATCAAATGGAGTGAAAAAGGGTTGTTTGGGATTTTGAATTTCCGGTTTAATGTTTTGATGATTGATGCTCTCTTTGTATGCATATATGTATGTATGAACACTAGAGCATGGTTGCATTAAAACCCCACGATTTTAACCTCATGAAATATTTGATATTAAGAGCATGAGATGGTTAAAATAGAATATGGATTTTTCCGGAAATTGCATGAACATTCATATTAGTTCATATGTGTGTTCTTGGTGTTCTTGATGTTCTTGTTATGGGATCTTTTTTATCCATAAGTTAGGTGACTATTTTTGGTGGTTGTGTTAGTGGATTTTTCCACCAAAATAGGTCAAAAGATGATGAAGATGTTTTATTATAAAATTGAAAGTTTTTCAAAAATGTTTCCACTTGATAAACATCTACCCACCACACTAAAATTAATAAGATTACTTTGTTGAGTGTGTAGGGTTTATCTAGATATAAATGTTAGTGATTTGATATAAAATGCAAAAGTTGGTCAATTTATTCCTATCACTAATTATCTACCCACCACACTAAAATTAATAAGATTACTTTGTTGAGTGTGTAGGGTTTATCTAGATATAAATGTTAGTGATTTGATATAAAATGCAAAAGTTGGTCAATTTATTCATATCACTAATTATCTACCCACCACACTAAAATTAATTTGATTACTTTGGTGAGTGTGGTTGGCCTATCTAGTCACATACATGATTATCCACCTAGTTGGATTAATTGTGATCACCATTTTGTGTTATACAAATGCATGCATTAACCCCACACCCTAGTGGATCATCAATGGATCCATTATTAATTGTTGAATAGTTTTGGACATAGTTGCAATATATGATATGTGTGATTTGATTGATTTGATGTGGATGATTTACTACATGTAAAATGGTATTTGGGCCTCCGTAATGGTTAATGAGAAGCCCAAATGGTTGGGTATCAAGCCCAAGGGCTTTACACACTTAAAGATTATGGTTTAAGTGTCATAAGGCCCACTTTTGGAAGCCCAATGGGGTTTGTCCGAAAATGCATATATAGATATGTATGGGAATTGTTTCCATAAGCAAGTTAATGAGCTAATTAACACACAAACACAATCCAACATCAACCAAAGGGGTTTGGGAGATCAAAGAGAGATAAAAGAGAGTTTTCAAGAGTGAAACACTTTCATCTTTCAAAGTGGTTTAGATTGAAACCAATCTTGAGATTCTTGAACTAGCATTCTTGTATTCTCAAGATACTCCTTCTCATCTCAAGGTTCCATTGGTGTCGAGACTTAGAGGCCATATCCTTTTGTGGCTCACAAGGAGGAGAAAGATCAAAGGAAGATCAACAAAGGGAAATCATCAAGAGAAGACCAAAACACAACTTGGTTCATATTATAGCATCAAGGGTAATTAAGACTTATCCTTTTCTCTTGTGCTTTCCTTTATGAAATCATATCAATGTTCATGGCTTAAGATACTTGGAAGAAGTTTTGTTTTTGAATTTAAACAACCACCATATTCTTCCGCTGCGATTAATTTGATTAAATGCAAGTTTAATATTCAAATGAACTTCTTAAAAATGTTTTAAAACCAACAACCCTAACCAAGGCGTATGTTGCCGAATAACACCTCCCAAACCGGGACATAACCTTTTATACAAATACTAGGTCCTCTCAAAGGACAAAACCCAGAAATCTAAATCCCGAATCGAAAACCACATAAACATGTATAATATATGATAACGCCCACCTCTCACCATCATCATGTACAGGGAAACAATCCAACCGGGGGATTGTTGACTGGTTCACTACATGGTCGAGCCAACACCTCTATTCACCATGTAGCCAGGGAACGAGCCGTTCCAACTGGGGGACCGACTCTCAGCCAGCACGTACCGCCGAGACACTCAAAGACCATGTACGCCTGAAAAACAGTCCTACGCGCGCAGACTACCACCCCGCAGGGTCCGATCCGTTCTCATATCATATCCACGGTTTCCATATCATAACCACTGTTTCCGTATCATAACCACGGTTTCCATATCATAACCACGGTTTCCGTACCATAACCACGGTTTCCATATCATAACCACGGTTTCCGTATCATAACCACGGTTTCCATATCATAACCACGATTTTCGTACCATAACCACGGTTTCCATACCATAACCACGGTTTCCATACCATAACCACGGTTTCCACATCATAACCACGGTTTCCATGTATCAGTATCCAAGGGGAGGTACATGTGATGTTGCACATCATGTACTAGGGGAAAACAATCCAGCCGGGGGATTGTTGACTGGTCCACATGGTCGAGCCACCCTCCATTCACCATGTGGCCAGGGACGAGCCGTTCCAACGGGGGGACCGACTCTCAGCCAGCACGTACCGCCGAGACACTCAAAGACCATGTACGCCTGAAAACAGTCTTACGCGCGCAGACTACCACCCCGCAGGGTCCTCGGCTACAACCCGTTAAGGTTGCCCCAAGTCTCAACAATTCCAAGTATCTCAAGTTTCCATATATCCAAACCATATCACAATATTCCGGCATCCCCCTGTTTCCGGGATCCGTGCTCATATCACAATTCCGGCATCCCCCTGTTTCCGGGATCCGTGCTCATATCACAATTCCGGCATCCCCCTGTTTCCGGGATCCGTGCACATATCATATCCACAATTTCCATATCCATTTCCACATATCAGTATCCAAGGGGAGGTACATATGATGGTGAGGTTCGTAACCCTTATATATATATAATTATATAAAAATGACTCAAGAAACTCAAATCAGTCAAACCACATATAACGCAAATACTTGACAAAATAAAGAAATCGACTATTAAACATGAACAGAGTTAAATAAACCATTTCATTCAAAACAATTAAGAATCCCATCACAAAGTCAAAAGTAAACTCATAGCCCCACAAACCCAACATCAAACAGATGACGATCAAGATTCGCCCAGAAAGGGTCGTCATAGCACTTTTCAGAAAATAAACTACCTCGGAAGATTTTCAGTCAACCGAGGGTCAAACCTTCCAAAATCAGTCATCCGGGCCCGCAGACCCCACTATCTTCGTCTAAACTCTTTTATACCTTTGTAAACATACACAATTACAATCATCACATAAAATCATCTATTTCGTAAATCTCAACCTTGGTATAGCATATAATAATTCCGCAATTTAAATAATATAATAATATCCAAAATTCACATAATCCACAACCCCAAACAAGACATGTCACTACGGTCATTTTAACCTTCCTAGGATGGTAATAATACCTAGGAAGTCTCACGGTCAAACCGGGGTCAAACTACCCGACCTTGGTCAAACGGGCCCGCGAGGCCCACAACCTCCAAATTCCGATCCGACAGTTTCTAAGAGTTCTACAAGGTCTAGGACACATGTCCTGCAAGTTTGGTCCGGATCGGACGGTCAAATCGCTCACAATCGGACGATCGGACGGTTACTAAAACCTTAGCCCTAGGGTTGGCTTTTCCGAAGTATCCGGGACTCCGTTTCACGATCCGTGGGATCCTACACGATCCTAGAAATACCTAGATCAACATATTAAAAACTCAAGACCATCCAACGGTCCCAACCTAGCGAACCCGGAAAATACGCGATATGCGATATCCGTTCGGAACCCTAACGGTATCCAAATTTAAATCCGAGCACACCTACGCGCTCGTGACATCGGAAGGATCACAATGGGACAAAAATGCCCCTCAGCTACAGTGCCCACGCGCCACCCACGCGCCGGCAGCGCGTGGGTGCCCAAAGCGATAACATGTCGCCGGAAAATCTTAGAATCTCGGGCCAAGATTCCTACCCTAGGTAAAACATCTAATTTGGAGTCACTTTTGTTCTTGGACGTACCCCAAAAACTGACTGGAAGTGGCCGGAATCACGATCGCAAAACCGGCCGAACTTCCCTCTCTAAATCGATCTCCAAAACGCAGAAATTTCCAAAATCTAACATAACAGGCAGCAAGAACGGCTTGAGAGGTTCAAAATCCATACCTGGATCTTCGGAAATGGTAGCTGGACGACGACGAACGAAGCCGGCGAAAATCGAGCGAAAACCGGTCAAAAACCTGCAATTTCCGGCGACTGGAGCGACGGCCGATGTCGGGGAAGGGCCGGGTCGTGATGCCGGAGTTGAGCCGGTCATTTTGGCACCGGTCCCGTCCGCATCTGTGGCCGGTGGCCGGAGTTGCGAGGAAGAGAGACGACGGCATCGCACGGAGGAGAGAGAGAGAGACGCGGGAGAGAGAGAGAGTGACAGGGAAATTCTGTCCTTTTATCAAAAGTCCAACTTCAAAATATTTACGATTTTGCCACTGAGTTCATTCGTTCGTAACTCTCTCGTTTCCACTCCGAATCGAGCCCACTACGTGTCTACGGACTCATCTCCTCGTGCTCTACGCAACGGTACAATCGGAATTCCCAAATTCCTTTCTGATAAAAAAATGACCAAATTACCCATATACCAAGGGTAAATTTGTAATTTCTCTTAATTCGATTAAAATAGGAATTAAATTGGAGCCAGGGTGTTACATTAAACAAGATGAACAACAAGAGCCCAATTCAATGATAATTTTAATAACACCTTTGTCTAGAGCCAATTTTTTTTAAAAAAAAAAAAAACGCCAATAACACCTTGGAGCGTCTTTGAACTTTTTAGCATGAGTTTATTTATTTATTTAGGATTTTGGGTGTTTTGGAATTATGATAAAGTGGTAAGAGTATTTTTGGAAGTTAATGATCGGTGCATAATTACATATCTTTTTATACCCTTCTAATTTATGATTTGATTATGTTTTTGAGTTAAACTTGTGCTTTTAATAAAGTTTGTGTATGTTTCAGTGTAATAAGGTTGAGACTCATTACATGCATTTTGAAGACAATTTAGCTTAAAACAGTGTCAGCAGATCATTCAATTTCACGGATTAACCTGTACTTGCTCAAGAAGAACCAGATAATGAGCCATACATCATTGGAAAGATACGGAAGTCTAGTTTCCGTAGCATTTTACGGTTCATGATTCGGAGTCTTCTAGAGAAAGTTATACATGATTTAGTAGATCAAGGTCAAAATTCGGCAGCATCTGCGTTACTGGGCCATAAATGACATTTGAAGGTCTTTCCGATTTTTTCTTGAGTTGGGCTGCATATGCTTGGAAAGATAAGACAAAGGGCTTGAAGATCCATATTTTCCCAGAATTTTATGAATGTATTAACAAGCCCAAAACGAACCCAAAAGAAGAGTGCAATGCATTGTCATGCATGACATATGCATGATGAAATGCACTATCTAGTGGGAATTGTTGGTGAAGTGCACTATCTTGTGGGAAGGTTAGATGAAGCATATTCAAGTCTTATAATTGAAGTGGGAGTTGCAACACTAAGTTTAAAGAAAGAAAAATTGTTTTCAAATGTAATGGTGTGTTAGGTGAAGTTGATGAAGTGAGTGGAAAACAATATTTAATTTAGATTTTCAACTTCCTTAGGCCTATAAATAGTGAGGTTTCCCAAGCTTGTAAACACACCCCAAGGGGGGGCTCTCAAACACTTCTCTAGAGCTCCCCTCCCTTCTCTCCCTCAAATTCTCTTAGTTTTCCTTTCTAGTTCTCAATTGTTGTAATAAAATCATTTTGCTAAATGTTTCTGAGTTCTTCTTAAATTTCCATTGTAATGTAAATTCTTTTCTTTAGCAATTCAAGTTTGAGTAGTTTCCAAGTTTCAATTATGGTTTTTGTTCTTATTCATTATACTTATAAGTTAATATGCTAGTTTGAATGATTGATCACCATTAAAGCTTGCATGTTAGCTATCTTGGTTTGAATTAAGAGTAGACACCATGCTTTAATTCGAATTGAACTATGAATAGGAAGAGTATGTATGGACATTCGACAACAGGGATTAGATACATGCTTGGTTGTTTAAAATGTTCTTCTATGCTTAATGAGTTCCTAATGCTTAATTTAGGTTAGACAACAAATGATCAAGTTAGGGAATTAGGAACACAAGGTTAGGACCAGACGCCATGGCTTAATCATACTTTAGCTAGAATCAATCCGTTAATCTAAATTGAACTTGGGAACTTATTTGCTTGAGTTAAATTCTTTTCTTTCTTTCTTGTTTAATTTATTTTCTTTCTTCTTTTCATTTTTGTTTTGTACAGGGAATTGAATTAAATCAATCTATCATCAATCCTCGTGGGATCGACCTCGCACTTACATATGCTAAACTACCAACGGCTCGTGCACTTGCGAGTATCACAAGTTGAGGATGCAGCTGAATCTATTTTGGTGCAGCTGAATCTATTTTGGTGCACCTGAATCGACGCAACATGTACTAGCCCATATTCTCCAATGGAGACACATAAAGGGCATGTTTATGTATCAGTAATGAGTATGAGAGGAAAGGGAATGATTTTCATTCCTAACTTCCCATGCGTTTACTTGCAATCAGGAATGAAAAAATAAGTGGGCCCTACCTCAAAATCCGTAATCACATCCCCTCAAAACTATGTATCAGATCAACTAGGGGGAGGTAGTTGATACGATTCCCATTCCTGTTTTCCTTTATTAACTGTTGCGTCGATTCAGCTGCACCAAAATAGATTCAGCTGCATCCTCAACTTGTGATACTCGCAAGTGCACGAACCGTTGGTAGTTTAGCATATGTAAGTGCGAGGTCGATCCAACGAAGATTGATGATAGATTGATTTAATTCAATTCCCTGTACAAAACAGAAATGAAAAAAAGAAAGAAAATAAATCAAACAAGTAAGATCTGCAGACACTGTTTTGAGCTAGTACAGGTTAATCCGTGAAATTGAATGATCTGCAGACACTGTTTTGAGCTAACTTGTCTTCAAAATGCATGTAATGAGTATCAACCTTATTACACTGAAACATACACAAACTTTATTAAAAGCACAAGTTTAACTCAAAAACATAACCAAATCATAAGTTAGAAGGGTATAAAAAGATATGTAATTATGCACCGATCAAATACCCCCAAACCTAGATTTTACTAGTCCTCGAGTAAAACAAAAGGAAAACAAAGATAAAAACAAAACAAGAAGTTTATTAGACCACTTTCGTAGGTAACTCGATTGCATTGAGCGCATGCAACAAGCCTTTAAACCTCTAGGCGTCCCTAGTAGGAGGAGTTGTGTCTCCTGAGGGTTTAACAGAAACGATACCCACAAACGCTTTACTGACTCTACAAAACAAAAGGTTAGAAAACTAACTTTGAAAATAACTAATGAAAGAAAATTTTAATCATACCTCCAACACCATAGAATTGCCAAGATAGATGTCAATAAGTGGGTGAAGTGGAAGCTATAGCTCAAAGGCACACGGCTTCAAAGTACACGTACTCAACTCTTGAAGAAAGAACATGCTTCAACTCTAATTCTCACATATAGTACTCAATCACTCAGAACCTATGGCTTTATTCTATCAAACAAGCATAATGAGTATATGAAATAGAAGCACAATATTTGGTTAGATCTCAAGAAGGGAATCAAATACTAAGAATATAGATACACTCATACATACCAGCACCCATGAATACATCCTCAAAGATCAGCTAGGTCTTTCACAAGGTTGTAATGAAAGGCTAAGGTTAGGGGAAATGGAAGAATTGGAAGGAACACGATTAACTTAAGAACATACTAAGGTTGCATTCTTCGTTGATCTGCAAGGTATCATTGATTTAGAATGGTATGGTTTCAACTTCATAGCATCATCTGTCATAGACCTTATATTTCACAGTTAGATCAAATCGAAACACTTTCTCTTTATTTATTTTTATTTTTTTTGACTTGATCTACTTCTTCTTTAACTTTATTGCACAGATTCACAACAATTTAGGCATGGGGCAGCACTTTCCTTGCTCAAACTTTATCTTGGCATACCTTGGTATATTTCTAAGCTATAGGGTATGGCTATAATAGGTTTAAATATCTCAGATTGAGATACAAAGTTAGGGGAATTATAAGGGTGATAGAAGAAAATGGCTTGAAGTGTTTGGCTACAAGAGAGCTGATGGAACACACGAATGGGTAGGGTGAAAAGAAAGCACAGAGAATGGTTATACACACATAGCCTAGCATCACTTCAATGAGTTCATTCATGAGTGAGAGCATGCACCTGATATCTGCAAATAGAATCATCCTTAGTATTTAATCAAAATGGAACAATGAGATCATTTTAGAGTGAATTGAAGAAAATAAGTAGAGATGAGGAATAGAAACACTTTAAACCCTCTCAAGAAAGCAATTAGGCTCAAAATAGCTCACTAGGGTAGTCTCCACTATTATCCTTCAAGAATCTGAGCATGGTACTTTAATCACCAGAATTCTAAGAGCAAAAGCTTTGTGAAGTGTAAAACGTTTGATATGAAAATCTCAATGGCAGCTCCATAGCATTGGTTGTATGATATTCTAAAAAAAAAATTAGTAACAAGTGAACGAAAATTGGAAACACAAATGAACAAAAATTGAAAATACAAATCAAATAAACAAAAAATCAAACACAAGTGAACAAAAAATTGAAAACACAAGTGAACAAAAATTGATAGCTGGCAGTGAGTTCAACAAAACCATTGGGCTAGGCACCTTCACCATGCTCAATTCGGACTCCTCCTCCTTGAGGTGTCCACCGACGGCATCCTTGAGTTTTTCCATTGACGAGCCCTACAATAAGCAACAATTTGGAGAAGGCTTGGGAAGAGAAGGTTTGGTTTCAGGGGAAGAGATAGTTGAGATGTTCAGGGGTTAGCGGCGGCTAGATCAAATGAAAGATGGAGAGTTAATTTTAGGGTTAATGTGGGTAGTGTTTCAGTGTTGGGCAGTCCACAATAACTTAAAATCCAGCCACTAATAAACATTTACAAAAATTAGTATTTAAATATAAAAAAAACACTAATATAAAAAAAAAATAAATAAATAAATAATAAATAAATTTCAAATAATAAGAAAAAGAAATAGAAGGTTTTTTTTTTAAAATTTATTTAAATTTTTTAATTTTTTAATTTTTTAAATTATATATATATATTTGAATAAAACACACGAATATACAAGTGACTCATGGATTACCAGTTAAGAACCTCAGAAAACACAGCTAAGGGATTCGGGAAGTTTGGAGAGGTCACAATGGTCCCGCTTAAAACCCAAACTTCTTAGACACCAAAGGTGTCGCCTATAAAACTCCTAGACACTGTATTAACAGAGATGCTCATTGGAGTTACCATAAGTCAACTCATATGAAAAATCTTTTTGTTTTTTAATTTATTTAAATTTTGTATATAAAAAGAAACATAAACTTAAAATAATAAGAAAACAAATTAAGAGAAAAGATTAGAATGCTCCCCCTTGAAGCAATTAGGTCGAGCATAGATGTATTTGGAGGTCGCCACTTATCCTACTACTCCACACTTCTCATCATGTTTGGAGTTGCATTTTCTCTCCTTTTTTATTTAGCTATCTAAATTGCTAAAACAAACACAAACAAAAACTTGAAAGTGAATTAAAAGGATTAGGACATAAAAACTAAACTGAAAAGGAAAAAAAAAAAAAAACAACACACATCTAATTCCATGCTTCAAAGTATATATATTTTTTTTTGGTGTTGTTGATCGGTGCATAATTACATATCTTTTTATACCCTTCTAACTTATGATTTGGTTATGTTTTTGAGTTAAACTTGTGCTTTTAATAAATTTTGTGTATGTTTCAGTGTAATAAGGTTGAGACTCATTACATGCATTTTGAAGACAATTTAGCTTAAAACAGTGTCTGCAGATCATTCAATTTCACGGATTAACCTGTACTTGCTCAAGAAGAACCAGATAATGAGCCTTGCATCATTGGAAAGATACGGAAGTCTAGTTTCCGTAGCATTTTACGGTTCATGATTCGGAGTCTTCTAGAGCAAGTTATACATGATTTAGTAGATCAAGGTCAAAATTCGGCAGCATCTGCGTTACTGGGCCATAAATGACATTTGAAGGTCTTTCCGATTTTTCCTTGAGTTGGGCTGCATATGCTTGGAAAGATAAGACAAAGGGCCGATCAAATCATAAGTTTCCGATTATTAAAAGCACAAGTTTAACTCAAAAACACAACCAAATCATAAGTTAGAAGGGTATAAAAAGATATGTAATTATGCACCGATCAAATACCCCCAAACCTAGATTTTACTAGTCCTCGAGTAAAACAAAAGGAAAACAAAGATAAAAACAAAACGAGAAATTTATTAGACCACTTTCGTAGGTAACTCGATTGCATTGAGCGCATGCAACAAGCCTTTAAACCTCTAGGCATCCCTAGTAGGAGGAGTTGTGTCTCCTGAGGGTTTAACAGAAACGATACCCACAAACGCTTTACTGACTCTACAAAACAAAAGGTTAGAAAACTAACTTTGAAAACAACTAAAAAAAAAGAAAATTTTAATCATACCTCCAACACCATAGAATTGCCAAGATAGATGATCAATAAGTGTGTAAAGTGGAAGCTATAGCTCAAAGGCACACGGCTTCAAATTAAACATACTCAAATCTTGAAGGAAGAACATGCTTCAACTCTAATTCTCACATATAGCACTTAATCACTCAGAACTTATGGCTTTATTCTCTCAAACAAGCATAATGAGTATATGAAATAGAAGCACAATTCATCTCATTCACTTCATCCTTCCACAAACACTCCATTCATCCCCAAAACACCAAAAATAGCTCCAACAAGCCTCCATTCCAATTCCCTACGAATTTCCTCTTTCTTTTCCATCACCACTCACCCAAACTCATCCCAAATCACCTCTTTAGTTGCCATACTCTAGATGTGAGGAAACTCTTGGAGCAGCATTAGACGTGGAGAAGCACTTGGAGAAGCCTTGGACACCACAAACAACTTCATAAATGGGTTTTTCTACTCTTGTTTCATTCATTATGTCTTCTCATTTATGTTTAAGTTTCATTTCCATTATGAGTAGCTAAATTCATAACTAGGGCTTCGATGTAACCTAACATGAATATTCTGGGTTTATAAGTTAAAGTTTTGAGTTTCAAGTTTGATTCATGATTCATGTTCTTATTCATTATGCTTATCAGTTAATATGCTTGTTTGGATGATTGATCACCATTAGAACTTGTTTATTAGCTATCTTGGTTTAAATCAAAAGTAGACACCATGCTTTAATTCGAATTGAACTATGAATAAGAAAAGTATGTATGGACATTCGACAACAGGGATTAGATACATGCTTGGTTGTTTAAATTGTTCTTCTATACTTAATGGGTTCCTAATGCTTAATTTAGGTTAGACAACAAATGATCAAGTTAGGGAATTAGGAACACAAGGTTAGGACCAGACACCATGGCCTAATCATACTTTAGCTAGAATCAATCTTTGAATCCGAATTAGACTTGTCACTTAACTAATTTATAACCCAGAATTGAATTGTTATGGTGAATCGAGTGCCCTAGTCTCCCAATCTATTTTCCAACCTACAAACATACTCTTTGTTACATTTGCTCACTTTGCTTTTGTTTAAAACTTCGTTTTACCTCATTTGTTCAACAATTACAATCACTCTTGCTTTAAATTCTATTTTAGACTTAACCTCCTACTTTCTTGAATTTGGTAATCTAAGTACATAACTAATATTAATTTCTCAGTCCTCGTGGGTACGACCTCGTACTTGTCTTACTATACTACTAATTGGCCCGTACAATTGCGAGTTAACGTTTTTAACGAACAGTTGTGTAAGCCGGGACTTAAACCCAGTTCTCTTGCTTGTTAGGCAATTGTCCTGTTCCGTTGGACTACAAACACAACTTGTCAATTAACATCATAAATTTTAAAACATGAAAGTGCCTAGGAAGACATGAAAAGGAGAAAAAATAAAAATAAAACAAGTAGGGAAAAGAAATAGAACCAAACTATGTTGCCAATCCCCGGCAACGGCGCCAAAAACTTGTTGTGTCGATTCAGCTGCACCAAAATAGATTCAGCTGCATCCTCAACTTGTGATACTTGCAAGTGCACGAGCCGTTGGTAGTTTAGCATATGTAAGTGCGAGGTCGATCCCACGAAGATTGATGATAGATTGATTTAATTCAATTCCATGTACAAAACAGAAATGAAAAAAAGAAAGAAAATAAATCAAACAAGGAAGAAAGAAAAGAAATTAACTCAAGCGAATAAGTTCCCAAGTTCAATTTAGATTAACGGATTGATTCTAGCTAAAGTATGATTAAGCCATGGTGTCTGGTCCTAACCTTGTGTTCCTAATTCCCTAACTTGATCATTTGTTGTCTAACCTAAATTAAGCATTAGGAACCTATTAAGCATAGAAGAACATTTTAAACAACCAAGCATGTATCTAATCCCTGTTGTCGAATGTCCATACATACTCTTCCTATTCATAGTTCAATTCGAATTAAAGCATGGTGTCTACTCTTAATTCAAACCAAGATAGCTAACATGCAAGCCTTAATGGTGATCAATCATTCAAACTAGCATATTAACTTATAAGCATAATGAATAAGAACAAAAACCATAATTGAAACTTGGAAACCACTCAAGCTTGAATTCTAAAGAAAATAATTTACATTACAAAAAATAAATTACAACTAAGAAGCAAAAGGAAAACGATAATTGAGAACTAGAAAGGAAAACTAAGAGAATTTGAGGGAGAGAAGGGAGGGGAGCTCTAGAGAAATGTTTGAGAGCTCCCCCCCTTGGGGTGTGTTTACAAGCTTGGGAAACCTCATTATTTATAGGCCTAAGGAAGTTCAAAATCTAAATTAAATATTGCTTTCCACTCACTTCATCAACTTCACCTAACACAACATTACATTTGAAAACAATTTTTCTTTCTTTAAACTTAGTGTTGCAGCTCCCACTTCAATTATAAGACTTGAATATGCTTCACTTAACCTTCCCACAAGATAGTGCACTTCACCAACAATTCCCACTAGATAGTGCATTTCATCATGCATATGTCATGCATGACAATGCATTGCACTCTTCTTTTGGGTTCGTTTTGGGCTTGTTAATACATTCATAAAATTCTGGAAAAATATGGATCTTCAACCTCTTTGTCTTATCTTTCCAAGCATATGCAGCCCAACTCAAGAAAAAATTAGGAAGACCTTCAAATGTCATTTGTGGCCCAGTAACGCAGATGCTGCCCAATTTTGACCTTGATCTACTAAATCATGTATAACTTCCTCTAGAAGACTCAGAATCATGAACCGTAAAATGCTACGGAAACTAGACTTCCGTATCTTTCCAATGATGTATGGCTCATTATCTGGTTCTTTTTGAGCAAGTACAGGTTAATCCGTGAAATTGAATGATCTGCAGACACTATTTTGAGCTAATTTGTCTTCAAAATGCATGTAATGAGTCTCAACCTTATTACACTGAAACATACACAAACTTTATTAAAAGCACAAGTTTAACTCAAAAACATAACCAAATCATAAGTTAGAAGGGTATAAAAAGATATGTAATTATGCACCGATCAGTACCATAATCGAATTTGTCAATACTACCCCCCTAGACCCCACGAAACCCCCAATCACTCCATGCTCTTTCCTTTTCATGGAAATTTGTCCACGTTCTACCCTCAGTTCCCCTCCTACACACACCCAACCAATTATTATTTAAACCCTCCTTGCTTCTTAACAAATTTTCTCATCACACATTGTCCTTCCAACTCTCTCTCTCTCTCTCTCTCTCTCTCTCTCTCTCTCTCTCTCTCTCTCTCTCTCTCTCTCTCTCTCTCATATGTCTTTTTTATTATCCTTTGCTTTTCTACCCTTCTCATCAAATGGACAAAAACGAGTCGTTCATCTCATGAGGCAGTCCCTCTTTGATCAGGTTTTTCTTTTTCTTTTTCATCTCTTTACCTTTTCATTTCCCCTTTTTCTTTTCAAATTTAAATTCCTCACTTTTTTTTCTTATGAAAAATTCCACACTTTATTAATCTTCAAACTCGTAATATATATTTTACAAGGTACTAATGCAGGGAGACATTGTTCATATCATACATGTAATGCATATGACACCATTAAGTGTTAGAAGTATGCCCTAAAAGCCAATCATTAGATAAAATATTTTATGAAAACTTCATTAATTTAAACCAATTAGTTGGGTTAACATAAAAGGGAAAATATGTCAACACAAGTAATGATTCATGCGTAACCATCGACCTACTTGACAAGTCCATGGATTTATGAGATAAGGAAAGTGATTCAAAGAGGTTAGATGCAAAGGGACCTTTCCCTATAACTCAAACAAAAAATGTTCCTGGTCATAGGATCGATCATATGGGCATTGACGAACCACAAAGATTGGTACACACTCTATCTGCTCAATTATGAGGATGACTAGTCTTGAGTCATTCGTATATGGACAATAAGATAAGTGCGTAGGTGCTTGCTAGAGAGTGAGTTCACTGAACGCGATCAAGTTAAAGAATCTTGTATGAAAGTTCTACTGGCATGTCAAACAAGATTTCTTTGGTTGCAAAAACGCAAGGTTAATCCTTACACTTGAGGCACCATGGTTGTCTTATGAATGCGTAGTTGGTCTTTGATTATATCATAAGTTTGAGCTCATCCTTGGGCTCGATTCAAGGTAATGTTAGGATCCTCGACAAGTTCATAGAGGCAAGTGAGTGTACGACAATGGATCTCAACTTTTATTAAGAGGGAGAGAATGTTATGAGATATGATTTAGGAATCTCCGGCCGAAGTCGGGTAATTGAGAAATAGTCTTCTAATTGTGCTCATATTGAATCCTATAGCCAAGAGCAATCATGTTAGGGATTTGACATGAATTCCGTATCCTATTAATGAGATCAAGAATATTGTGAAATAGAGAAGGATCGAATTGCATTGTAATTCCAACTAAATGAGTTCTCCTAATATAGAAAACAAAGACTTTTACAAAGATTTGTATGGTGAAAAGTTGAATATATCTGAGGAAAGAAGAGTCAAGGCAAACTGAGACTATGAAAATTAAAAAGGAAATTAATTAACATCCCTTAATTAATAAAATACATTAATATGTGTGTCAATTTTAATTGGGCTAGGTGAGTTAAGGTTTTTAACCTAAGTCCTTAGAAGTCATTTTACAAAGGGATAAATTTGTCTTTAAAATTTTAAAGATAAGATGAGTGGGGAAATAGAACATGGGGTGAAAATAACAGAACTCTTTAACAAACGAGAGATAGTGTTGCACTAGCCATTAGGTAAAAGGCATTTATGTATTATGAGAAAACAATGTAAGAGTAGTTTTGGTATGAAAATGTTAATTCCGACTTACCGTTTCTCAATCCCACCTAAGCCATATGACTAGAGGTCGTAACCTCATAAATACAAGAGACAATTATCAAGTTTCCCAAAATTGGAATAAATTTGTCCCTTACTATTTTTAGCATACATCCCATCTTTGGGTATGACAATCCTTACCCATCGCTACCACCACATTGCTACCAAATGCATATTTAGGGCCAGTTTGGTATTGCTATGCTGTGAAAATAATCGATGTCAGATTTACTATAAGAGAAATCAAATATGAGAGAAAGTAGTTTGGCATTTGGTCAACTTTCTGTTAAAAGTGTTGTTGGTACTATTTCCCGCATAATCAGAAAATGATTGCCGCATAATCATTAAACACAGCGCCTCTTCGAAACCGATTCCTGCATAATCAAAAAATGAAAGCACCTTATTAGGCCAAGTTTGACATTGATGTGCTGTGAAAATAATCGCAGTCAGATTTGCTGTGAGAGAAATCAGCTATAAGAGAAAGCAGTTTGGCGTTTGGTAAACTTTTTGTTAAAAATGTTGTTGGTACTAATTCCTGCATAATCAAAAAATGATTCTTGCATAATCATTAAACCTAGTGCCTCTTCAAAACTAATTTCTGCATAATCAGAAAATGAAAGCACCCCATTAGTTGCTTTCCCCTATAACTTTCTCTCACAACTATTTTTAACAATAAATGATTTTCTTGTAGTTTACCAAACGGGCTGGGCTTCCAAATTTTTTTAAAAATTCACTTATCACCCCAAATAAGCAATGCCAAACAAACATTTAGCTGCTTTCCCTTAAAGTTTTCTCTCACAGCAATTTTTAACAATAAGTGATTTTCTCATAGTTTATCAAATAGGTTGGGCTTTCCAAAATTTTTAAAAATCACTTATCACCCTAAATAAGCAATGCCAAATGGACACTTATTGTTTTCCCATTTTCAAATACGAGTATCAAAAATGTTTTTGATGTTTTTGTTGGTAGAAAAGTGTTCTGCGTTTAAACTACCAAACACATTCTCAAATCTGGAAAATTGTAACACGTTATGAGATGAGCCTTAAACACATTCTCAAATCTTGAAAATTGTAACACGTTATGAGACGAGCCTTAAATATCTCTCCTCTCTCTCGCTCTCTCTCTCTCTCTCAAGCAAATATTAGAAAGAAACTAGTTATCTGGTAAAGGTGAATTTGATTTAAATTTAGTGGGCATTGATTTGGGCCTCAAGACCAAGGGTGTGCTGATCCAACCCCAGAAATTTTAAAGCATTCTCATTCTATATAATAAAGCCCATTTTATATTCTAGCAAGGAACATGATAATCATGAAGAAAAAAACTTTATTGCGTAGCTTACAAGATTATTATTATTATTATTTTTTAGAAAAGCTTACAGGGATATTAGAATCTAAAAGTACCTAATTAAGTCTCCTAATACAATCTAATGGAGGTTGGTACACATACATAGTACAAAATCCACCAGCCACGCAAATTAATTGTAGCCTCTGCCTCTCTCTCTGGCTGTTAATAATTTTCTCTTCACTTGGGGCGACATGCTGTCTCAATAGGTCCAGCTTGTCTTGCCATCTGAAAGACCAAAAAAATAATAATAATAATAATAACCCATTTTAATATATATATATACACACACACACTTGCTGGTGTAATTTGGAGAGTTTACCTGAAAATAAGCCTCAAGCCTCTTCTTCAGTGTTGCATGCTCTCTCTTCAATGCTTGGAATGTCCTCATGCATCTGGATTTACCATCAAAACTTTTATTCTCTATATTATCAAGTTTTGTACGATTATAAAGAGAGAAGATTCGAATTCGAGTTAAGAGAATATAATTATGATGAGAGTTTTTTAGTGATTGATGCTAGGATTGCGTACGTACCCTTCTCCATTTCCTGCCTTGCAATATTCCCTAAACTGTTGGCACTCAGCTTTTACCTTTTTGGCTCCGATGCTGCACCAATTATGAAAAATGTTTAATTGGGATTAAATCTTGTCATCTCAAAAGCCAACATAGAATATGCTTACAGATTCCTTAGTAATATTTCTTAAAATTCATAACAAATTGAGGACTTTTTATTTTTATTTTTGACCTTGAGCTACTTCCCTTGAACTGATGCATGTAGCCGTCCAATTTATTAAAATCATGAGGGGTCTTCTCTCTGCATATATATACTATACATTATTATATGTCCCTGACATATATAATCAACCACATATATATTGTCATTGAAAAGAAGTGAAAATTATAATTTGACTCACAGCGCCAGCTCTATGGTTTGGAGTGATCTAGATGAATCTTGGTAGTAGGATGTAGCAATTTCCTCCACAAAATTTGGGTTAGCGTCATCTTGCAGCTCCTCCAATTGAATAAACTGTTCGTCCAGAAATCCCTGAAATTCCCAAAAGTTTTGAAAAGGAAGATATAAATCTTGCATGTACATGTGTCCATTTATGAGAGTGCTAAAATAGCTACAAGTGTACATTAGTTTTTCTTTTTTTAAACTACTGTTCTGGGATTATTGTGTTATGCTATACTTTTTGAGAACTTATGTCCAATGCATGTTGCATGTATGATGAACAAAGGAAAGGGAAAAGGTAAAAAGAGATGCAAAAGAAAAAGAAAAACCTGATCAAAGAGGGACTGCCTCATGAGACGAACCTGCCTCTGGTTCTTGTCCATTTGATGAGAAGGGTAGAACAGCAAAGGATATAAAGAAGATATATTGGGGAGAGAGAGAGAAGACAGTTGGAAGAAGAATGTGTGATGAGATAATTAAATTGTTAAGGAGCAAGAGGGGTTTATATAATACTTGGGGGTGTGTAGGAGGAGGGGAACTGAGGGTAGAACGAGGACAAGTTAATTTCCATGAAAAGGAAGAAGAGCATGGAGTGATTGGGTGTTTTGTGGGGAAAATTCGATTCTGGTACTAAATGAAATGAATAAATAAGTGATTGGTATTGTTTATGAACTATGTTAAATCTGGAATGATCTGCTTCTGCATGTAGATAGATACCTTATTCTAAATAGTAAATACCCCCTCATTTAGATATTATCATTTTTTTTAATTGAAATGGGTTGAATTAAAATGCCTAATGCACTCAAATCCATCCCATATTCTCCACCTAAAGGTTGATTAGATAGCAACATATAATGATTCAAAAAAATATCTATGACATTACGTGTACAGTTTTTATGTGTAAAGGTTTTGGTGACTATATATATATATATATATATATAAACTCTTCTGAGTTTTATTTATTTATAATCACTCACCAATTGGTTAAATTCTTCGAATAATCTGGCTGAACAAGATGTGTACGATAATCTATTCCCCTTTATAATTAACAAACAAATGAACAATTAATCAAAAGGTACATATTTCCAATAGGAGTGAGAGTTAGGTTAAAAAAGTAAATCCATGGTTTGATGCCGCCCTTTCACGTATTTTTAGTGGCCACCTCGAGCATGCATATATGAGACAAACAATTCATCCTGAAACTGAATGAACCCAAAAGCTAGCATGAAACTAAAGCCAAAAGAATGCATTATATAAGTTCATAACATATGCATGCAGTGGTGGACCATGAATTTTTTTTTGTAGAGGTGCAATTTTGAAAGACTAAAAGTTTTATATAATTTTTTTTGACGACCACATATTTGAAAGGCCAGATATTATTACAAGAAAAACGAAACTAACGTGATGGTTACTGAAGAAGAAAAACAAACCGCAACATGTTTGATGAACTTACTTTAGAAGCTTGATCGATACAGTATTTTCTTTCTTGGCACAAGACTTAAAATATGAATCCGTTTTGTTAAAAGACTAGAGATTCTCTCAAAATAAAAAAAAAAAAAAAAAAAAAAAGAAGAAAAAAAAGGGACTTGGTGGTGGATACGTAAATAAAATGTATCAATTTGATGATATTTTTATAAGGACTTGGATTGTATTGGTGGGTGGGGACGTAATCAAAAAGGGAATTTTTTTTAAAAACCAAAATCTCCTTAAGAAGGCTTCATTTAAAAATAAAAATAAAAGATCTCCTTAAGGAGATTCCCTCCTTCTCCTTCTACAGCACGCAGAGTTTCCTTCTTCTTTTTTTGTTCCTTGTACAAAATGACGTCATTTTATCTAGGGATTATAAAAATAAAAATAAAAATACAAGCGCACAACATAGCTGCACAACAAAGGGCGCAAGGAAAGCAGGTATTTTGTCGAACAGGTAGAGTGCACAACCAGATTGAGCGAAGGGGCAACTTTCTAGCACTTGCAACCTTTTCTCCGAAGAGAGGAGGTGCAATTGCACCTCTTGCACCCCCTTGCGTCTCTATAGGTCTGTCATTATTCATGACAATGGGTGGGAAGGCTTATGATTACGGGTATGTGGGAAGGCTCATGATTATGGGCATGTTTGGAAGTGAAGCATCTCCCATGTCCTTCTCCAAAAAATCACTTCAAACAACCTAAAAGTGATTATATGGAAAAGTGATTAATTATTGGTCTATTTAGAATCACTCTCAAACTAACCCTACGTTCTGTTTGAGACTTTATGATGTAATATACTCTCTTATTATCACCCATTCACATGTGAAGATCAAGACTTAATAGTTAAACATGAGTGCAACTTAGGGGCCATTCAGTAACATTTTCAAGGCCCCCTTTTCATTTTCTACCAAAAACACGTTCGGTATGTTGTTTTCATTTTCATTAGAATTCATTTTTTGAAAACAAATTCAAACTCATGTATAAAAACTGAAAACACCAAATTATCGTTTTCATTTTCTACCCAGTGTATTGGTCTGATTGATTTCCTTTTTTTTTTGTTGGTATGATTTTTCTTTTTCTTTTTTCTTTTTAAAATTTTTTTTAATTTGTCAATTTTTAGTTTTTTTGTTCCATTTCATTATTTTATTTTGCTACAGTAGTGTATATTAATTTTATGATAAAACCATCATATATTATTCAATTTCATATTTATTTTAAACTAAAGATAATATAATTTTATTATTTGGGTTTTTCTAAAATTATAATTTTTTTAATTATATATTATTATTCTCAAATTATACATTTTTCATTGTTTGTAATAATTTTAGCCTTTAAAATATCAGAATGAAAAAAAAATTTAGGACATAAATTAGCAAGTAATATACTTGAAAAATAACTCACAAATTATTATTATCAAATTGTCATACCAGACATGTTTTCACTATTTTTATTTTTTGAATATGTTTTCCAATTAATCTACCAGACCCATTTTCGAAACTTGAAAATGAAAATTCTTTTTCTCGTTTTCATTCTCAGAAAACATTCTTTGAAAACATTACCAAACGGACCCTTATATTCCAGGGCACAAGGGTATGCATTTACAGTAGTCGTTTATCTGTTAATATCTGCTTTGATGCTATAATAAAGTTAGAGCATATCTAATGCAAAACCAATTGACCCATTGGTGAACAGGTTTAAGATCTTACACTATTATGCAAGGCTTAAATCCCCGATATGATATTTTCTTTCTACAAATTTATAAGTAAACCAACTTATATATACATATATATTTTTTAAACTTAGAAGTATTTTCTTGTATATGTAGTTTTAGATATTTCGTTTGTACAGGTGACTTTTTGTTTAATTTGTTGCAGAAAGAATCGTATCATATATACATAGGTCCATTTGTAATACTGTTAAGTTATGCCTTTCAATTCTAGCTATACCATGATGGAGGAAGCCACAGATTATGATAGGTTAAAGTGACTACACACAGCCTGTGTTTTACACAAGTTAACCCCTATCAATGTTCACTACAGCTTTTAGGGGTCACGTGCCTAAACAGAACTGATTATGAGTTCGTTCTCAAATGCCTTCCATTATGTATATCGTTCATATGACAAATCTGTAATTAATCAAATTTTTCCCAAGTTAATTGTATCCTTCTTACTAGTCTGAACAAAATAGCTCCTTAGCTTCATTTTCTTCTTTCATTAGGTTAAAAGATAGGGACGCAACACGAAAGCGTTTTAAGAGATTATCTATTTTATGTGCGATCGCCTAATTACATTTGAATGTAAAATTTAATGTTGGTATAGCAATCGTTATTCAGAATGAGTTTAGGCCCAAGATAAATAAAACTTGAACCTTTTCATGTAGCTGCTTCTAAGAAGAAATTAAGTGACATTGTTGTTGTTGTTGTTGTTGTTTTTTTTTTAAATTTTAAATTTTTATGTAGTGAAGTCTAAACTTCCTGTGGAAAAAATTGTTAATAGATAGAATAATTTTTTTGTTGTTTTTGAGTTCTAGAATAATCCTTGTTACAGTGGTAAATATAAGATTTGGTGGGTAGAGAATATTGGTAGAGAATCATTAAGTGACCAAATCAGGAAAATGTCACTTGATAGAAAACCAAAAAGTAATGATTGACACAGTAACTTCACCTTGCAGCGGTCCTTGTCATGTCTGCCTCTAAATCTCACTCTCACTCTACCTGCAATTTCTTTCAGCAAGATGTTAAAAGGAGAAAGAAGTGTTTAAGAAAAGATTCTCCCTTTATTCCTCTGCCACACCCTAGTGAGAGCAGAAAGCAAGAGATGTATTTATACCAAGGTCTAAAATATTAATGGTTTCGAAAATATCAGTGGTTTGAAAACACAGAAATTTTAATGGAAATATCGAAAAATTATCTATATCGATAAAAATTAAATAAAAACCATGAAAATTATAAGAAAAACTTGGAAATTTTTCTTGAAACTTTGGAGGATGTTTATTTAGTCAATTATCTATTACTTTATCACAAAAATTTAGAAGTAAATGCATTGCATGATGAGTTTAACTGATTTAACTTGATTATATAATGAGCTGACAAACATTACGAGTATAAAAAATATGTAGTAATTAATGAAAGAAGATTAAACATATCATAATCATTTATTTACAACAGTTTACGATAATATTTTACACTTTATACATTGCATGGCAAGATAAATAAATAAATATATATATAAGTGACTTAGTACCACATAGAGTTCTTATAAGGTTCAAATTTGAGTTATTTACACTAACATCCCTTGAGGTTTTCGGCTTTTTCACAAAACTCTTTGAGGTTTTAGAAATTATAAGACCACTCCCTGAGGTTTTAAATTGTTTTTACAAAACTGCTTTTCATTGATTTTTCATCCAAAGATTGATGATTTTATACCCAAAAAAAAAAAAAAAAAAATCTATAAATGACAAAGTTTGCCTTTGAGATTAGGTTGCATATGCTTCATTGAGGTTAATTTTTTCATTTGCATAAGTTTTCTTTTTTATAATGAAATCATGATTTTTGGAAAAACAATCAACAAAAAGGAGTTTTGTGAAAATAAACTGAAACCTCTTGGGATGTTCGTGTAATTTTTGAGACATTGGGGGATTTTGTGAAAACATAAGAAACCTCAAGGGGTGTTAGTGTAAATAACTCTTCAAATTTTTCATTGTCTTCATCATCTCGATATTATCGATATTATCAATATTATAGCACTACAAAAAAAAGTGGCAATAGTTACCATTTTGTCACCAATTTTGGTGACTGTTGTGGGGGTTACTAAAGGCTTCAGTCACTAAAAAAAAGCAAAAAAGGTGACTGAAAGCCTTTTTAGTCACCAAAAAAGTCAAAAAATGTGACTAAAGCCTTTAGTAACCGCACAACAGTCACCAAAATTGGTGACAAAATGGTGACTGTTGCCAATTTTTTGTTGTTGCAGTGTAGTGATATTTTTGCCAAATGTTGCTAAAATGTGAGAGAAATTATCGACGTCGATATTTTCTGATATTATCGACATCGATATTTTTCGATATTATCGATACTTATACGATATGTTCCAAAATATCTTAAACTTGAAAAAATGATAATATCCTCAATATTTCATCGACATTTTTGATATTTTAGTCCTTGATTTATACATTTACTCTCTCTCTTCAACTTTTTTTTTTCCTACAAAAATGTGTGGTCACATCTGCTCCTTTGTGTCTGCTTTGTTAAAAGAGTGGAGAGGGATCAGAATATGATTATAATGTGTTATTTTTTGCTGGCATAGATTGAGATTCTTTTTCCAATCACTTTCATCTATGTCGATAAGAATCCCACCTTGGAACAAGATCAATGCCTGCTCATGCATGATTTTTTATTTTTTTATTTTTTTATTTTTTTATTCTATCAAATCCCATAAAAAGAACTTACATCAGCCAAATGACATAATAATTTAGTCCCATACTTCTAATCGGCCTCTTTTAGGAGATTAAAGGATGTGATAGTTCAGGAGAAATAAAGTTTGTAAGTTAAAATCTAATTTTCAAAGAAAGTAAAAGTTTATGAAGTATAGATTTGTTTTTGCATTTTGTGTTTATATTGTATCACAGTATTCCCTAAATGCAATGGGTTTGGGATGAGAGAATTAGCTGCTGCAGGACAGGACCATATGGGGAAATATACCTTTTTTTCAGTAGTCCTGAAAAGGAATGCGCTACTGGGAATAATCCAAATTTTGTGGGCATTGATGCAATCATACGCAAGTTAAGCTTTAAGGTTGCTTTCTTCATGACCTTTCTCCAGATATTTTCTTGCAGCATCAATTCTGCACATCTTCATCATAAGAATCCATTATTCGGTAAAGCACATTATTCAATGCAGAAAGAAACCCCACTATAAGGCTGCTGCTGATCATGATTTTTGTTTCTTCTGCCAAATTTTTATCCAAATAAAACTGAATGAGACATGATCCTGGTTGCAAATCTGAAAAAGAAATAACTTGGTTGGTACTAATGGAACCACCAAATTTATTGATGGCAGAAGATTGTGAATAATATAATAATAAAGGGAAAAAGGAAAAGCCAACAATCCTTCCAACCTTTGGCTCCACCCCTGGAAGTGCACACCCTCAAGACAATTGAGTTTACATGGCTAACTAATACCACTATACCAAAATTGACCTTTAGCAATGGATAATATCCGTTGCCAATGTGCCCTCCTACTGTGGTATTGGTAACTGATGCCTATTACATAAAAGGCATCGGACATTATCCGTTGCCTATTCCGTTATCAATTTTTTCATAAATGATGTCTAAGGCGTACCAAGTGCTAAAAAAACCTTGACCCCCGATGCCTAAACCTCCAATGGCATCAGTCATTTGTGTAGTACTGATGCTAAATATTATTTACAGCATCACTAATCTCAAATATATTGATGCTTATGACTTAACACATCCCAAAAACCCAAAAACCATACATGCTGTTGAGACTTATGTTGTATGCATCAATTTTTTTCCTTCTCTTAATGCTACTTTTAGTTATAGGCATTAGTTTTCATTGAATTGCTGATGTTGTTTAACTTCAGTTTATTGTGCAAAACTGCGATTGTGATAAACAATAGAATCTATTTGAAAAGTGTAGGCATCACACTACAATAGGATATCAATTGCTTTCTCATATGTAGAAGCACATACAATAGAATATCAAGAGTACAATAGAACAAAATAAAATCTAAATAATGAAAGTACTTTAGGGCCGCTAGCCGGTAGCTACAAGATAGGATTTAGATCCACCACCAATATACGTATATATATATATATATATATATATATATAGAGAGAGAGAGAGAGAGAGAGAGAGAGAGAGAGAGAGAGAGAGAGAGAGAGAGAGAGAGAGAGAGAGAGAGAGAGAGAGAGAGAGAGAGAGAGAGAGAGAGAGAGAGAGCGCGCTTCTATTAAAGGATCCCTCAAATAAGCTTATTTGAAGGATACCCTTGTAGGACCAATTTAGCATTGTATTTCACAAATCCAAACCATCTATTTTGTAGATATTTATTCAAAGATCATCTCTACAAAAAAAATCACTTGAATCCGATATCATTTTACCACTCAATTAAATTATTGAAATTTTAGTACATTTTTGAAGCACCCTACTCATTGATTTTGTAGAACACAATTAGATGTCTAAACGGTTTCCGATTTATCTAATTTTTTTGCAAAAAAAATCTATGAATGAAGACTTAAAAATTAGATGGTTTGGATCGTTGAAATACAATTAGTAGGGTACCCTAAAGAGCATCCCTCAATAGAACGAAACTGTATATATATAGATCAGGATCGGAGGACACCCATTTTTGACACTTGACACACATTTTAAATCATTAGATTACCATTCATTCAATGGTTGAGTTTATATATCTCACATGACAAATTAGTTTCTTTAATAATTTTCTCGGAAATATAACAATTCTATTAACCCTCTCTATCTACAACCAAATAATAATAATAAGGCTAGCCGGTGACTCTGCTTTTTGTTCTTAGATTTGTTTGTTGTTGTTTGTTTTGTTGTTTGCAGGATCTTCGGTGGCTGTCGGTGATGTTCCATGCTGATGCAGCAGTTTCAGCAATGATGCATGCGGGTATAGCTTCGGCTGATATGCTGGTGTATTTAGAGTCTCCCTTCGGGAGAGTTTGGATTTTTGTTTGGGTTAGTCTTGCTTGTCTAGTTATTGTAATAACAGCTTCAACTATTTTGGGGTTGATGCGTGTTTTTTTGTTTCTCTGCGGGAGAACTTCGGTTAATAGTTTGCAGTACGAAGGCTATCCTTGTCTTTTTCAGATATGTGTTTATGCCAGCTGTTTTATGCCCTGTGTGGCTTTGAATGGAGGTATACTGTATAAGATTAGTGTTTCCGATGGATCCCTCTCCGGTTTGTTACCCCTTTGTGGGTAGTGTTTGTAACTCCATTGTGGATCATATTGGCCTTTCTGTTTGTATTGCCCTCTGTGGGGTGAATTATTAAGGGTGGTTATCTACTAAGAACACCTATATGAGAACACTACATGAGAACACCGTTGGATATAATCTAATGGCTGCGTGAAAAGCAATTGTAAGTGAAACTGTTGCATTAGAATGAGGCCTTCTCTCTCCTCGCTCCAAAACGTCCTTTCCAGAACAGACGTCCCCTATAAACCAACTGTTCGCTTTGTTCAATTGGTAGGCCAATTTTTTTATCAGCTTTGATTGAGGAAGAACACTAACACTGAAGAGAGAGCACCCCTGTAATTCCTTATTCGATTTGAATAAGAACATAGAAGAGCACCCTCATTTTTCTAGCTTTCTCATTTAGGCGAAACAAAGCAATCTTGGATTTTATATTTTCATCTTTGTGGTTTGGTCTTTTTGGTCGGAACATTCATCAATCCTTGAGCAATGTTGAAACTGGCTTTGAGTTGGAAACTAGTGACCACGACCGTTGTGATTCTATTCTCTTGGTTTTGAAATCCTTGAGCACGGTCGAAACATGGGTTGAGGAAGATGAAAATTTTTTGGGGTTGATGTCCAGATCTAAAAGGGCGACATTGTCATATTTGTTGAAATTTTGAAGTTGGAAATCACTTATGGTGATATACTGTATTTGAAAATTTTATTATTGGGCATCAGCATGAGTTACGTTAGTTTGTATGTAGGTCTTTAATGTTTCATCAGAGATTCATTTTCATATCATATGTTAGTTAATATTTATTTGAAAGCTCTTTGAAAGCATGTGCCAATATTGGTATGATGGTGGTGATGTGATATTCATGGTTAAATTGCAAGAATTGTGAAATGAAGTGTGAAGGAAAGGTGACATCGAAAGTAAGTTCGGAGTTCAGACCAAAATGGGGACTTGAATTTGATTGTTATGAGGATGTGTTCAATTTCTATAACATGTACGCCACGAAATCCAGATTTGGCATTCGGTGTTCTACAACGAGAACGTGCACATTGACAGGAGAGGTAACAAGGAAAGAATATGTATGTTGCAAACAAGGGTATTTGTTGACAAACATTGTTAGTTGTAAGAGAAGATAGCGAGGTTGTACTCGAACTGGTTGTAAGGCTAAACTTGCGATTTTGAAGGTAAAAGACAAGAATAAATACATTGTTGTAGGATTCAATGAGGTACACAACCATGAAATGACCACAGTTGATAAAGTCCATCTATTGAGATCTCACCATCATTGGCGGACCTAGAATTTTTTTAGCGGAGGTGCAATATTGACTAAGTATGAAAAAGGTGTTTCGGAATAATTATTTTCTCAAGATAATTTTTTACAACTTTTTATTCTTTAGACATCAAATAAGAAAACTTGATTTTATGAGATTTTAGTATGAAGTATATATTGACTTAATGAGCCATAATTTTTAGCCTACCGATTTTTCATATTTTGATTTGGTGGGAATTTCATTTTCTACTATGTTTTATTTGAATTCAAATAGGTGGTACTTCCTTATTTACATTGTAAACTTAAGTAAGTGGAGTAATATAAAAATAAATGAAAGTAGCAGACAACCGATAGAGCCTCCTGAGGCCGAGATGTAAAGCCTCAGGGGCTTCCTTCTTTTTGGTGGCATAAGGACCGGTGGCTGAGATAAATATCTCTTGATGTCATCGAGAGCCCCTTGGTGTTCTGACTCCCATACAAATCACTCCGTGTCTTTTAGCTCGACCATTCTGACGCCAAATTGGATATGAATCGCCTTAAAAAGTTGACCTTCCCAAGGAAGGACTGGAGTTCCTTTTTGGTTTTTGGCGGAGGGGCTGCTATAATGGTCGTGGACTTATTCTTATCTACCTCGATCCCTCGTTGGTGAACCAGGAAACCGAGGAAGTTCCCGGCGGTGATGCCGAAAGCACATTTCTTGGGTTCATCTTTAGACCGTGTGCCCGCATTCGAGTGAACGCCTATCGGAGGTGCCCCGGGTGGTCGACCTTGGACGGGGACTTCACCACCACGTCGTCGATGTAGACTTCAACGGTTCAGCCAATCAGGTCGTGGAAAATAAGGTTCATGGCTCGCTGATATGTTGCGCCGGCATTCTTCAGGCCAAATGGCATGACCACCCACTCATAAGTCCCGATCGCACCTGGACATCTGAATGCCGTCTTGTGGACATCTTCCTCGGCTATGAAGATCTGGTTGTAACCAGTGTGGCCGTCCATGAATGACAGGAGCTCGTGCTTCGCGGCTCCGTCCACCAGAAGGTCTGACATAGGCATGGGATATTCGTCCTTGGGGGTCGGGGGCTTCAGATTTCTGTAGTCGGTGCAAACCCTCAAGCCCCCGTCTTTTTTAGCACTGGTACGATGTCGGCCAACCATTCAACGTACCGAGCCGTGCGGATGAAGCCGGCTTTAAGGAGCCGTTCAATTTCTTCTTTGACTTTAAGCTGTACTTCGGTCGAGAATCGCCTCGGCGACTGTTGGAAGGGCCTAAACCCCTCCTTAATCTTTAGTTCGTGCTCGACCAAACTTCTTGGCAATCCGGGCTCCCAAGAAAAACAATCTTTATATTCATGGAGCAGGCCGATAATCTCGGTCGCTAACTCAGGATTCAAAAGTTGGCTTACAAAATCGGGTTCTGGACCTCGGTCCCGACATTTATTTCTAATATCGGGTTCTGGACCTCGGGGTAATCATCCTCCATTTCGGCGGGCCCAGTCTCCAAGTCGTCAATGGTTAGAGTGTCCGCCTCACCCGATTCGTGGAGGAATTCGATAAGGTTGATCGGTGAGTTCGGCTGTAAGGATTCCCCCGTCCAATGTTCCAGCAGTCTTTCCAGCAGGTCGGTTACGGCCGCTGCTCCCTCTCCTTTAGTGGCTCTGTCTGTCATCTAAAAGCTAGTGAGGTCGATTAACACTTCGCACGCCGAATCCTGTCGAGCATTTTCAACGCCTAACTCTAGCACTTTCTGGGCCGTTGTCTTGGTTGGTTGGCCGCTTGCATCGTGGCCGGTAAGGACAACCCATCCGACATCATCGTTGTAAATCCGTGCTTGCACAGCCTTGGTCTCAAAGGGTTTTTCGTCAGCCGGGTGTATGGATACCCTTTGGCTGTCCCAGAAAAACAAGAGTTGGAAAAGGGACGACGGTATGCACCCGGACTGATGGATACAGTCGCGGCCGAGCAGTATATTGTAGTCCACGCTGGATTCAACCACTTAGAAAGCTGTGACTCTCGTCTGGTCGGCCACGGTGATTTTGAGCGGTAGTACCCCGATGGTCTTAGATTTGTCGCTGACAAAGCTGCTTATGACCACGTCACTGGGGATGAGGTCCTCTCTTGTCTTGGCCAGCTTCTTCATTAGCGAACAGGGAAGGATGTTGACCGTCGCTCTGCAGTCAACAAAGACCTTAGACATGGGCACACCCTCCACATGAGCCGAGATATACAATGGCTTGAGGTGTCTCTGGGTATTACCTCGTTAAAAGCCATGGCCAACAACTCTTCCTTTGTCTTCGGCCTTTCACCAAGCTGCTCTTCGGCCACGTCGTTATCCAAGCCGTCGGATGGTAGTACCAAGACCATGTTCATGGCGACCTCCTTTGGCTCCTGCTGGGTCTCCCTACCAGCTTCCCCTTCGGCCTCATGGTCGCTCCCAGCGAGGGTTCTTTCTTCAACCATCCCGAGGACCCCCTCGTGTTCTTCGTCGAAGATTCCCAGCGTGAGGTCGTCCTCGGCCTCATGTCCGAAGAAAGGATCGCCGCGCCCCTCAACCATAGGCCTTGCAGTCCTCGGGGATCTGTTTGCAGCCGCTTTGGTTTCAGGGGGGTCCGAGGCCTCGGCCTCTTTCTCGAGGGCTCGCTTAACTTCAGCCAACGCATCCCTGGCCATTAGATAGTGGTCCAGACGACTCACCCGGGCCTTTTCCTCGGTCATTAGACCAAAGAAAGTATCAGCCAGAGTCACAGAGAAATACTGGCGGAGGTATTCTAAGTCGCTCTTGCCAAAAGCGGCCTTGTCCTCCAGCCTTCCCTGATCGGGTTGGTAACCTGGCGTCCCTCTTACCTTGGCCTCTCGGTTCGCCTGGTATACGTCCTTAATGGCCGAGTCGGATCCCCTGGTAATGAGGAGTGCTTCCGCCTTAGCGTTCTTGAGAGCCAGTTCCACGATTTCGCGGTTCTCGGGGGTCAGGCCGTAAAGGTCAACGGCCGAGTGGTCTTTACGGAATTCCATGAGAAATGACAAACCGTTGGCTGAAAAAGGGGGGTCCCTTCCACGGTAGACATCGATGATACCCTCGTCGGTCTTCCCCAGGGCCGCGGCCTTTGATTCGGCTTAAACGGCCCCCTTTCCGTGAAGATCCCCGTCCTTCCGAGGGCGCCATGTCCTTGGAGGCTTGATGCTGGCAACCTTTGTCATGGGGACAATTGGCACGGATGATGGCTTGTCTGCGGTTGCCATTTTTTTCTGGCGTTTGGATCATTCAGCCTGGGGTGTCTGTACTCTGGCCTACTGAGCCTGTCTCTGCATTCTCTGCAGCTGGGTTCTTGTCAGCGCTGGACACTGCCCCCAGGTTGTGCATGATACCAACGGTCATCCTTTACGACCGGTGGTTTGAACGTCTTCAGCGGCCTGGGTATGGCTCCGTTTTTGTGGCCCACCGAGGTACTTGGGTTTTGTGCCCCTAATCGATCGAAAATACGGTCGCGTGCTGGCTGACGGTCGTACTGACCGTCGATTTTCTTTTCGGTTGGTGGGGATGGCTCGGCGGCCTTCCTCTTGTTCTCTAGTGGTTTGGGGCGACCGATCTCGCACTTGCACTGACTGCACAACACCGATTCCGGTTCGGCCAATGGCTCATTTCCTTTGGCCGGTCGGCGTTCTTCCCTATATTCAACTAGGCGTTCACCATGTTAATGACACGTGGAGGGAAGGGCTTGGAGTCGACCTGCATGGTCGTCTTCTCCGGGAACTGGAGCTTCTTCTCGTCTATCAATTTTTGGATAACGTCTCACAGAACGACGCAGTTGTTGGTGTTGTGAGACTAAGAACTGTGGTATTTGCAGAATGTCTTTCCTTTAAGCTCCTCAGGTTTCGGGATTTTATGGCTGAAGGACAACTTGACTTTTTTCTCAGACAATAACAGGTCAAAGATTGCCTCGGCCCTGGTCAGATCAAAAGTGTAGGCCTTCATTTCCCGAGTCGCGAATTTGGCGTCGGGAATCTTGGTGCGACTGTTGTCGGCCTTGACCAGTCCTTTGCAGATGAATGGTTTGTCGATGTTGACCTCGGCTGAGCTCATGTCGACCTCGTCACTCTCGGCCTCTATGGGGCCGTCGGCTTCGGCATAACTGACGACGGGGTTTCGATAATAAGTACCTTTTGAAGCAGTCTTTCTCTGCATTTCCTCTCTCAACAGGGATGCGTATCGGTCCTCCTTGTTGATGAAGTCGTGCATGTCCCGGAACTCAACTCCCTGGAATTTCTTCCGGTATTCGAATTCCAGTCATTCTTCGGCCATCTTGACGAATTCCCTCTCTAGTAGGTTCGTGCGGCACCAGTTCCTGCAGGTTTTGAACCGTTGCAGGTAGTCGCGAGGTGATTCGTCTACCGCCTGGCTCATCCTTGCCAGCTCGGTGATCTTTATTTCTCGGTTGGTCTGATAGAAGGGTTCTTGGAATATCCTTTCCACATCAAACCAATCCCTCACTGAATTCGGCGGCAGGTTTATGAACCATGAGAATGCCGCGCCGGTCAGGGAGTGAACGAATAACCGGAGCTTGTGGGCGTCTGAATCGGCTTCTCCGCACTGGGCCGTGAATCGCAAATCTCGCGGCCTGGTACTCCGGGCCGAAAGGATGTGTGCGAACACGTGACGTCCTTCTTTTGGATGCGGTGCGTTTGTGCGCGGGTATGCCAGCACGGTCTACCGTGCGTCGAGATGGTGATGGAGTTTGGGTAGACGATGTTCAAATGACGCGCCTGTTCGGAGTTGGACTTCTAATCAAACGATTGTGGCCCAGAGAGGAACTTATCTCGTCCGTTAGGTTCACGGCCTGAGCTACAAGGCCGTTTAGTGGTGGTATTGGTGATGGATTTTGGGCGGTGCTCCGGCGCGTTACTCAGAGAGCGACGGTCATATGATATATGGGGTGAATGAGGCGATAACAAGGATGATGTTTCGGCGCCTTGAAAAATCAAGGGTCGTTTGATATATTGATGAATAGATGTTCCTTACAATCTACCAATACTCTTAGGAAAACATGTAAAGGTATTGAAAGTGCGTTACAGGAAAAATAAGTTGCTCTGTGGGTGGCTTTTGGTTTTGGTGTTGGACCTTTTGAACGTGGTCTTGAGCTTAGTATTTATAGGAGGAGTCTTGGAGGGCCAATCGAGGCTAAAAAAAGATCTGCATGGTGGAGTCTGATCAGGGCAAGTGGGTAGTCAAATCGGCATTTGGGATCGTGAAGCATGGTGGTGTGACCCCCATAAATCTCGGTAAATCTTGGCCACCACCCTGATCGTCGGTTTTGCGCTTCTTGGCCGTGGGAGCGCATTTAATGCTCTGGTTCAGTGGTTGGTGATCTAACCTCAAGTTGTGAGAATGCTTTGTGAGAATGTTTGCGCCTAACCACTCTGATTTCTGTTTACCAAATCCTGACTTCAATCACTTCCCTTCTGCCCTCGTGCATTAAATGCTTCTTACACCCAGTAGATTTGTTGCGGTGGTCAGAAGCACTACTTCATTAAATGGGGCGTGGAACCCTAAGGCCACGTGGCAATTTGACCATAGTATCTTCGGCTGTGTCTCTCATGGACCTCGGCCTCGGCCCATAATGCCGTGGTCGAGAGGCCGAGAAGATCCTGCCTTTGTATTTTCCTTCTGTTTTCGAAAGGGCTAAATGTTTGACAAAACGTGGCCGTTTCAGTCCATGAACAGGTGCCAAGGCCGAGAAAAGGTCCTTTCTGACAACCGTGATTTATTAGGTACAAACAGAATTGAAAAGCCTTGGAGAGGAAGACAATAGTGAGAGATTATGTGTAGGACTGTGACAGTGGAGGGGTGGCCCATACACTTGTGCCATAGGGAAGAGGAAGCCTTAGTATTGAGAAGAGCAGCAGGTGGAGACTTGGGAAAAATTAGAGGTTGATAGGATATAGATGACCATCAGTGGGGCCATGATAGAGAAGGTGTCCCGAGGCTAGATCCCTCACAAGACATTCAAAAGGAGTGAACATTAGTATGCAGTGGTTATCACAAACAAAGCGATGCACGGATAATAGATTCTGAGTAATGCGAGGGACATGTAAAATATTGTTCAATTTAAAAGAGGAATTAGAAGCAGAGGTTGTGGAGGAACCAGTATTGGTAATTGGTAAACCTTCACCACTGCCAATGAGGACTTTGTCATTGCCTTGATATGGGAGCTGGTGAGAGCGATTGTGAAGGTCAGGAGTGACATGGTTGGTTGCACCAGTATCAACATACTAGAGGGAGCTTAAAGGTGGAGGAGAGTGGGTAGCAGTCATGGCAGTGAAGCAAGCGGGAAGGGAGCGGCCTTGATAGGCAAAGTTGGAGCGATGGCAACACTCAATAGAGGTGTGGTTGGGTTTGTTGCAAATTTGACATATGATTTTAGGGGTTTGATGGAAGCGATTGTGGGATGAGTGTGGAAATGTATTAGGCTAAGGGAGGTATGATGGAGTAGATGAGGTGGATATGAGAGGTGGGTAGGACGTGTATTTGGGAGGATTTGGGCTGGGAGAAGGGCGGGAAGAGGTGAGCCTGAAATTAATAGAGGTATGAAAGGCCTGAAAAGGGGAAGATGGGTTAGGAATGGGATTTAGGGTGTCGCGCTGTAGAATTTCAATCTCCTCACCAATCAAGAGACCATGGAGAGCATCAGGGTCGATAGGGTCAGAGCGGACTCTGATCGAAGTACCAAAAGAGTCATACTCGGGTGGTAGGCCACGAAGAATGTGAGCAATGAGGTCAAGATCGGCAAGGGGTGCTCCGACGGTGGCGAGACCGTCTGTAAGAGTCTTGATTTTTTCAAGATAGAGCATCATCAGGTCAGATCCCTTTTTCAGGGTTTGGAGATGACCCTTAAGTTGAAGGATCTGGGAGCGAGTGATGACAGCGAAGTGTTTCTCTAGGTTGTCCCAGAGAGATTTGGCGGAGGAGCAACCCATTGTATAAGGGAGAACGGACTCAAAGATGGAAGCATGAAGCCAAATTTTGCAGGTACGATATCGGGCAACCCATGTAGGATAAGCGGGATTAGATTCAAGGGTATAAAGAAATTGGGGTGGGCATTGGTTAGAACCATCAAGAAGGCCATAGAGGTCTGCATTCTGCAAAACGGGAGTGAAGAGGGATTTCCAGATAAGATAGTTGTCTCTGTTGAGTTTGACAGGGATGAGAGTGGCGATATGGTGGGAGGGAATGGCAAAGGCCGAAATAGGGGAGAGAAAGGAAGAGGAGGAGGAGGAGGAAGAGGAGGAGGAAGATGAGGAAGAAGAGAGAGGAGGAGGTTGAGAGTCAGAGGAGGCCATAGGATTGTACCGTAGGGTATTAGGCGGCTGATACCATGTGAAGAATTAAGAACAGAGGAAAAGAAAGGTTGGAATTGTATTTCTCATTCATGCTTGTACAGTGAGAATACCATTGTTTATATACACTTGAAAAGAATAATCTGGAATAGAATTGGTTACAAAGAATATAGAGATGATGACAGGTGTAAGATGGATATATGACTAGTAGGTTCCTTCTTTTCTAGAATATTGCTGAGCTGGAGATTGTATGCATTGGATTTGCTTTGTATTTAGCCTTAATTGCACCTGTTATTGTGTACTCTGTTTATCGGTCTAGACCTTCCTAGAAGCACTTTGTGCATGAGCTTTAAGATACTCCAAAAAATTATGCACGTACATGTCTTGCTTCTTTCTATCTCAAAACAACGGCTTCAACTCCTTGGCCTTGTCTCTGTAAATCTTCCCCTCCTTCATCTCTATCACCAGCTTTAGCGACTCAGCCACTAAGTCGCTGGTAAACGACCCATCTTTCTCGTCCCTCGGAATCGAATACCCAATCTTGCTCTCCTCCAAAAGCCTTGCATTCAACCCTTGGTAATTTGACATGGTCAACAACACAAGAGGTCTCCCAAAAGTCGCCTCCACCACCGAGCTCCAGCCTGAGTGGCTCAGGAACACCCCAACCGAGTCATGACCCAAAATCTTCAACTACGGAGCCCAACTTCTGCAAACCACTCCCCGCCCTCCTATCCTCTCTTCAAAACCCTCAGGCAACTTAACCAGATTGGTTCTCAACACCCAAATAAACGGCAGCTCAGACTACTCTAACCCTAAGGCTATTGTACTAATTTCCTCTTGGCTCGGCATGGCCTCGCTTCCAAAAGCCACGTACACTACCGAACCTTTCAGTTGCATGTTCAACCACTTGCTCATTGATCCCCATTGATCATTCTAGTCATTATTCATAGTTGGGAGTTGACCAACAGGCAAAACCATTTTCCAGTGGATATCATGTGATAAACGCAGCCATTCAGGCTCCAAACCTATGCAACTTCTTACTGCAATTACATCACAGCTCCTCATCCCCTCCGTGAACCGATAAACATCTGAAACATTGGTTTCATCATAAACCATGCTTTCGTTCGGCGGACCTCGACCTAATGAAACGCGACGTTGGACGAGAAGGGGATCCACTTAGGCGAGACCATGTAATCCTTGGGATTCTTATGATCATCCTAATACTTTTTCTAGGGAAATGGGCCCACCAAAACTTAAGCATGCTCCGATGAATATGCTAAAGAAGGCACATGGTATGCGAGCAGTAGTTGGGCCCTAGTAAGGTACAAAATCGAAGAGTAGCCAATCTGGGTTGGAAGATTGTAGGAAATGAGTAAGAGTTTGTTGGAGAGCATCGTAGGCCTTCTTAAGCTTCATGACTTTGTTCTGCGGTAAGTCTGTGGTGGCCTTTGCGGCTTTATAATTAATCTAAATTACATCTAACCTCAAAACTTATCCCAAACTCTATAAATAACCATCCTTTTGTTATGCTTGCTTTTATTTTTTTTTTAAGTGAAATTATTTATGGATTATTTTATATCAAAATGTTCAGAAAATTAAATCATAAATGTTGAAACAAAAATTATGTTAAGAAAAATTAACGATAAAAAAAAATAGGGATTAACCATTCTTAAACAATTTAATAAAGTTGCGGATGAGTCTACAAGGTTGGAGGAAAAAACAATTTGAGTCCTAAAAATACATGAATAGTTGTGTTTTGGTGAGTAAAAATTTAAGTTTAGCCTGAACACGTTTGGAGATGACTTAAGATGAAGAAAATACACAACAACAAAAAATAATCCCAAGAGCTTGGATCATTAAATGGAAACCTAAAAATCTGACAGTTTGGATCATTGAACTTTTATAATTATCAATTATCTCCCTCACTTGCATGTTCTTCTTTTCTACGCGAGGCATTTTGCCTTGACTTCGAGTCATCGTGGTCCGGCTCGTCTTGGGAAGCCATGGTATTGCTTCTGGTCTTCTTCCTTGGAGGCATTGGTGAAGATAACGGCGTAATCCCCAGCAAAGTTGTCAATTTATGTAGGGGCTTTTTCATTCCGGCAGCTACTGATGGGCCTGAACTGCTGTAAATAGCCAAATGTGTGACATTGCCCCTGGTTCTGAGTTCAAGAATCAAACCCCAAGAGTGCTTCGAAAGGGTAGTTGAGCCTTAGGAAACACTTTGATCTTCTTCACCAATGAAACCAATAGTTACTTACAGATAAATTCTTGGCTTGGCTTAAGACGCTTGTGGCATGGAAGCTAAGCATTCATGAGTTTAGCATGAGAGAGAGAAAGACCACATTTTCTACAAGAGACAGACACTACGTGAAAAAAGACCTTACGCAACAGTACATAGGCATCGGTGAATCCGAAAACCGATGCTGTTAGTATATTAGGCATCGGTTTTATAAATAATAAGACTAAAAGTATATAAAGGCATCAGCACAAAATTTTGGTTTTCCCTACCGATGCCATTGATTATATTTGGCATCGATGATTGAAATATACTGATGCATAAAATAGTTTGGTGAAAAATAAAACTTAAGCGCCAATTTAGCTCCGATGCCAAAAGTCCATTGTTGACCACTACAGTGTTTTTTCCCCCAAAAAATATTTCGGTCCCTTCGTGAATTTTTCAGTTTCCCGCTTCTCTCACAAAAATTTCCCTCCTCTCTCTCGATAGTGACTGAGCTGAGATATCCCCATTCACCCTCTCTCTCTCGATAGTGCTCCCATCTTCTCACCTTCAACTCCCTCTCTTCTCTCTCGTGATACCCAGTCAGAGTCTCTCATCCTTCTCACCTTCAAACTCCCTCTCTTCTCTCTCCCAATACCCACAGTCAGTCATTCTCTCATCCCTCTCACCTTCAGCATCTATCTTCTTCATTGATCTCTTATCTGCCCTCTATCTCTGCCATCATCTATTCCTAAACCCTAAAAGAGAGAGCCATAGACGTCCTCCTCGTCGTTGAGAAGAGCCATCGGAGTCCCTTCATTTACCTCTGTCGTCGTCGTCCTCCATATGAGATTAGTTCAGTTAGGGTTTCAATTTATTGGGTAATTTCTCTAATCTTACTCTTACTCTGTCTTTTTCTGCGTTCCATGATTTTGGAACACACCTTCTAATGTATTTTCTTCCACTTTCTCATCAATCAAACAGACGGAGGTCATTGTAAAAGGTTTAATTTTTTGGCTGCTGCAGAGAAAAATTGGTATGTTTTCATTTTGGAGTACCTGATTTAGGATTCTTTATCTGAAATGGTTTCTTGACAAGTTTATATTGTGGCTAATCCTTGCAATCGATTGAGTGAAGCCTTGTGTTTTTTTTCCACTTACTACCACTTACCACTTGGTTTTTTGGTTTTGATTACACAAGTCCTTTAACCATTTAGTTTCACTGGGGCATATTGTTTCTATTCTAAATTGTATCGCATGATTGCTTGTTTGTAGGTTGTTTTTTTCTTTCTAATAACTAAATTTACATATATTCCAAGCATTGTTGTAGTTACAAGTTTACAACCCATTCTTTTGCCTCGTTAAATTTCAAAGTTTAACTCAATATATTTTTATGAACTAATTTCTCTCTCTCTCTCTCTCTCTCTCTCTCTCTCTCTTCATTTTGTTTCCTTATCTTCTATATCCAGCTGCTCTGTTGGGTGGTGTGGCAAATACTGGTCTTTTGGAACTTGGGGAGCTTCAGCTAGCAACACATCTTGCTGAGAGAAAACCAACTGGACAACCTTTCTTCAGGAATGGTGAGTGGTTTTCCAAATGATCAATTTTGCATTCTGTTCTACAAAGTAGTAGTTGTTTGTGCACTTTAATACAGATGTTTTTGCACTTTTCTTCTGCTTCATAAATGATACGGTTCCTATCCATGATCATCATTACTACTGCACCAATTGGTGCCAGGATTAAGGTGCTGCAAAACTACTGGAAATCCTAAATTTGACTATGAATTTTTTGGGTGGAAACTGTTTTTTGTTGGTCTTTTCATTTTCTTTTGTTTCTTGTTTCAAACTGGATATCATTCTCTTTTTTATCTTTTAAATGTTTTGTTCCTTTTTTCTGACTACCTATCATTCTCTTACAGCCCTTCCTTCTCTTGTTGCTTTTCCCCCGGGGTGTAAAACTTCCAATTGTCTTGTTAGGTGAGTTTTCAGTTAGCTCTAAGATCATTACTATGCTTGAATCCATGTACTTGGTTTAATGACATAAGTTTTTAGATGCTCTGCTACATCTACATAGGTAAGGTTTTTGGTCTTTCCCCTGCTTGCTTGATGTGCTCCAACGCATCATATTTCCTAAATTAGTTTGGAATGGTATCTTAGTATGATCTTTTGTATTAGGAACAAAGGAGAACTCTCAGTTGATTCAGTTACAGATTGGTTTGCAACAACCATACTTGGTTTACCTCGTATTCTTTACTACTCAAAGGAGTCACTGGTAATTCTATGGAATAAAATTCTCTTCGTCTCCTCTCTAACTTAATAGTAAATGCAACCTATGTTCAAAAGATAACTCAAGGTTAGATTGTTATGAGAAGGAAGGGGCTTTAGGGTAATTAGAATTTATATATGAAAGAAGTTCGGGAGTGGAATTCTAGGTATTGTCTTTATAGATCTAATGTTTCATTTTGACGCAGATCTTGATGGTCAGAGTTTTGGATAGAGTTGTGATTATGGTTTTCTTTTTCCTCTGAATACTTTTCTCTTTTTATGTTTACCAATTTTATGGCTTGAATCAATTTGGGTTGAATTTTTTATTTTTATGTTGAATGTGGGTATTTGCTATCATCTCTTGTGATTTTTGAGTTCTCCTGATCTGCTTTCTCTGTGGTTTCATTGGGACATCATGTGACAGATCCTGTAAGAGGGAGAAGGATTTGCAAAGTTTTGCTTCTTGTTGCCTTGTGGTGTGTGGGTATGTCTTTAATTTTAATGATATTTCTTATTCTTTGCAGACAATGCTTTACATAGGATAATATTTTGGACTATCAAATTATGTGATGTCTTGCGTACTTGTTGATTTTGACAAATTCTGTTTCATTTAGTTGATTTTCAGGGTCTTGCTAGAAGGCAAAAATCAGTATTCTTGGAAAGGATGTGAGGTAATCCCTAATGCCTTAATTGATATTTATTCCCACAATTTATTCACCTTCAGATCTTGTCCAATTTCATTTTTTAATTCTAGTTTTTATTATTTGTTGGGTCCAACATATATGGCTGAGAATTGAAATGGTTTAAGTTTGGTATTGATTTTGGAGGAGATGGGTACTGCTGACTTGCACCATGTACTAAGAAGCCTCTGTTTCAATACGGAGTGGAACTACCCCATTTTCTGGAAACTCAAGTATCGAGCTTGAATGTGAGTTTTAATTTGCTTGCCTATTTGTAAACTGCCTCCCTTATAGTGTTAGTGAGATGTTGTTTACACAACAATCTTGCATGGTTATTAATCATGGAATCTGTTTGATAATGTACTCTTTACAGAGATGTGAACCCTCTAACATAGGAGGTTGGTATTCTGCCGAAACTTCAGACTTTGTAGTTCTTGGAAGACTTTTTAAATCAGCTTTGCTTAATGTTGCTTGTAAGAGATGGCATCTGCAGTGTTCTTCATCTTTGTCTTAGATGGGGCTATTGAGGTTTCTCTTATCGGTATATAGATGGGGCTATTGAGGTTTGAGAATAATTATATTTGTTAAAGCTTTGATATATTGGGGATGTTTTTGTTTTATAATGATAACCAAGTACAGAAGAAATGTGTTCATTTGTTTTCTATTTCTCTGTTTTTGAACTTTGAGTATCCTTCAATGGTCATCAAAATGTATATGAAAGAAAATCATTGTGTTGTTTGGTTTTTGAGAACCTGAACAAAAGCAGAAAGAGGAATAAGCTACTAAATTGCTATGTGTGTTCTCTTATTAGAAATCATCTTATCAACATATCTTACACTTCATTATCATTTCTCTTAGAATATAAAATCACTTTGTTTGATTGTAAAAGTTCTGCTTATGATCAAAGTTAGGAATCTATATGACAGTTTTCTTGTAGTAATTTAAAGTTGTGTTTCAGTGTTCTTGATATGGATCATTATTTGTGCCCCTTCAATCTTGAATGGTTGTTTTCGGTCTTTTATTGGAAGTGGATTAAAATGGGGTACTTTGGGCTGTTGTTACAGCAGTGCTGTATGTAATGTGCTCCTGCTTTTCCATATTTGTTGTACATATGTTTTCTCTGCCTTTTAATTGTTTGTCCGGGCCTTCATTTTGAAGTTATCCAAAAAAGAACTACTCTATGATGTCTTCTGTTTGAAAGACATCGTCGTAGGCTGTTATTTATTTTTCCATATGAATATGCAGTATTTTTCTATTGTTGTCTACTGTTTGTATGAAGTTTGTAGAGTTTATACATCTCATCTCATTAGAGTCTAATGAAGTTTGTAGCAAAGAGGAGAAAAGAACAGTACCACCTAAGCATGTACTCAAGGCTTTACATGGTCTTGACCAACCTAATTTGGGTTTTGTTCTTTGTGTGGTCTCATTCATTTACTTTTTGTTTTTGTCAAGCCATATGTGAATTGGATGGTATTTTATTAAAATACTTTGTTGTCTTTCTGCATTTACTTTTTTATTGGCTGCCAATGGATAAGTTAACATAAGCTATTTTTCAGTTCCTAAAGTGTAACCAAGTCCGAGAACAATGACCAGAATGGGCATGTTTAAGGAGAGGGAAGTTGATGCCCCATTAGTTTCTCTTTATTTCTTTGTTTGGTCCCTTTTCTTGTTCTAGTGATGGTTGGCTTTGTCATTGGAGCTTTCCTCAAGGAAATATCTGGCTATTTTGTTCTTATTTGTTTAAGAAAAGAAAACTTTCTTTGAAATTTTTTTAGAAGGTAAGTCCAAATAAAAAGCATTACAAAATTGATGCACTAAATATTTAATAATTCAAAAATGTATACACTGAATGTATCCTCAAAAGAAATTTTGTTGTGTTCTATTTTTATATTGCTGCATAGGAAGTTTGCATGATCATAGATTGTACTTTTTGAGCATCCATTTATTCATAGATTGTGATGTGTTGGGTGGCTCAGCTATATCATGAATTCTTTATCTGCTGTTTCTGTTAGAGATTTGTGAAGATTTATTCTCATTTCAATTTTGCAACTTGGTTGAATGATGCTTCTAAGTTCTTCCCTTGATTTCAGGTTCATATATGAGGATTGGTTCATGCCTCACACTGCAGCAAATGGAATTGGAATTGGACGAGGTTCGAGATGAATGAGCATGTCATGTTCTAGAGTGGATTTGAGTTTGAACATTCTCCTTGTTTTGGTGGTATTTTGCTTATTTATGTATGGATGATGTATGGATTATATATAGGATGTTGCAATGGCAATATATATGAAATGGATGAGATGCTATATTTTGAGACTACATTTTGAGATAGAAACTAAGTAAAATATGATGTGAAAAGTGGAAATTGCTTACACTTTATTAGTAACAACGATGTCTATTGTGTATAACCTCAGTTTTGCCATAATAACTGAAGTTAAAAATTGAAAACAACATCAGCACTTTGGTGGGAACTGAAGCCTATAATCCGAAGGGTCAATAATTTTTGTAGAAAGTCAAACTATTTGTTGGCTTTTCACTTCAGCAAAATCACAAAAAACGATGCGTAAAGCATAATTTGCAACAGCAATGACATATTTTCTAAAGTGGTAAGTCAAAACATGCTTCGGTATAAACAAAACCATTGATGCTATAATTAGTATTTTGCATCAAATCTAATATATATACTGATGCTATTCAATGTTTAAGGCATCGGAAGTCAACGTTTTTTTGGCACATGGTAACAACTTACGCATCGGTGATTATAAAATACTGGAGTTGTAAATGATCTTTAGCGACGGATAATATCCGAAGCGTATGACTATACCTTTTGCATCGGGTCCCAATACTTCGGTTCATTGGTACCTTTAGCAACGGATATTATCCGAAGCTAAAGGTCTTTTTTCACGTAGTGAGAGGTTTAAAGCAAAGGATTTTGTGAGAATTTGCTAAGGAGAAAGAAAGGAAGAGATGAGGGAAGAGAAGTGGGTGGTTTGAGCAATTTTCCAGCAGCTTGACGAAAGCTTCATTAAGCTCTAGAATGGCTTGCCAGAAGAGAAGATGGGAAGAGATGGAGGAATAGGATTCGAAATTGAAGGGTTCCAGGGATGAGAGGTGATGCTTGCTCTCCCTGGATGTGGGTCTTTTGATGGGTAGGAGATGCCCCCTTTTATAGCCACTGAAAGCTCATTCTTCCCAAGAAACCCTAGTTGGTTCTCTCTAATTTTGCCAAGTCTTCGCCTACATTTCTCTTCTCTTCCTTCGATTCAACCTCTTTTTATGAAATCTCCCCCAATCTAAATACATAGAGACAAGATTTTTGGGAGCTTTAGAGTCTTCCCGCAGCTATCCATGTGGCAATCTCCTATCTTTGGCTACCATCTCTCCTTCTTTCCTCCCTTATTTCATGGCAAGATCTGGTAGGAGAAAGAAATGGGTAATGGTGTTGTTTGAAGGGTGTTTTGCTCAAGTATCCATTGGTTTTTCAGATGGCTTGTGTTGGGTTCGTCTTTGGCCATGTGCTGGAGACTCCCAACAACCTACACACACAAACACCTTTTGGTTTTTCAGATGGTTTAGCGTGCTTTTGTCTCTAGCCATGTGCTAGAGATTTTCAGATTTTTTTTAAGTCACTTGGGCCATTCCCTAAGGTGATGGGCTAGTTTATTAAGGGAATGAGCCAACTTTCTAAAGTGATAGACGATTTTTACTAAGGTGATGGACCAATTTTCTAAGATAATGGGCTACTTTTCTCTCTCTTTCGTGTTTACCCACATATTTGGGCTCAATAAATGGGCTCGAGTTTTGGGGCTCCTAAGCAACCCAAAACTTCCACTTCTTGGCTCATCAATAGGCCTCGTGAATGCTCGTAACCATCCATACTACAACCTGCTCATCAAGCCCTAGCCATTTGTGTGGCTTGGCCCTACTTAAGCTTGTAGCGTGGCTAGGTGTAAAATAAAAGGTTTTCCACTTGGCATGGCATGTCGATTGGCGTGCTCATGCTCGAATTTCATCATATTGTAAAGGGCTATGGTCAAGTCAAAACGAACTTTGGCTGCATAATTAGCATGGGTTCATAGAGCCGGTGTATAGAGATGGACAAGATACTCTAGTCTATGGAGATGCATGGATTCCTAGACCTACTTCTTTTGGCCCTTTTTCCCCCCACAAGTGCTGGATCAAGAAACTAAAGTAAGTGCGTTTATTTTTCCTATTGGGAATTGGAATGTTGATTTACTAAATCTTTATTTTCATGCGGAAGATGTTAAGGCCATTACCTCTATCCCTTTGAGTGTTAATTATCACAAAGATAAATGGGTTTGACATTATACGAATAATGGAATTTATTCTGTGAAAAGTGGTTATAGGCTGGAGATGTCAAAAAAAAAAAGGAGTGCAGTGGGCATGTTGGCTCCTCCTTGGAACCAAGAATACGAAATGCTTTCTGGAGAAAAGTTTGGTCCCAAGAGGTACCACAAAAACTCTTGTATTTTAATTGGAGAGCTATTAAAAATTATCTTCCTTGTAAATCTAATCTGCTAAAAAGGAAAATAATCTATGATGACTCCTGCCCCATTTGTAATGTGAATTATGAGAGTGTAATACATGCACTATGGAGTTGTCCTAGTGCCCAAAAAGTGTGGAAAAAAGTGCAGTTCGGGGAGGTTTTTACAGGTGTGCACTTTTCCAACTATGCGGATTTATTTGAAGTTGCCACTATTTATGTTTTGAAGTTTGAAATGCTCCTATTTTTATATATCTGCTAGAGCTTATGGAAAAACAGAAATAAAGTGGTTGTTAAAGGTCGTTCTTGTACACAGGAGGCGATTTTCAAAAGAGCTCTTTACTTGGCTGATGAATATGGAAATATTGTGAAAGGTGAACCTAAAATAGATTTTGAGAAGCCAACCAAATGGTCTCCCCCTCCTGCTGGTAAATATAAACTTAATGTAAATGCTGCTTACATTCCCAAAACAGGTGTGAGTGGAATTAGTGTTGTTGTTAGAAATGATAAAGGGGAATTGATGGATGCTAGGGCCCTTCCTCTTGTCACTGCTACCTCACCTAAATATGCAGAGATCATGGCATTTCAATTCGGGATGAAGTTTGCTCGGGATGTTGACTTTTCTTCTATGCTAATTGAGTCTAATTCACAAGGAGTGGTAAATGACTTAAAGAAGGATGAGAAAGAGTCATGGGCAACAGATGGGCATCTCATTGATGATATTAAGAGGAGTCTGCAACAATTTGATGATGTTACTGTTTCTTTTAGTCCAAGGGGGTGCAATCAAGTAGCTCATCTTCTAGCAAGGCATGCACTTAATTGTAATAATGTAGTAACTTGGATTGAAGAGGTTCCCTTTTGGCTAGAGCCAATTGTACAAGATGATATTGTTGTATCCTCTTAATTGTTATCAATGATTTCCTCTTTTGCAAAAATAAAAAATAAAAAATTAAATTAAAACACAGACATGACATACTCACCACCCTTAATTGGTGGTGTGCATTACCATCACATTAATTTAATGATAATTAACGTGGTGTTACCACCAATTAAGTGTGGTGAGAAAAATGTTCTCATACGCCCTTATCAACGAATTTATTAGAGTCTTCGCATTGGGAATTAGTGGTGAGTAGGAACCAATAATGCCATGGACCACTCAAGCATCTAATAAACAATTGCATTATTGAACCTACATCCGGCAATACAACAAATATAATCGTATTAAAATAAATAAATAAAAAAAAAAAAAACTTTTAACCCGGCCGGCATATATTCTTATATATTCGTCACCATCGTTACAAGCTCCAGAAATACCAACCTCATATAATTTCCAGTCAAATTCGACGGTACCAAAAAAACATTATCCCAAAAACGAAAAGGAAAATCAGGGATGGAAGGCCAAGAGCACATTGTGATGCTGCCATTTATGGCTCAAGGCCATCTCATACCATTCCTTGCACTGGCAAGGAAAATCCAACAAAGAACAGGATTCACAATCACCATTGCCAGTACCACCCTCAACATCCAATACCTCAGTGCAACCATTGCCTCAACCTCAAACTCTCAATCGGACTCCAACATCCATTTGGCTGAGCTTTCATTCTGCAGTACAGACTATGGCTTGCCCCCGAACGCCGAGAGCACGGAGGACTTGCCTCTAAGCAAAATAGGAGATTTTGTTGCTGCATCAACAAGTCTTGAAGCTCCTGCTCACCGCCTAATCTTGGATATCATCGCAAAAGAAGGCCGCCCACCACTTTGTATTGTCTCTGATATGTATTTTGGATGGGCAGCTAATCTTGCAAACAACTTAAGCACTGTGCATGTGACTTTCACTACAGGTGGTGCCTATGGCTCTGCAGCCTTGGTGTCTATTTGGCTTAGCCTCCCACACCGTTGTACAGCTTCAGATGAGTTCCCAGTGCTGGGGTTTCCAGAGAGTTATCGTTTTCATATCTCTCAGTTGAATCCATATTTAAAAGCTGCAGATGGTAAAGATTCTGGCTCTAGAATTTTTCAGCCCCAGATTTCACTTTCTACGAAATCTTTTGGTTGGCTGTGTAGTACTGTTGAGGCAATTGAGCCCTTTGGATTGGAGATCTTGAGGAATTACTTGAGGCTTCCTGTTTGGTCCGTTGGACCTCTTCTTCCTACAGATGCCCTAAAGAACTCATCGACTTTGGATTCAAGTGTTTCACGGCAACGTGCAGGAAAAGAGTTGGGCATACCTGCTGAAACATGCCTTAAATGGCTCGATTCGCATGGTTCGGATTCTGTTATCTACATCTCATTTGGTTCCCAGAATACTATCAGCGCCACCCAAATGATGGAGCTGGCTATTGCTCTAGAAGAAAGTGGACGGCCTTTTATTTGGGTCATAAGACCTCCTGTGGGATATGACATGAAGGGAGAGTTCAGGGTAGAGTGGTTGCCCCAAGGATTCAAAGATCGAATGAGCAAAAGAAAACAAGGGTTGTTGGTGCACAACTGGGCACCGCAGTTGGAGATTTTATCACACAAGGCCACAAGTGTGTTTGTTAGCCATTGTGGATGGAATTCAGTGATGGAGAGCTTAAGCCAGGGCGTGCCAATTATAGGGTGGCCATTGGGAGCAGAGCAGGCCTTTAATTCAAAGATGTTGGTGGAGGAGATGGGTGTGAGTGTGGAGCTGACAAGGGGAGGGCAGAGTGATATTTCTCGGAAGGAGGTGAAGAGACTGATAGATTTGGTAATGGACAAAAGTGGCAAAGGAGGAGAAATGAGGGAAAAGGCTAGTGAAATTAAGGAACAGATAAGAGCAGCAATAAGAGAGGAGGCTGAAGACAAGGGATCTTTTGTTAAGGCAATGGATGATTTTGTTGCTACCATTCTATCAACCAGACAAGGATTATAAAATTCAAAAAGTGTATTATTTGTTAGGTCTTCTCAGGAGGAAATGGAAGGAAACTTGCAATTTTGAAGTCATTTGAGAAACCACAGGTGGCTCGCAAATTGCGCCACCTAACCTAAAGTGTGTTTCTGGATACTATTGAATTGGTATCTATGAAGAATTGCATTGATTTTTGGGCTGCTGGTGGATCGTATCAATTGATCGCATTTGAAGAACAAAACCTCATGAAAAGAACATACATGAGGGTCATATTCAATGATACCAAGATAGAGATCATGGCACCAATATTGGCAAAAGTAAGGAATACACAAAAGGCCTCAACTTAGGTGTTGGGTTTTATCGCAAAAAGTGTCGATAAAATTTTAGTAGTGGAACCACACAACATATATTGTATTTTATATTATCAAAGTTCCGATGTAAGACTTTTTTACATTCTTCAACAAATATGAGTGTAGGATACTTGGTCCAATCCTCTTAATAAAGTATTTTCAGGTACTATATATTCCTGTTCTTTGTGATATATGAGATTCCTTGGACCCTAAGTCAAAGATGAAGCTATCTAGTTCGTCAGGATTATGACGAAGGGTGGGATTATATTTCATCCCTCGAAAGGCTGATTTTATAATAGGATGGAATAGAGAAATCAGAGGATTCTATATATCTGCTAAAAGTGGTTCCCTGCTTTACCCTGAATGAATCATAATTTGAAGGCTCACATTCAACATAATTCACAAATCAAAGGTGCAATAGAGAAATTTTTCAAGAGTAAAGGAGCTTAAAAAGCATCCTCCCTTAAGATATGGACAAACATTCTAGCTCTAAAAGGGAGATGAAAAATTCCAAAAAAAAGAGAGTATTCCTTACTAGAAATGTTATCTTTTCACTATATAATTTGGTTGTTTTATCCCCCAGGGCCCTGAGTTTCTAATAAATACTAATTCTTTTGGCCTTCTAAAGTAAAGCTGATATTGCCCGCCTTATAACTATATGTTCTAGGCTTAATTTGGAGATCTTAAAATTTCCGTGGTCTGTCAAGTTCAAATTCCCAACCTATAAGAGAGAACCATATATATATGAATAATGAATGTAGCATCTAAAGAATGGCATTACACCCTAGTCATTTCCATAATAGTGAAGTTAATGCTGCCAAATTGTCTCATCAGGTGGATTCTCTTGTTTTAAAATGGGGTCAAGCTTAACAATCTGGTAATATAAAATGGTATCTGAGAAGGAAAATATTAGTACCTATTACCTATATATATACACATAAAGCTTCAAAAGCAGGATATGCTAGGCCGTTTTTGTGTTTTTCTTTCTTGTTTTTTTTATTTTTTTATTTTAATTTTAAAATTTAAATTTATGGTTATCCTCATTCCAAAAAGGTTTATTACTTTTAGTAGTTGTTTGAAACCATTTCATTTTTATTTTTCAATTTTCATTTTTACTTTTTCAAAAAATGAAAACTAAATACATATTTGGTAACATATTTTGTTTTCAGTTTTCAAAATCATCCTTATTTTTTAAAACAACTTGAAAGTGTTTTCAGTATTTTTTTTTCCACTCAATTTTCATTCATTAATTTTACATAATTACGCATGAAATGCACTTGTGTTACCAAAACTTGGAATTTGGGACCTCCCGACTTAGACTCGGCCACTCAATTCTTGGGTTTAGCCATAGACCTAGTCCAAGCCTCATGATCTCAAGGTCCAACATTCACCAAAAATCATCCTAATTTGGAAAAATTCACCGAAAAATAGTATGAACTTTTTGTGACATGCGCTTTCATTCTACAATCACAAATTCACAATTCGACTTTGAAAAATTCCATTTTCAAGTTCCACAAGAATTTACCCAAAGCAAGCTCAAATCATTCTTCCCACATTATTCTAACTCAACCAAAAACATGAATACAAAATTCAAGCCTCATCTAGGGGCGGCTCTGAGATTTTAGGGATCTTATACAAAATTAGTAATAAGACCTCCTAAAATAAAGTCTTAAATAAAAATATATATTAGAAGGACTGGGTCATATATATTGATAGCAAATTTAAAACTACTCGTCAATTTAAATATTATGAAGGATATCAAACAAATAATTCAACCAGGAACAAAAAAAAAATATAAAAAACCATGGTTCATCAAAGTATTAATTAAAATTAACCCAAATAAATAAATAAACATGTGCCTGCTGGATTTAGTTTTGACGAAGAGCTCCTATTATATGTAATTTTAATGTATTAATATATTATGTGAGATCAATTTAAAAGAAGCAATCGAAATAGATTCCTTATGGAAGTGGATAAATATATATATATATATATATATATAAGTAAAAGACAGAGAATAGTAAAACATTCAAAATACCAGAAAAAACTCTTGGTTAATGCAAACATTAAGAATTGAAATTATTAATTAAATGAGGATAATATGGTAAATTCACATTTTTTGTATTAAAAAAAATTAAAATTAAAAGAAAAATCAGATAATATATCCTATTTTTATGGAACACAACTAGTCATTATCTTTTTTAATTCTAAAATAAATTTAAATTTTTTTAAAAGAAGCCTCTCATAGGCGCGGAAGCACGTGCGGAGAAGCTAGTCATATATTACGTTAGAACAAATATATATGGGGAAAAAATAAAAAAAATTGGGGCCCTGTGTAAGAGCCCACCTTGCACACCCCAAAGACACCTCTCAGAAAGCCAAATAAATATTTTTAGGATTCATGTGAAGCTCCAAAAGTAGAAAATGCATTTAAAACAATTTAATCAACATAAATTTGAAATTTTTTATTAGAAGATTCTCAATAAGATGAGGGGTTGGAAGCAGAAGCTGTTAACTCAAGCGAGGAGAGAATTTCTTATTAAGGATGTATCCCAGGCCATTCCCACATATCCAATGACAATGTTAAATTCCCTGGGGGATTGTAACACCCCGACCCTATTGTAATTATCCATTTCAATTATTTAATTTAATTAATTGTGAAATTACAATTTTTTCCTTAGGATAGTGTCACATCCCGGATCGGCTCCGTCGTAGCATGATATTGTTTGCTTTGGGCCCCCTTACCCTCACGATTTTGTTTATGGGAACTCACGAGTAACTTCCTAGTGGGTCACCCATCCTGTGATTGCTCTACCCAAAACTCGCTTAATTTCAGAGTTCTCATGGCTCCGAAGCCAGTGAGCTCCCAAAAGGCATCGTATTAGATAGAGGTGGGCATGTACATATAAGGCACATCACCCCCTCTCCGTTGGTCGATGTGGGATGTTACAGATAGGGTCATTTTGGTCACCTTTTAAATCCGGTAGGATTTTGGGGAATTGAATGGCTTGCCTTCCATTACTGGTGGAATTGAGGAAGGATGGGGTAGAATTAGGAATGAGTCAACAAGGTGGACTACTTGCTAGTTTGTTTGTGAGGCCTATTTTGTAAATTGCATGTTTCTAGATTGCGCATGCTGCTGTTGGGACTATATTATTGTGTTTTGACAAGTTGAAAATTTTGGGAAAGTCCGTTTTTCAGGGGAGACTATGTCGAAATTTCGGCAGAAAGTCCCGTTCATCTTTTCCTTAATTTGACAAAGAGGTTATAATGTTAGTAAATGGGCCCAACATCAGTTTGATGTCTGAAATACCAGAGGATTCATCACGGATTCCGAGGAATTTGAGGAGGGTCCTGTCAGGGATTTTGTAAAGAGCTTGATGGGTTAATGGCAAAGTTCTGACAGGGAGGAAGTGAAGAAAAAGCAAGATACATTGGATAAGTTAGGCGAAGTTGGGGTTGTCAAAAATAGAAGGTGGTTTGGGCTTCCATAACTTGCAAGATTTCAACTTGGCAATCCTTGCAAAACAGAGTTGGAGACTCTTGACTAAGTCAGACACTTTCTAGGCAATAATGTTGAAGAGCATGTACTTCCCTTCATGTAATTTTCTTCAAGCTGGCAAAGGGGCACGCGCCTTTTCAGCATGAGTCCAGTTTTCCTATTACAAAATCATGGTACCTCCTTGTACTTTTGACACCTATTCCATGACTTAACAAAAACTTAACACTATTTATTTCAACATAATAATATTTATTTAAAAAAAGAACCCCATTTCCTCACCTCATCTATTTTGTTCAGCAAAAAGGGAGCCTTGTCTTTGTTCTCTCTTCTCTGGACCCCAAGTTCGTCAGATCCACCATGGGTTTGTTTATGCCTCCATAGGATGATGGGACACCCAATTTATATCTAATCTACACCACCATGCCCATTCATCAGACCCGCCACCTCACCATGTCCATTGGCTTCAAAAAAAACCCTCAAACCCACATAAAGTGCTTCCATATTAAAGATTTGGCCCAAGGAAACATCACTCAAGCACTGCAAAGACCAAGAATTGATCAATCAGAAAAACCCACAAAGGAAAGCTTAGAAATTTCATATGGGTTCAATGAAATTAAAGACCACACCAAAATCCACATGCAAACTAGCACTTGTTGGGTTATTGTTTGTCGCTCATGGTGAATATCTTGAATGGAAGCAATATTGGCCAAGCTTGAGAGAGAATTTTGGCTTTGAATAATTGAGTTTTTTAAATCAATATAGCAACTTTTTCTTTAGATTTGGCCACAACTCTGAGAATCAAATAGAAATTTGATAAGAAAAGTACTAAAGCAAGGAATGACAATGAGATGCAAAGAAGATAAGGTGAATGGTTGTGGTACTCGAGATGGACAACATGACTTGGGCTGACATGGAGGTGGCGGTGGTGAATGAAAGAGATGATGAGGAGGAAATTGATGTGTTTTTTTTAAATATTGTTAACAATGTTAAATTTATGTTTAGTCATATAACACATGTCGAAAAATATATGGAGGAAACATAGGGGCACAGGGATTTCGTAACTATAAAATTGAACTCCTTGGGCATGGACTAGTGTAAGACCCTTGACACTTGACATAGGCGGCAACATGGTTTGATGTCTTGGACCATGCCAAGGGAAGTTGTCACGAGTGTGCACAAGGACAAGACAAGCGTGGCAAGACGAATGTCGAATGGTATTGGCGAAGCTTGTGAGAAGCGTCGGCAGATTGGCTTGGAACCCTTGACTACGCTTGTGGGACAAATGCACAGCATAGCAACGCACAGCGCACACAAACATCACAAGCGCACGCAAGCAGCGCATGCTTGCAGATCGTGGGCAATTGCTGGCAAGATGTGTGAGGGTTGCTGACAGATCGTGTGGGCAAGTTACTGGCAGTTGGCTGGCAGGTTGTGTGACTATTGCTGGCAATTTACGTGGGTAGTTACATGGGCAGTTGTGAGGAGAAATTCTAGCAGATGTACAACAAGATTAAAGGGCATATCTTGGTGGTTACGCATGGTAATGGGGGAGTGGCATGCATAGGATGCATCATGTGGCGAAGGCAATGTCAGTGGAAGGGATGGGTGGTTACGTTGCATCTTTGTAGGCATACAACATGACATGATGGCATGACATGACCTTGACATTGACACATGGCGCCACGAGCAAAAAGGAAGCCTTAAGAATAGGAGTTCATCGGTGTCTTTGTAGGATAGTGGCATGGTGGTATTTAGGAGGAAGACTACCTATGCCATGTGGCTTCATGCATGGTAGACAAATCACCTAGCAGTTGGGGGATGTCCTCTGCATACTTCTATAAATACCTTAAATTAGGAGGGCTTAGGTAGACTAGTGGAAAATCACTAGAGACTGGTGGAGATCACTAGGGACTAGTAGAGATAACTAGAGACCAGTCGAGGGAAGACTAGATCGGAAGAGACTAGACTAGTAGTCTCTTGGGAGAGATCTCAAGAGGAGACGAAATGGGGGGAATGTGTCTAGAGTAGGCATAGAGAGGCATAGAGAGGGGTATGGCAGAAAGTGTTTGTGTTGACCTACCCATGCCTTGAGAGAAACCCATTGAGTCGAGAATGAGTGTCTAGATAGGCACTTTGCCTTATGAGTGGGCGACATTCGGGCACTAAATGTGTTGTGGTGAACCAATGCGAAACAAAAGCTTGTATTCCTTTTTATTATTGAGTAATATAAAGGCTGGGAGTGTGTTGTCCCATAAGCTTGAGTGTTTATGTGTTCCGCTACGTGAAATCTGAAGCCTCACGAGTTGGGGGTACGAAAAGGCTAATTTAGGAGGAGTTTAAGTGCCGGACCAGGGTCGAAAAACTAAAGGTGTTTTTTACCTCTGTTACAACTAGCATCATTGAGGGCAGAGAGGTGATTGTTAATGGCTCACGTTGGCAAGTTTTGGATGGAAATGAGAATAGAATTTGTGTAGATAAATGGATCCCTCTGTCATTTAATGGGAGGCTGCATCCTACTAATGATGTACTGGTGAATGAGACAACCCTGGTGTCGGCAATAATTAATCCATCCACAAAAGATTGGGATTTATTAGAACTTTCTAGAATCATACATGCGAGGGAAGCAATAGTGATTAAAGCATAAAATGTGATTAAAGCAATAGGGAGCTTACGAAGTTGACAACGATAATGCCTCGATGTGGTGGTCTCGACCTCTGATATCTAGAACCTGAGGGGCGCAAAACATAAAATGTGAGTGGACGAAAACAAGGTTTTAAACATAATTTATATTCAACATAAATAAACCCCTCATTTGTAGAAAATAATGCCAAAACACCATGAAATAGATTTCTTCGTTAAATGTACATATGTATATCATTCAAAACTTGAAATAGCTCAATTCAATAGACTCATATCAATATATGCTATAATTAAAACCATATATTAAATGCAATCTAAATTTCTTGAAGAACATTGTAAAACAATAAACTGAAAACCTTCAAAGTAAAACCCCTTTACTCAAACCATTTCAAACTCATAAACTTTTTCAAAAATCATTTCTCAACCTTAATCCTTTTCATACATAATTAAGCAGAATCCCTTTTTTTCCCACAACCATACCCTACTAAAGGCATATGTTGCAAAGCACCATAAGTCAATTGTCAAATCCGAACTTCATGTCAAATATTCATACATGTGCAAAGTACCCTCAATGCACATGCTCAAGAAACCTTAACCTGGAAATAAATCCACACATACACAAATACCCATATATATACACACTCAAAATCAACACATCATCATCATGTCGGCCTCTCCCTCGCTTGCCTTGGCTTCTCCATCGTCGGCCTTCAAAACCTCGGCCTCATAAGAACCACGTCAACTACACCGTTGATAAGACCCGACCCAAATTCCACTTTGGAATCACCCTGTTGTATCCAACACCTATCAGGTATCGGACACACTTGACCAAATTGCCCTCTAAACAAAAACTCAAAAATTCTTTTAAAGTTTGACTTCTGCTGAAAAATCGGCTGAGTCTCTCCTATAAATTGCTCATTTCCCAATAATTTACACCTGTACAAAAGGCAATTCATATATCCACAAGTAGTCAGCATGCACAATGTTAAAGCACACATAATCCAACAATAAATCTGTGTGGCCTCAGGTCTTACAAAAATCGTGGGGCAATATCAAAGCCTACTAATTAATTTAATTTACAAAAATAATACGGTTATAGTAGATGTTCACTTGTTTGCTGTTGTGATGGAAGGGTAAAGTTCCCCATTGCCTTAAAAACCATAGACTAGTCAGCAAGTCAATTTTTTTTAGTGTGCGAGCGTGCCATTGCTAGCAATGAAAAATCCTAGCAGACTTCTTAAAAATAGATAACTTGCGCCCCAAGTTACTAATTTCTAAACAAGCGATTGTGAATTTGGATGAGAAATATCTCCCAAGTAAGTTCTTTTCCTGCCTCAGACTGGTGAGGACTTCATAATTTATCACAGTACAAGATTGGTAGTTTTGGCCAGAATAAATGATAATAAAGTAGACTGTTTTAAGCAGAACTGCCTTTTACAAAACTCAAAAGGAAAAAATCAACTCTAGAAAGATAGAAAAAAGGCTAGACTTCCATTTCTGCCTGGATAGAAGCTTCTGATCCGGGCTGGACTGGATATGTCTGTGCTGGACTAGACTGTCAACAACTTCAACTACTAAGCTTCAGCTATAAATCGATACCAACGTTCGAATTTGGCAGAGCTTTAATCTATTTCAAGCCCTAGAAGGCTTTTTGAAGGGGCAAAATTGCCGCCTCTTCAGTCTGAAAGGGGGAGAAGTGGCTGGACTTGAAGATTACTGAGCTGGAATTGCACTATGGTACCTGTTCTGCTTGATCAGGGCTCTCCATAAATTTGTTGAGGTTTTAATATTTGTAAAAACCCAGACTCTGGTTGTTTAGGCTTTTGCTGAACCAAATTTGTAACTAGAGAAATCTCGTTTTGAATGACTTTTCTCTAAGTCTGAAACTGGAAGTTTCGATTTGTAGATGGCTTCTTTCTTGCGGCTTAATGAACTTTTGGTTGCTTCAGTTTGTTTGGAGGTTCTTTGAGATCAAGTGATCATTTTGAGTTTTTGTCTTTGATTGATTTTTTTGGTTGTTTGATTGTTATGTTCACCCTCTCCTATATTTATAAGAAATGTTTTTTTGGAGTGCGGTTTCTAATTCTTTAATAATGGGCGGCAAAAAATTCTCAAAATATCTTTCATTTGTAAATGCAAAGAAAAAGGATTTTATCAATTTTGGCAGATAAGCCCTCAATAGTCAGTTCTAAGGCAATCACTTCCATGTTTCTCTTGAAAGAAAACCTAACCCCTCTTCAAAATCAACTACTCTTGTAAGAGTTCAAACTGTGATGGTTAGTTTGATTTTCCAGATTCCTACTTATCTTTTTTAGAAAAAATACCCTGCTTATCCCTTGGAAATGATGTCTTCCGAATTCTTCTATATATAGAAAAGGATTTTGATCTTCTTCTCTGTTTGTGACACACTGGATAAATCTTCCCTGCCAAATTCTCTTGTGACTAGTTGAAATAGTTGACATGTCAAACTCACCCACGTGGGTTTTCGTGAGAACAAACTTTCCAGAAAAAATATGTTTGACTTGTTCTTGGGCTTCTTTCAGAGTAGTGGTGAGGACTTAGAAGCTAGGCCCAATCCAATTCTTTTTCTAGTTTTTTAACGATCTGCTTGGTGGTCAATTTTGCCATTCTATTTTGGCAATTTTACTGACTTGCTTTGTGTTTTTACCATTCTGCCACTTCATAAATAAATAAAAATGGACCTCTAACACGGATTGAGTTTTTCTTTTGGAGTCAAGGCCTGGTTTCCTATTTTCCTGTTCCTGGGCTTCTTTGTGAGAAGTAGGCTGGCGTGTGAATTCTTTTTAGGCCCAAACAGTAGAATATCCCACATAATGGAAAAGGATGAGTGGTGGGTGATGAATGCCCGGTGGTGGTGCTCCAGTGCTCTATTACTGCATGGGGGCTCAAAACATTAAATGCGTGAGTAGACAAAAGAAAGTTTTGCAAAATATAATATCAACATACTAACCCCACTGTTAAAACCATTTGAAAATTCATTTAATCCATGTTCTATATTCATACCAAAAATCAAGCATGCATATTTATATTCATACAACCATTCATATATTCAATCAATTCATCAAAACCATGTGAAAGCATTGAAAAATTATAATTCCTTTCCACCTAGGTGTACCTCTCATAAATTCGTCAATTCCATGATTTTTCTATTTATTTCCCATATTATACCGTCAATTCCAAGTGTCATATAAGCAACACCTAATCGCAGAACTCAGAAATACAAAGTTAACCCAAGCCGCAAACCTCGCAGAACTCAAGAGACACTTGGTCAACCTGAGTTGCATTCCTCACTCCTCACGATCCTGGCATCCCTAGGATTCGTGAGGCAACTGTCAAACGCGCGTTAACTCAACTGAAGGCAATTAGGATATTTGTGGCCATCATTATATCCAAAGGCAACAGTTTATTCGAATGCAATATTTTGGGTACCGATGGTGGTTTAAAAACCTTTCCTGAAAAATTATAATATTGTTTCTCTCTCAATCCTTAAATCCTGTTACTATTTCCTTTTACACTTTCCAATCCATTCACATTTAAGCATAACAAAAATTTATAAAAACATTTGAATTCAAATTGTATGTTTGGAAAGCAAAAACCATAAATAATTCATTCATGATCAATTAATAAAACTTTTCCAGCATAAAATTCATTTTTAAACAAACGTGCACTCATTGTGCCTCCGAGCTCGCCTTTTGAGGGTCCTTCCTGCGGGTTTGGTAGAACCTGAGTACCTATTTAAGCGATTAAAATATTTAATTAATAAAATAGCTCAACCACAATTATTTAATCAAAACCCTAACCCCCAGCCTTAAAGGCGTGCGTGTAACTTAAGAAATTTCCTAGGCCCATTTTCAACAGTTCTAACAGTTAGAATGGTCTCAAAAGACCTACGATTAAATATACGATTAAATTTTTATATTGGTCAATCCGGTCCCCCTTAGGGTCCACAACCTCCGATTACTAATCCAAAAATTCCTATGGGTTCAATAAAGTTTACTAAACACATCCTGCAAGTTTGGTGCATATCAAGTAGTCAATTCGGTCACCATTTTACGTAATCTTTGAATCATTGAATCGAAGCATCCGGGACTCCGATTCTCGATCCGTGAGTTCCTACACAATCCTAGAGGTTCCTAGATCAACATATTTGGAAATGGAGTCAATCCAACGGTCCGAATATATAGAATCCGGATATCGCCTAATATGCAAAAATCTGTTCGATCGTCAAACAATAACCAAATTCGAATCCAAGCATACCATCGTGCTCGGGATGACAAAGGGAACATTTTAGGACCAAATGGGCCACACAACCCCGGCACAAGCTTGAGTGGCTTGAGAAAATTCCGGCGACCGAAAAATGCTCAAAATACCGAACAATACCTATACCTACGTGATCATGACAACTAGTGGATCAACTTTTGTTCTTGGGCCAAGCCAAAATGTGGCCGGAGCTTGCCGAAAACGGCCAAAACTTAGATCGTGAATCAAGCTTCAAAACTTCAAAATCAATCCTAACCAACTCAACCATCAACTAAGTCACATTGAATGGATGAGAAAGCATACCTGGATGGACAAATTTGGTGGTCGGGATCATCGGAAACGACGACGAAAAATTTGAAGGGGAAACCAACGGTTTTTTAGCTAAATCTGGTGGCAGTGGTGGTAGTTGCGATGAAGATGGGGTGGGTAGGAGAGAGGAAGCCGAGCTGGTCACTTTGTACCGGTCTTGTGGCCGGAGGTAGCGAGATGAGCAAGATTGCTGGCCAAATAGTGGCTGGCTGTGCGAGAAAGGAGAAAGATCGGGGGAAGAGGAGAAAGAAAGGGGAGAGAGAGAGAGAGAGAGAGGAGAGAGAGAGAGAGAGAGAGAGAGAGAGAGAGAGAGAGAGCGAGATGAGCAAGATTGCAGGCCAAACAGTGGCCGGCTGTGCGAGAAAGGAGAGAGATCGGGGGAAGAGGAGAAAGAAAGGGGAGAGAGAGAGAGAGAGAGAAAGAGAGAGAGAGAGAGAGAAACCAGGTTTTTTTTTTTAATCTGAGTTCGAAATATTTATGATTGTGTCACTGCACTTTCGTTGATCGTAACTTCTTCGTTAAAACTCCGACTTGAGCCCACTATGTATTTACAAACTCGTATCGACGGGGTCTAGGCAATGGTGTTACTAAAATCCCCAAATTCTCTCTCGAACAAAAAGTCAATTTTAAACCTATTAAAATATTCTCTTGGTAAAATTGTCTTTTACTAGAATAATTTAATAATTGAATATTAATTTAGGGACAGAATATCACAATCATCGTCGATGTCCTCGACAGTAATTGTAGGCTCAACCAAGCTCTCATTAGAGACAAGCGCTGGTCCAACTTTGAGTTGCTCTACATCTTCAAGCCCAAGTCCGAATAAGGCAAAGCCTTGGTTACGGGATAGCTGCTCTGTAGATTTTATTTTATTTCCTCAAAAATTTAATTAAAATATATTTTATTTAAAGCCAAGTGGCTCTATACCATTGAATGTGTGAGCTCCACACATGTGCCACATCAACAATTTAACAAAAAATTTGACAAAAACTAACTGTATGGACCATTTTGATGTGTGGATGGTAACCTTAGAGCATCTAAAAACATGCTCCTTATTTTTTATTTAAAATTTAGCTAAAAATACACAAAAGTTATTTTAGGAGCTCTCTATAAAATTTGAACTCCAATCATACTCCTTAGTTTAGGAAGTCATAAATACTATAATTATTTTTTAATTCAACATGATTGGTCCATCTCTATAAAAATATATATATATAGTTAGCATTAATTAAAAGTTCAAACTATGTGTAAAACAAAGCAGCATTAAATTATTAGAAACCACTAGAAATCATTTCTCTCCCTTCAAATTTAGGATTTCCTAGAAATCTCCTTATTTTAGGAGGTAGATAGGGAGTATGGTTAGGATTGTATTTTTCTAATACCTCCCTAAAATTTGTCTAAGAAAGTGGTTTAGAGAGCCAATTGTGGATGCACTTAAAGGTTGTCACAAAAAATAGTTAAGGACGAAAGGTGATAATTTCACAATCCTCAGGGATTATTTGTAATAAAAAAACCTATTAAATAAATACAAATTCACAAGTCCATACACATTCGAGTCGACAAAATGGTTCATATATTACATATTACAAACTACACAACCACGCATTTCGACCTTGGAAACGAATGGATCTCAAAATTCACATAGCAATTTAACAAAGTACGGCAACAAATCAATCAGCAAACCATATACTTCCACAGATATGCATCTTCACACGTAAAAATTAAAATAATCATATTAACATCTACCTTCGACATCTTTTTATTGATAGTCTTGCCCTCGGATGGGTTTTGATTTTCTTTTTTCTTTTTTTCTTTTTTTCTTTTTAAATTGCTTAGCTGATGAGAGAAGAAGATGGATGTGATAGAGCAGGCAACCCAAGGCCTATAGAGCTTAAGAAGATGCAGTAACAGCAGCCTTGGTTGGGTTAAATGCAACCTGCTCGGCACAAGTTAGCACTTCATGGGGCCCTGCTGCCTCCTCTCGTCCGACACCCATAAGGTCAAGGTAGTACTGGTAATGGGAAACGATGGTGTTCATGGCATCAATGTCGCCCTGCCCACAAAGTTGATCACCATAAAGAATATTCATTGTAGCGCCAAATCCAGGAAACCTCTTGCTCAAAGTATCATTCTTGGTGGGCTTCCAATTGCCAACAAATGCATCGTGCGCTGAGGGTTGTGACTTCTTGATAGCAGTCATCCACCTCCATATTGCAGCTTGGAAAGCAAGAGTAGCATTCTGCTCAATGTATTCAGGATGGTTCAACAGATCAACCTTCAAAGCTTCTCCAGCTGCACCATAATTGTAGTTCCTGGATGGCAGCACCAATAGAAACTTACAAACATTGTCTACTCAACGAGCTCATTATAAACTAACATATCATCTACAACTCTCGTATGACACTAAATTTGAGGAAAAGAGAAAAGTGGCAATAGCTAGACTATGCAAAAAACTGACATGTAAATTGAAGACAATATGCCGGACCTACAAAACAACTCTATCATTTACTTCTGAGTATATCAATGAATAATCTCATTTTATGACAGCTCCATTCCTCCACAAGACAACTGATATCCTCTGGTTAAGTTATTAGGTAAAAGAGAGTTTGGAAAAATGATAAAAGGAAATTCACATAAACAAATTATGGGGGTGGATTAATTATGAAATAAAAACAAAGGGAATACAAACCAGTAGATCGGCAAAGCACCACGACCATAGTATTCAGCTCCAGGAGTGCAGGGGTATGTGTATTTGTAATAGTCATCGCAGTATGACTGCATGGGACTCATTTCCCTGTTGTAGCAAAGTCCCCAGGCCAATGGTCCTCCTGTGGCCACACCATAACCACCTGGAAAAATCATTGCTCTCGACGTTATCAACCATAAGAACAATGGTGTGAATATGTGAATTTCAGCAAAAGCTTATTCTAGCTTATCCAATCTAGAGTTGTATTAAGCCTGTTCTACTTTGTATCCACAACAATATCAAGTTTTAACAATATGTATTTGTGATCAATCATTTTTTTCCCATAGTTTTAATATTTACTATCATTGTAATTCTCATTCATTATTTGATTGACCAATTATTCAGCTGATCTACCTAAACATATGAAAAAAGTAAAAGATAAAAATTTCTAACCCTTTTAGTTCTTCACATCCCTGTTTCTATGTTCTAAGTGAAATTCAATCTGATGTTTTCCAAGACCCACATTGTTCATAAACCCAATTAACTCAAACTTAACAAATCACAATCAAATCCAATCAAACCTCACAGGCAAAAACACAACCCATAATTCAATTCAACATTTGATTCAACCATTTTAAGCATCCAACAAAAGCATTACAAAAAACAACAGCTGCCCACTATAACAGTTCTATCCTAAACCATCTACATATATATGCACATCTATATACTATATGTCCATGAAGATAGGACTTGACAGTTGCTGAAAACACAAACTTTTCATAAACCCAATTCACTCAAACTTAACAAATCACAATCAAATCACCCCAGCCCATTCTATTCAAACTATGATTCAACCATTTTAAGTATCCAACAAAAACATAACAAATTAAAGACAATTACCCACCATAACAATTCGATACAAAAATCTTGACACACCACAGAACTTAAGGAGAAGTGGTGACTTACAAGAGGTTTTGCTGCCGACATGTCCAAGAAAGGCGGCGATCTCCTTCATCTGCATAAGCTTCCCACCAGTGGTCCCAAACCCAAGAGGCTGGAAGAGGGCAGAAGCAGTAATAAACGACTGATAATCCCAAAACCCAACGGCATGAGCCACCGGCGCGTTTCTTTTGGAGAAGAGATTCTCAAACTGGTAAGTTTGGAAGAAATCGGAGATGGTAAGATTGCAACAGTACTGGGACCACCCTTTACACTCCCACCCTCTGTCACAAACCTTCTTCCCCCTCACCGTCTTCACCCGCGGAGTCGTTGACGGCATATCGCCGTCGCTGCTGGCACCCAAGAAAACACTCAGCACCACCGCCACCGCCAATGCAGCAGTGGAAATCTTCATGATGGCTAGGGAGAGAGAGCTGAAATGGGTTTGATGGGAGAGCTTGGGATCTGACTGGTTTTGCTGAGCAATTTGCAGGTTAAGAGCTTTTGTTTGTCGGTGTTTTGGGTTGTCGCAAGGCAAGAGTTTGACGGGGTGTCGTTTTCGGGCCTGTGGGTAGATGTGTGCTGTGGGGTTAAATGTCGAGCAGGTTGTATGGAAATGGACGGCCGATGATGGATTGGGGGATGGAAAAGTGTTCGAGGTTTAAAGAGAGAACAGACTGGAATAATTTGGAGGGGGCTGACCCACGAAGCTCCACCGACAGCGCCTGGAGTGTTGTGAAGTGTCCTTACTGCCCTTGTTGACACTTGGCAGATCCGTGGAATAGAAAATGGGGATGGGTCGACTCAAACGGATACCCAGCCCTTTTACCGCCCTTTTTTTTTTTGTTCAATCGGATGGGTCGACTTATTGGCATTCGAACCTGAGACTCTATCAATCTACAAGCAAATGCTACCCACCCGTTGCCCTTTTTGTTGACTTCATTGAATTTAGGGAAGTGAAATAGCATTCACAATTATTGACTTCATCGAATTTAGGGAGGTGAAAATGAATAAGAGCATCCGCAATAGTTGTTTAATAGTTTAATGCAATTTGAATTATTTTGGTATTTATTGAATTGAACTGTAATTTTACTTGTAATGGTACAATTCAATAATTTCAATTTATTGACATGCGGGTCTCATAATTAGTCTATTACAATTTAATAGAAGGTTTATCATTAGGGCCGGGCCTGGTCAGGGCGACCAAGGCCACAACCCGAGCCCATAACATAGGGGGCACAAATTTTTTTCAGCCTATATATATAAATATATCTAAAAAAAGAAACCAAATAGACGCTCAACGTTAATCTCATGCATTGGAAATCAAAACCAATTATCCTCCTTTCCAATAAAAAGTCAAGTGAACAAGAATTGAAGTATTGATAACATCTTGGGCGAAATCAAAGTAATTTTGTTCGTAAAAATGGAAGTGAGTGATTCATCAATATGTGGGTTTCAACCAGCATGAAAGCCAAAGTAAAAAATACTTTTAAGGAATTGGTAATTCCTCCGATGTCTTGGCCATCTTTGAAGAGAACACAGTTGAATGAAGGGTTAGAGTACTTGGAATTTTGCAATTTGGATTTTGAAGAGGTATCAAAACTTTCGTTGTTAGTTTTTTCTCTTTCTTTTTAGTTTGGGTTGATTGAGCGTTCTTTTGTTTCTGGCTCAACAATTTTACTCACTGTCATTTCGTTGTTGGTTTTCTTAACTTTTATATATATATATATATATATATTCAAGTTGCTTTGAATGTTTTTATTTTTATTTTTATTTTTATTTTATACGAGCTTTGAATGTTTTGTTTTGTTTTATGTGATTATATTTTAAGGGAAAAAAATGCTCAAAATTCAGGTTTTATTAGTTAAATTATTAAGGTACAATCTTTCATGCTTGAGTGTGATCGATTATATTTTTAGTTTCTTTATTGCTATTGCCTCTATCTTCTTGTGCAAAAAAGCTTTCTTGTAACCAAAAAAAAAAAAAAATTTCTTGTAAGTGTTTCTCCTTATTGTGGTGATCGTTGAGATTTTTATTTTTATTAGTTTCGTTTCTTATAAAATTTAAAACTTGGAAACCTTAAAAAAGATAAAAAGGAAGACATTGCTCATAGTCTTAAAAATTCTTTGGATAAATATTTTCTTAAAAACTAATGATTAGTTTATAAAATAAAAGCTACAATTTTAGTGTGCGTGTATTTGGCACATTTTAGACTTTTGTTCGGGACCATTGAGAGCTCGAGACTGACCATGTTCATCACATAGCACCCTCTATTACAATTGCATCTATTTCAATGACCTAAATCACACCATTGCAAGTGAGATTTTCTTGTTTTAGTTCAATTTCATGCAATAAAATTGCATTGATCTTAACCATTGTAGATGCTCTAAGATGATTCACTTATGCACTCAAACCAAATTTTGGGATAGTTTTCTTTTCAAATATCCACTGAAAAAAGGAAAATGGAGAAAAGACATTGGGAATTGAAGAAGCCCAATAAATTAAGACCGAAAAGACTTGAGTTTTTTATATAAGTGATATTAGGAGAAAAATGAATCAAAGCTAGGAATTCGGGTGTATGGATGCTCTTAACTACCTTCTACAAGTGCCTTGCAAAAATGAAATATTGCATCTTTGAGAAGACTTGAAACTTTGACCTCAAATCAAAGGAGGAAACCTCAACCACAACCACTACACTAATCTTGTTTGTGCATGTTCAAAAATGCATATAGATATAATCAACATTTATTGAGCTTCGCCAAAAGTAAAAAGGTACATTTAAGAGATTATATTTTTTTTTAAATATAAGCGATAGTCTAAATTAAAAGAGAAGGAAGTTTCTCACACACACTAGCAATGTGTCATGGAAGTTCGAACCTGCAGTCAAGACCCTTTTCTATTGGGCTAGACTCTGTTGGCTAAAGTGACTATATTTAAGAGAACAAAACCAGCACAAACAAAAAGGTTTAAAGGCCAAAATCCAACAAAACCTAGAATGAGAGCAAAGGATCACTGCCACCTACCACAAAGCAAAGATGAGCATCGACTAAAAGCAGCTGCAAGCTTACAACAAGGGCCAAGCCGAAAGAACATTTTTGAACCACATGTTCGATCACTTGATTGAGGAAGGGCCTTTGTTTTATTTACGCATTTAACATTAATATATGAGCATCTCTTAACCAACTAAATAACAATGAACGTATCGGATTCACACAAAATTAAATGCATCGATTCAAAGTAGATAGAAAGCACGGTATATGGACTGGTTATAAATGATCTCTCAGAACATGCATGTAGGTGGCAGGTACAGATGTGATATTTTCACACCGAAAAGATAATATTGGAACTCATCGGATAATGTCGTACAAATTATATATTTTTGTAATTAGTTTGACAAATTACAAAAACAAACACGATTGACAGCCGTTAGGCCAACTGTCAAGAAAAAAAGGTCATAACCCTTTCTTGTCAACAAAGTAAATATATATCTAAGGAATACTTCAAATAATTTTATTTGAGGGACATCTTTCCGGATCCTCTAAAAAATAAAATAAAAAATTCAACGATTCAAATTATTTATTTTTTAAGTCTACATTCATAGATCATCCTTGCAAAAAATTATAGAAATCGGAATCCATTTCGACATCCAATTGTGTTTTTCAATGAACACAGTACTTCAAAAAAGTAATAAAATTTCAATAACTCAGTTGAGTTGTCAAATGATATCGGATTCAAGTGATTTTTTTTCTAGAGATGATATTTGAATAATTATCTATAAAATAGACGGTTTGAATTAATGAAATATAATACAAAGTGGGCCCTATAAAGATGTCCCTCAAATAAACTTATCTGGATACATTGACCAAGTGAAGAAGAAAAGAATAAAAATAAGAGCAAGTAGGTTAAAAACCTAAAACCAAAATATCCAGACAAAAGAATGCGTTGGGCTACTTGAAGACTTATCTCCACCACAAATATTGATCCCGTGACACTACAGCATGGCCAGTTTATCGGTTCACGGGCTGCATGCATGGCCCCATCCTTCCCTATCCCTCCCACCAATGCTCTTTTTATTGTCAATAAATAAATAAATAAAAACCCACCAATATAATCCTTTGGTTTCCCTATAAAACCCACCAACTAGGAGCTCCTAAAATCCACACACACTCACACACCAAAGAAGTAAAAGAGAATCAGTATTTGATCATGAAGGGTTTTCATCAAAAGCTCCTAGTTGTTGTGGCTGTGGTTTTGGTTGCACTTGCAAGCAATGGTGGTTTTGTTCAGGTTTGTGATGCTCAGAACATATGCAATGTCTCTATGAATGGTTTGATGACTTGCAGGCCAGCCGTGACCGCCCCGAACCCGGCCCCGCCTACAACCGCCTGCTGCTCGGCGCTGTCGCATGCCGACATGGGCTGCCTTTGCTCCTACAAGAACTCCAACCTCTTGCCTTCTCTAGGGATTGACCCTAACCTTGCCCTCCAGCTTCCTGCCAAGTGTAGGCTTCCTCATCCTGCCAATTGCTAGACAGTGTGGTTTAATAAACAACGTGATAGCGTGATTAAGATGTGATTAATCATGTAATCATATGTTTAACTTGGATAATGATGTCTACTATATAATTAACTGTTTTGAGTTGAATAAACATGTGTTTCATTGTCGTTGTACGAAGTTTATGGTTTCTTGCAATTTGCTACGATGTTGTTGGATATGGAATATGTAACACAATACTACTATAATATAAACCTTGGTTTTCACTATATAAGTAGTTGCCTCGAATGTCTCTCTTATAAAGGAGTGCAAGTTCTTTTTTTTTTCGATGTCAATGACAGCGATAAATAGATTGCAGTCCATTTTTTGTACTAGTTTTCAATTTGGAGCCGTCTTATAATTTTTTGGTTGACTACTAAGGTTCATTAACTAGGTGTGCAATTCATATTTTTTATCCTCAAATGGATCCATGAGATTAGCATATCAATATTTTTCAGTTGGCTGGGCTCTTCCACTTCCGCTCATGTAGATAGAGATTAAAAACCCCGAAGCACCCAATGAATATTTGTATAAACCCCTCTCCCCCAATCACTTGTATTAAAAATAAAATAAATAACAATTTATCGTTGAAGTCGTGTGTTTTACTTGTATTAAAAATAAAGTAAACCCCTCTCCCCCAATCATTTTTTGCCTTGTTTTTTTTATCTGCGTGAATTATAAGTCACACATCTTTGTGTTGTCTTTCTTATGTAATAAGCACACTTCATCTCTTGTCTTTTAGGTATACGTAACCTGTCTTTATATCATGACTAATAGTATTCAATTAACTTACCTAAAATTTTTCCCTTGGGAATTCGTATATTGTTTATATACATATACATATCAAGGGAAGGAAAGTTTTAAAGTCTTTTGGTGTACACCACAGAATATAGACCATTGGATTGAGAAGAAAAAAAAAAAAGTAAATCTACACCATTCAATTTGGGGTAACCTGAAAACCTGTTATTGTAGGTTAAAATTAAAATATATTTGGTATTAAAAAAAACCACGCTATAACCAAAAAAACGTGTAAACCAGAACGTAAAACCACTCTTGGCAGTTATTATTCTCCATTCAAACTCTATCTTGGCCCCTCTTCTTCTCCATTAGAACTCGTTTCGTTGGCGTTGTCATTGCACTGGCGCTATTGAGAGGGCAAGTACATAGTTCACATGGTGGTGGCTCTTATTCGTTGGACTTGTCGTGGTCGTCATCTTCACGTGGTGGTGACTTAGATGAGTAGCCAAACTGTAGAAGAATGCGAAATTGTCTCCCACATTGGTAAAGATTAAACAAGGATTGAAAGGGTTGTGTTGAATTTCATAAAGGAGATTATTTTTACCTTCATTTAAAATTATTTCTTTGCTTATTTGCATATTTACAAAGAAGTATTGGGATTTGAAGAGGGCAATTTTCTTACTGCATCAACTCTCAAGGTTTGGAAATCTCAGATCTCTTAGTTTATTTGCATACTATAAATATTTATTTATTTTTTCGTGAGTGGAATGAAAATTTATGTTTTTTTTTTTTTTGTCAGAATCGAGTTTCATTAAATAGAAGGTCAAAGCCAGATTACATCAAAGTGAACTCAAAAAATTGAGTTCACACAAAATGCAATACAAAATGACATAGAGCTCACTACAAATAAAACTAACAAAATGCATAAAGCACACATAAAAGCAAAAAGCCCACATAAAGGCCTGAAGCCCACATAAAAGCAAAGAGCCCACAAAAGGCAAAATCCCACAAAATTTATGTTGCTTAGTTTAGTTTGACACTTTTAATCTGTTTTCATGTGTGCAGCCTTGGTTATAGATGATCCTCTCCCTTTGTTTACTAGTTTTTATGGCTGGTGCCTTTTAGCCCATGTCTTTGTATTGCTTCCTCTTTGAATATTAATGAAAGCATTTTCAACCAAAAAAAGTCTGCTTTACCAGTAATATGCCAAATCTCTATACCTGTCGATACCCATCAATTGCCAAAGCGATACTTATCAATTGCTAAATGGATATGCAATAAAGTGACGATTTTATGTTGATTTTGTTACCAATTACGCGATCATAAAGGGGTATTTGCCTTTCCATTGTGCAATTAGCAAATACATTGTATGTTTTTGCATTTTCATAATGAAATTACTGTAGTTAATTTGCTATGTTTGTTTATGCAATTGATAGATACATTCCACGCTTTTATATTTGGAGAATGAAATTACTATAGTTAGATTGGTGTGTTTGTTTTGTACAATTGCCAAACAGTGAGTGGGGTTTTGCAATTCAAGTTGGTAATTGCCAACTTGTTAGGAGCCTTTTCTACGTTAAGTACTTAATTGCCAAAATATAACGTGTGTCCTTTATTTTCTTATTAATTATAAATTAATAGCATGTTACTGTACATGCCAGATCATGAATTAGTAACTGCATCCAATCTCCAAAAAAATCCCCATTTTCAGTCAATGGATGTCGAAACAAACAATTGGAACAAAAAGTGTTGGAATGTAATCCTGCAGCTGCTTTCCTGAAGCCGAAGTCACCAAGCTCTATTTCTATCATTTTATGTTTATTTTATTTGTGATGTAATTAGAACCATTGGATCATAGTCCAGGTGGATTCTCTAGCTTAGATTTGGGATGACAAGTGTAAACACCTCATAGAGTGACAGTTGTAATTCGGTTAGAGAAGAATCTCTCTTCTCTCTTCTCTATCGAGCACACTATGTAAGCCAACTGTTTGTGAAAATGCAATAGAACAGTTCCTTCTCATTTTTTTCTCTTCTTCTCTGCAAAATCTCCATTTCTCCAAATATTACAAAACCTTCATACAAACAACCATAGAATTCTAACAAAAAGCAAAAGAGCCCCGCAATGTGGAGAGTGCAAGGGTACTGCTCACAACAAAATAAATTGTCCAAACTGCAATCTTAATGATATGAGTATGTGCAAAAAGGATTATACAAGCGACGGGAGCAACTGTCTCACTAGTTTTGGATCACAAGAGGATACAACCCGTTGGAACTAAACATACCTGCATCCTTGATATTGGGGAAGTGGAATACCATATGTGCCTATTTACAAGTTTATGCATATGGTTTACCATGTCATGGTAAACTCTAATCCATAATATGGTAATCTTCTATTTATATTTGTAAGGATCCCAATTACTATGAATTGGAAATTGTGGACGTTAAAGATGTAAATAGGGTCTTATTTCAAGTAAAAACATGTGTTTACTACAATGAGGACTAATATTACAATGTTGGGGAAGTGGAATATCATAACGTTGTACACTAGAACCTAAATCTTGTAAATTACAAAAACATCCACGAATATCCCAAGTGCATTTTCCATGTAGCGCGATTAATGATTCGAAAGGATCAAACTTGATACCAGAAATCGACACATTAAATGATATAACTTGTCGCACTGCACTGCCAATAACGACCCAAAACCCATTTCCACAATGACATTTTTTTTCTCATCACATGAAACACTTATTAGTGTCCTTCAAATCCTTTGGACTACCCCGCGTGCCTATCTTCAAAGAAATCTTCTTCGACATGCTAGCATAACCATTTTTAGGTATTCATACTCCGCTTTTTGATTAACATCCAGCCTTTTCCATATAGCCGCAATTTCTTTCTTGGTCTGAGGAACAAAGATTTACACCCACAAAAAAAAACGTTTCAATTCATTCTCAATAAAAGTGTGAATGGATATATAAATCTTTCTAGGTGTTGGACCCATTTTATCACCTTGGTGTCCACCTTCTCGACCAATTTTTGTTGCTTCATTCATCCCCTTGATTTTCCTACATAAAAAATTTACAAGGAATCTCATTTATTTAGTTATATATAATATATTTAATGGACTAGATAAGTCATTTAACACTTACAAATAGTTTTTTTTATAAAAAAAAAAAGAAGCCAGTTTTACTACTATTTGCCATCGTTGAGTCGTCGTTGTTTTTTCCTCTTTGCCATTCTCATTATTTTTCTTTCCCACCATATTATAATTTCAATTTATGAACAGTCTCTACTATGAATCTGCATTCATGAAACAATATTTAGTGAATAATGGATAATGGGTGATTATAAGTTTTTATCAAGTTGCAAATTGTTTATCTTTTTGGTAATTACTGAATATCAGTTTGGCAATGCTTGTCTCTCGATTGGAGATTACTGTCTATCGATTTGGTAATAATTTATAACTATTGCAAAGCGATAGACAATAATTCCCCAACCAAAATGGCGTAATTGCCAAATCGATATCCGTGAATTGCCATATCGATAATCCAGAACTGCCAAATTGATACCCATCAATTGCCAAATTGATATACAGTGACTCACAGATTGATATACAGTAAAGTCTCCTCCTACAAACCTAGCTAAAAAACGTCGCCTACAAGTTTGAACGTAGAGACCCTTGCTATTGCTACAAAAACATTTTGGAAGACAAACAAACTTTGGAAACTCCAAACCCAGTGATATCCGGTGCTTTATACCCAAACCCAGTGACATTCAGTGCTTTATACCTTAGGAAACATCTGACAAGAGGAGATGGAAAACTTCACCACAAGCAGCGGCACCAAGTGCAGTAGCAGAGATTTTTTGGGGTTTGAAGTTCAGCCGTAGAGATAGTTTGAAGACCAAGGAAAGAGAGTCATGATGAACCCTTAACCTACTATGGCGAGGTCACCAAAACCCTAGCAGAGCAAAAAAACCCTTTCTCCCAAAAAACTCTCCTAGAGCCGTTTTCATTTTGAGGGGGGAGGAAGCCCTTGTTCTTCCTTTCCTCGCCCCTCCCCTCTTTCTCTTCCTCCCTCTCTTCTCCAGAGACAAATGGTTTTCTCTCATAGGCGATTGTGATTTGTTATGATTTTCCTCCAACAATCATAGGCGATTGCGTCTCAACGTTGGATCTCCACCTGCGTTTTGACGTCGGATCTCCTTCTGTGTTTCGGCGTCGGATCTCTCCCACCATATTTTTTGCGGTTTCTTTATGTTCGGAATAAGTCACAGAGACTCTGTAGGTTCTTTGTGAGTTTTCACCTCTCCTTTTGTGAGAGCTTTTCACCTCTCCTTTGTGAGAGCTTTTTGTCTCTCATTTGTGAGAGTTTTATTTGTATTGTTATGGCTTGATTTTTTCAAGCTTTGTCTATTTTTGATTATTTTGAGTTTGTAATCTTAGTAGGGATGCCTATGCCAGAGTTTATTAGATCCTGGGTGATCGTTAGTGGAGGCGCACCAGATTGTCTTATGTTGTTCGACCGCTCCGTTATTGTAATTGCCCTTTGTGGCTAGTTTGTTTTAGCCCCTGTGGCTAATGGCTTTTTTGGCTGAATTATGAATGCAATCCTAGAATTTCTCAAAAAAAAAAACCTACTTGGCAGGTTTTTTTTTTTTTTTTTTGAGAAATTCTAGGATTGCATTCATAATTCAGCCAAAAACCATTAGCCACAAGGGGCCAAAACAAACTAGCCACAAAGGGCGATTACAATAACGGAGCGGTCGAACAACAAAATTAAGACAATCTGGTGCGCCTCCACTAACGATCACGCAGGATCGAATAAACTCTGGCATAGGCATCCCAACTAAGATTGCAAACTCAGAATAATCAAAAATAGACAAAGCTTGAAAAAACCAAGCCATAACAATACAAATAAAACTCTCACAAAGGAGAGATAAAAAGCTCTCACAAAGGAGAGGTGAAAAGCTCTCACAAAAGGAGAGGTGAAAAGCTCTCACAAAAGGAGAGGTGAAAACTCACAGGGAACCTACAGAGTCTCTGTGACTTATTCCGAATATAAAGAAACCGCAAAAAAGATGGTGGCAGAGATCCGACGTCAAAACGCAGGTAGAGATCCAACGCTGAGACGCAATCGCTTATGATGGTTGGAGGAAAATCATAACAAATCGCAATCGCCTATGAGAGAAAAACCATTTGTCTCTGGAGAAGAGAGGGAGGAAGAGAAAGAGGGGAGAGGAGAGGAAGAATAAGGGTCTCCTCCCCCCCTCAAAGTGAAGACAGCTCTAGGAGGGTTTTTTGAGAGAGAGGGTTTTTTTTTCTTTGCTAGGGTTTTTACTATGGCAGGTTTCTAAATAAAAAACAAAACAAAAGCACATGCTAATTAAATTAAAAATAGATGGTGTATGGGTACACAGGTGTAGCGTAGACGTTGCCATCAAGGGAATTCATATTGATAATAAACTTTAACATTCCCCTCTAAACCCTAAACCAATAAACATACTTTATTTAAATAAGAAACTCATGATTACAATAAATACCAATGAACATGGATTATTTAAGCATGAATGTTCCTTGCTTTAGTTTGGTACAAAAATAATCACAATCTGGTACAAAAATTTGATCCTCTTAAGATATTGTGATAAATCTTAAGCATTTAATAATTAGTCGCTCGAATGTAATGATGCATCCAACACTACTCGAGAACAAAATAATTGGTATAAAATGCATAGACCAAATAAAAGATTAAATCAACATAAAAAATCAAGAGTAAATTCCAGTGTGGATCCAAATCATCCTTTAGGAAATTCTTGGTTTCTAATTCCAGTCACTTATTACAAATCTATAAGTAATAATGTTTTTTGGGTTTTACTAGGAAGATCACTTAGATTTCATAAAGAACATCTTGGATTGAAAAATAAGGATTGCAAAGACAAGGATAAGATCTAAATTCAGAAAGAAATTGCTAGGAATAACTGAGTCTTGGCCATTAAATTAAAAAAATAAACGATAATATACATACATGAGTACAGCAAATGGCAAAGTGATATACTTGAAATGTTATAAGCCGGCACTGCCCTTTACCACTGTATTCTCTGCACATGTTGAGCACATATTCTTGTACAAAAGAAACAAATGAATCTCTTTACACCATAAGCTTTATGAAGATCAGCATCAACTCCAATCATATGAAGAGATGGGGCAGTCAGACTGATCTAGTGCCTTCTACAGCAGGCTCAACGGTACTTCGCGATACCTCTGGCTCCGTTCCATAATCCCAAAGTTGTTTTAGCTCACGCCTTATCAGTCCCAAAAACACCGTAACACCTGATTACCAGAGCAGGATAAGCAGGAAGGAATAGAAGACAAAGTAAAACATCTGAAAATTCTATTGGCCAAACTCCTTGACATTACCTAGTGTACATGGAACAAGATAAAGGAGAGCAGGCTGACCATTCCCGTTCATGAGATATAAACCCAGGTACGTAAAACCAAGTCCTGGAACAAGAATTACCATCCATTAGTACAAAGACAAGATGAACATGCATAGTTTGGTCAGGTTGAAGCCGGCTATTAAAAGTAAATGAAATTAATAAACTACCAATATATGAAGAAAAAGTGTATAACATGAAACAGATAGATGTTGCAAGAGCACTCACCAATTCCATAGCCAATTACCAACCAAAGGAAATATCCGCTAATTCCATGCTTCTTATTTTCTTTGTCAAACCTGAAACAGCCAAGCCCAGACAATATTTAAAATTAGGAAAGATAGATTGAAAACAAATGCACACACAATTTTCAAATTAAAAAGAAAAAGGAAATTGAAAGAAACAGCTTGTTAGGTGACCTCGTTAATTTTATATATTTAATTATAATTAATGAGGCCATCTAACAAAGTTTAACACATAAGTTCATGCATTCACAAAACAACGATGTTAGTCATTTTGTGGTTTTACGCCCCGATGGAGAATTAAAAATAAAAGTCAGGAAGTAAAAAAGACAACAATTGGAGAGCATGTTCTGCATCAAAAAGGGACTCGATTCTTGGAGACTCGGATGAGGATGAGGAGTTTGGTTTCAGTGAAGCAGATCTGGACTTGGAGGCTGGAGAGGAAGGTCTTAAAAGTATGGTGATAATTTCAGGTAATTCAGGGGCGAATTTGGTGGGTGTACACGGGTGGTGGAATTGGGTAAAGTTGGTGTCTCTTTTGAAGTGGACGGGGCTAGGGAGGAAGAGGAGCTGTTGTCAAATCAACTGGATCTCAAGGTTTGGCGGGGAATTTTAAAGAAACTGAAGAGAGATTCAAAAAGGCCCATTCACTTTTTATATGACTTTAAAATATCATAACTTTCATTTTACATCTCTTTTTTCATAAAACTTAAGCATTTTTTGAGATATTTTAAGAAGACCAAGGTTTATGTATCTCTTTCACAAATACATCACTCTATATATCATTATAATGTTTCGCACTCACAGATATAACCGTTAATACTTGGTACGGAGATTTTGGGAATGTATGCTATATAATGATAAAAATCTCATTTTAACCAGAGAGAATCACATTTAACTAAGGACTTTTTCCAATTAGTCAACTAGCTCAAGGACTTAATCATAAAAGGATATATTGTACTCTTTCCAAGAAGAAAATGTGTTAATAGGGACCTATATCTAATTTAACTAAAAAGTAATCCTCGTAAATGTTATTTGATTTGGTATTTACAAATAGAAAGTTGATTGGGACAGAAATCAGTACCTGTAAGAAAATACAATAAGCAAACCAGGAAACAGAACATCCCCAAAGCCAAGCATGTTCTGACCACCCCAGGGGTCAAAAAAGCGAGGGATTCTCAAGAGCATTGGTAGGCCTTCACCACTACTATCACCTTTAGCAACCTATAAGAAAAATATGAGGATTTAATAAAAGCAGTCATGTGTCAAAGCTAATACTACAGTCAAGCCCATCAGGCACCCTTGAATCAATTGCCCGGCAATGTATATCATGTAAGCACAAGCATTAGACATGCATGAACACGAGTTTACTCGAAATGGGCATCAGAAGCAGAAGATGTCAGACATTTACTCATAGAGACTTTGTTTGTGAACCAATGACCTTAAAGCAGGGATCACAAGCATAAGATGTCAGACATTTATTCTTGGAGACTTTGTTGGTGAACCAATTGACCTTAAAGCATTAGTAGAAATGAACCCAGATTTCTGAAATAACAAAAAAAAAATTGCACCAACCATCCAAAAGAGAAAATAAATTGTAATAGGAATCATAGGATGCCCAATAGATTTTCTTGTTTAGTATTTATGACGTAATATGGAAGTGAACCAGAACAAGTATTTTCCTAAGGGAGGGAGGGGGGTGGGGTGGAATTACCATGATATGATTTAAGCAATGTTTTTATTGTGTGTAGAAATATATGTGCATGTGCATATGCTTTATATATGTAAAGACAAAACCAACCAGTCCAAACTTGTCAAAGCTGTACTCTGCCACATCGCCCAATGACCAGGCTACTGGCCTGGTGGACTGATGGACACAACCAAAGTCAGGTTAGATAATTAAAAATCTTTACGCCTTAACATTGGGCCACCACCTAGACTGCTGCTAACATTTTTACAATTACAACACTAGTATGATTGCTATTCCAAATTTCATTATAATATGTTAGGTAGAAGAATAAAATCAAATGGATGTCAAAACCCTACACAAAAGATTGATGTCAAGATGAATTACGCTAAAGTGAATATCCTTGATAATGATGACCATAAAGAAGCTAAGTATATAATTTTTCCACTTATAAAACTCACTTCTGATGCAAAACAAATGTAGAATCATTTTATAATACAATAAGCCTCAACAGAATGATAAATAAAAGAAATACACCCCAAAACTTCAATTGATGAATTTCAGACAAAAACCTATGTACTTTCCAGTTCAAGGTATATAAATGCTAATAGGCATCTTCTAGATTCATCAAAGTTGGTACAACAATAAAGAACGTCAGTTAATAGCTAAAAAAGATGTCGTTGGTGAATCCTTTGGGAAAATTTCTGGCCTATTTTGGTTAAATCATCCTAGAATTTGGAACTAGAAAGACCTAGGGAATAAACAAACCTAACGTAATCTTTCAGAAATCATGGGAACTCCTAAGGTAATCTATCTGAAGCTTGGAATGCTTTAAACATAGAGCATGATAAAGGGGGGGGGGGGGGGGGGGGTGGTGGTGTTGGGGTGGAAAGCTTCTCCAGCCATTGCAACTTTGACTTCCAATAAGCAAAATGGCTCCAAAAAAAATAAACTGGTCTACCTTCTCAATGTTCTCACAAACCAAAATTGTGACAACAGCTTGCATGGTTAACATGAAACAAATGCAACTTGTAATCTAATAAACCAAGAAAAAGAAGAAAAACTGAGATCAGAACTTACCACAACCATGACGCTATCTTTGAACATTAAGGGTGACAGGAATACCCAAAAGATGTCGTAGACAAATGCACAACAAAGTAGTACGGTAGCAACCTGAGACATGTTAGAATTATGAGACAAAGGACTGATTTATTAATTACATGACAAAAGGACTGATACATTAATTACATGACAAAAGGACTGATACATTAATTACACGACAAAAGGACTGGTACCTTGATATTAGGTAATCGAGCAATTTGCAAGACTGTTATCATCAAGCAGATACCCTGTCAAAAAAATGATATTTAACTAGCAGAAGTGAATTAAAGGATCGAAGGAGGTCTACAACCATCTTCAACACACCTTGACACACCATGTAGACAACCGGGAATAACATGTTGCTAAAAACCAGCAGATTAAAAATGGTAGGCAAGTTGTGAAAGATGCATATCCATATGGCATAACATTGTAAAATTTCAGGTTTCTTCCCAAGATATCAGCAGTCCATAGGGAACCCACAAACAACTCAACTTAGACTCATAGATGAACTTTGGGTGACTAACACAAAGTAAGAGCAAAAAAAATGTTAAAAAAATGCATATATCCAAATTTGCAGTAGTATGCATCAGACTGCCATCAACAGCTTAACTAAAGGGGTGGTACATAAAAGCTATCTTGCAGGTATGGCCATTAGAAATGTTCTGAGATGGTAGAATAGAAGACTGACCCACAGCAGTCTGGACATCCAACCACTCTATTTTACAAAGTATTCAGCATTCAAAATATTCAAATGGCTGCAACTGCAGGTAATTTCGCTGAATGCATAATAGGATTAGCCTAGAATACATATATCAAAACTTGAAACTTACAAGAACATCTTGGCCAACCCACGAATATGATGCCCGTCGTGTTACAACCCAGAAAACTGCAAACCCCACACACAAAGCCAGCACAACAAGTGAGAGAATCGACACCTCATCCAGGAGAGGCAAAGTTATTGTCTTCCGTCCACCACTTCTCCATTTTCTGCTCAACAAGTAGTAGAGACATTAAGGAACACCGACTGAAAGAAATTATTGCATGCACTGCAGCTAGTGATGGGTTTAGCAGAAACTGGAAATAAATGTGGAGTGTACCTCAAAATCAGGCTTAATAGACAATTATGCATTCCCTGAAAACAAAAGCTACATCAACTAGCATGACACACAAGTAATAATACGGGAGAATGACAGAAAGTAGAACATAAAACATGAGAGAACAACCCAAAAAGATTGTGCTTGTACCAGAGTATATCACAATATTTTTTTCTCAAGTTCTTCTCTAATTCTTTCTTTTTTTCACCTTTTTCCTGCTTTTGAATAAAAATATGTTCCAAAAAAAAAAAAATTTGTCTTTTCCATTCTCATAAAAAGCTTTCTAGGATGCAACAAAATGCCAACATAACTGCTCAACTAAGAACTCAAATAGAAAGGGTGAATGTTACCATTCAACATTTCAAAGAAAAATAAGGAATCAATAGGTGATATTATACAGGCAAAGCCAATATACTCTACATTTCCTCCATCCCTTCCATAAAATGCAAAAGCATTCAGGATGTGGCGGGGGAGTAGTCTGAAGATGTTTGGGGATAGGATTTGACTCTGGTAATCTTTTTGAGCCTCAATATCCTCACCATCGATGGCTAGATCTTTCTTTTCCACTTTTTCAGAATGGAAAGCTGCTGTTATGTAGATATTTTTTTGGTAATGGTTCTGACTAGTATAATATGCTGCTTATGTTGTTATTTGATGTTGTTCGTAGGATTTTAGGACAGTGGACATCTTGTCCTCTGATTTGTACAATTTCATTTTTCTTAATGAAAGTTGTATTTTGTCCAAAAAGAAGTGCATTATTCTGTATTCTACAGATTGTAATGCACAGTTCTACTTAGGTTAATTCCCAACACCCAAAATATTTCATTACCAGAAACATTCTCAAATTCAAGAACAAAAATGCCAAGAACTCTGTTTATTGTCAATTTTGTTCATTCCCACTATTTGGCAAGCAGACTTTTATTTAATCGAGAAGAAAATAAACAACAGAATTTATCACAGTACCTCAATACCGCCAATGCAGAAAAGTACGATCAGCACCCAGACAAACCACGTAGACATAAAGAAATATAGTAGCAACAGAAAAACGGATGCTGTTATGACAAAACACACAGCACCCTTCACGCTAAGATTCATGACTTCATCCTCAGAATCATCTTTCGCTGTTCCAGCATTAGATTCCTATTCAATAAAAGATTATATAAATACTATTACCCATAATTACAGCAACAGAAGTAACAAGAGGGCCGAGATGAAAATATCCAGAGTAAAGGGAATGCCGTTACTCAAATTTATGGACTACATTACGATTTCAATATCGATATTAGTGACTGTCAACAGAATGATAGATATTTGCTTTAAAACATGGAAGTTTTAAATGAAACTTTAGTAAATGTTAAATCAATCATTTCCGTTGATGGTCACCAACATTGAAATATCTATCACTACTGATATCTTCATCCTGATCACCACACAATTTTTCTTGTGAAAGCCAAAGACAATAAACTGAGACTTGTCTGTCCAAACCTTTTCTGCCAGTTCATTATAGCGCTCATCAGACTTCTCAGGAGCGGTAATCTTTGACCAAAATGAGGCAACTATTATTGTTCCCACAGCCATTAGCCACAAGAACACAACTGAGAAGTCCACCACTGGACGCTTGGGGGAATATAATAGAAGCTCCACTGCAATAAGTTACAGGAGTTATCCATATATTTTTTCTCATAAAACAAACTTGAGAATTGAAAAGTACAATCACATTGCTAACCTAGTCTTTAAACCTCACTAACATAACACACTATGACAAACTAACCTAGTCTTTAAACCTCAGCCCTCAAACATATTACCTATGAGTCTACTACCAGCCACTTCTTTTTTTTTTGTTTCTTGAAGCACTATTATGTCTTCCCTCCCCTTCAACACCTCTTCGATAACTCTCCTTTTTATCCACCCTAGACCTCCAATGTTCCAGCTGACAAATTCCATTTGAGCATAAAGACCCACCCTTGCTCTAAACTAACCCCTTTCAACTTCAAACGCATGTCAAGTCCAACTTTAACCTCGTAGCTTGTCTTTGGGCTCTTTGTCTTGAACACTTTGATACATACATAGTGCTCTAGTTGTTTTGTGTCTCATGCTTTTCCCTGAGGTTGGTATGCTCCTTTTTTTTTTAAAGATTGTATGTGGTGAGCATCTTGGTAACAAGTTAGCTTGGTATATGCATTAATGCTGAATGCATACATACAATTCTCTAAGTTGGTCAACCTTACCCATAGAGTTTATAAATCTGTAAATAGATATGTTATCTTGATTTTAGAATGGAAGAAAATGTTCTCTGTGGTCCTAGAATGGTTTTGTAGAACCTAGTTTAAATTTCACAGTATTTTAGTTCGCCGCCTTGGAAGTATTGTTGCTGTATATTGTGTTTCTATAATGGTTGCAAGCAAAAGTATTTCTTGTATTTGGTTTGAACTCTGTTGTAAAGAATATGTTTCCCTATTGCTTACAGTGTGATAGATTGTCTTAGACCATAGGTACCTATTCTCTCAACTTTTAAGATCTCATGCCGAAGGAACCCTCAAATGCAATCTCTCTTTAGGTTATGTTCGTCTATTTTTTTTTTTTTTTTCCTTCTTTATCTTTATCTTTTTCTTCTTTTCTTTGAAAAGATAGAAAATTGTATCAAATACACTCAAACTACACAACCAATGGGCAAGAAGTCCATTCCGTCTCTAAAGCATGTCAGCCACCAGCCAAGTGAAAATTTGAACGTTAGGTGGAATACCAGCCTTCCAAATAATATTAGGATCAATTTGATTGTCAATCGATTGAAGGAAAAATATCCAAATAAACATTACCATAAGACTGGGTTGACCATAATGTTTCTACAACATGATTTGGATGCATGGAGACCTTGTTTATACAAGACAATGAACCTGAATATTCTTGGAACTCTCTCACTCCAATTCCAACGAAACTGTAAACCAGAGAACATGAACCAGAGGAAACAGAAGCTAGTGAAGAGATAACTCAGTAATAGGTACCTATAGTCTCAATTTTTCAGATTGAAACCTAAGGAATCCTAAATGTAATGGTTAGGTTATGTTCCTCTTTCATTCCTTTTATTTTTCATAAAATAGAAATTTTTATTAAACACAAACTCAAACTAGAATGCGAGGGACAAGAAGATCATTTGTACTGCACAAAACAAAATAAAACAAAATCAACACAGGTCAGCCTCGAAACTAAGAGAGAAAATAGCTAACTGCGAACTGCATACCAATCTAACAAAACAGCAGACAAATTTAAGGCCCAAAGAGATGACCAAAAAATCACTCTTTCCCACAACTCTTCCCCATCCACCCTTCTATCATCATCAAAATTCTTTTGTCTCTCTCCATCCAGATAACCCATATGATGGCCAATGCTCTGAAATTCCAAACAACCTAAGCCCTTTTCACCCCACCAAAGCACTAGCCCTTTCACTTAGCAAAGAATAGCTTCCCTGAACAGATTGGACCGCACCTTTACAGCCACAGAACAATGAATAAAAACATGATTGACACTCTCCCCTTTTCCCTACACAAAACATAACTCACCATCTTGGAGACAAGCACACATTTGATCCTCTCTTCTGAAGTAAATCACAGCAATTTAATGTTCTTATTTCCTAGTATTGTCTTCTACTTTCCATTTTACGTTTCTGCAAATTCTATGGAATTCCCTGCCACAACCAAGCCTCATAGAGAACCTATATGTCCAACATTAAAAACCTAATCCAACCAACGCTTGAAAAAGCTATCAATCTTCCCCCTTTAAAGCTGCAATTAAGGAAGCCCTTTTGCTATGAAATACCCTTTATAAAAGCCCTAAATCAGACCTCCCTAACTGTCCCACATCAGTATGCCATCTTCATATTATGTTATGTATATCACCACTAACCGCATTCAAGGTAGTAAGCATTTGACAAAAATGTATAAATAACAAAAGCTAACTAACCTTTCTTTCCATCCTGAATAGATTTCTTGAGAGCTTCTCCATTTGACTTTGGAATCATCACAACAAAAATCGAAATGTTCAAAGAAGTGCTATCCTCAGGACAAGCCATCTTGGCAAGACCTGAAACAATGCGAGAAAACATCAGAATTTACTAGTATTAAGGGAAAACGAGAATTAGACTCAAGTACTGCCCATCATATTACTTCTTTTTCTTTTTTTCTAAAATTCAGTCTGATGTTACATTTAAACTTAAGGTTCTATTTCAAGTAAGACAATTTCCACAAACCATTTTCAGTTTCAAGTTTTTTATGCTACTTCAAAGAGAATTTAAATAACATTTTCTGGAGAAAGTAAATCAAACACATAGATCTAAGGAACAATAAATATACATAAAACTCCTACACATATTTCTAAGATTCCATTTGGCATCTAACCTTCGTATTATGGTACCTAAGTTCCTTAATTATTCGCCAGATACTTAAAAAGTTACTTTTTACCTTCAGGTGTGCAAGGCGTTTAATAAATATAGTAAAGAAACAAATGGTATGCTAAGGAAGTGTTCAGAACACAATCAAATCGCCAGCAATGCTCAAGGGAACGTCATGTTGCAGCACCATCATCAGCATGCAGTACCAATATTGTAACAGTCTGACCCAGTATTCTTCATTCAATTTCAGAACAGGAAAATTGTGCTCTAATTCAAACATTTGCATGATAGCTTTTGGATTTTATGTAGTAAATTTTCAGGTTGATAAATTTCTTTTAGCTGCTTTAGATTGTCAACTGACCACCAGAAAAAGAGAAGGTAGAAAAGGTCGGCACATATCAGAAATATCACTATTCAGAAGAGGTTAATGCAGGATTTCCCAAAAATAAGTATTTACATGTCAAATAATGTTCACTTAGAAGTAGCATTTGACCAAAGAGTTAAAGATACCTAAAAGATAAGGAATAGATGAAACGTGATATGGATGAATTCAAGCATCAAACCTAACTCATTACAAGAAGAATCCTGATAAAAATAATACCATCCCCCCTAACCTCAATAATACCACTAGCCAACCCCATTTCCAAAAAAGCCAGCCGTACTCCCTTCCTTAGGGGACTTTCATGCACGACTTTCGCAACTGATTTTTATAAGTTATGCTACATCTCTTTTCTGTGATGCATGAAAACTTTATACCTACAAGCACAAGTTTTACTCACAACTCCCAACACATACTAATTTTTCTTATTTAAAATAGGGTGCTGATTTTCCCACTCCCCTTTTGTCCACTTACACTCCTATTTGTCTTTTAATAATTTTTACTCATACAAGGGAGTGTAAGTGGACAAAAGAGGAGTGGGAAAATCAGCTCTCTTAAAATAAATAAAGAATCATGATCCCTAGTTAATCAAAACGATGAAATGCTGATGACATGAGTAAGTGCATTGAGAATTACAACCTTCGTCGTCATTTATCACCACCAGCGCTTTAGCACCTCCTGACTGTGCAATTTTTGCCTTAACGGAGAACTCACAATCGCCACGGGCAGACAAGGCAATAGCGCCAGATAACTGCACGAGTGAAAAAGGGACCGTATCCACCCAAATACAGTGAGTTCCATGAGACAATGATGCTTGATCATATCCTAGAACCTCAGGGCACATTTTGTTTCTACATTTAAAGTGTTTAAATTCACATCTAAAGTGATAACAGAGAAATTTTCCATTTAAGAAAAATCAAAGTGAAACCTTTGAAGATGATGCGTTACAGCCATTCAAGGGATTGGAGATAACAACAGGCAATTTGACGGCGTTTTCTTTTTCGGAAGGCAATAAAGCCCCAAACTTTGCACCAGCCCCTTCAAAAGTTTCGGCTTCACGGCCATTAACCCAATTCCTAACCTTTGCCTGAGAAATTAGATGAAACAGTACAAATGGGTTTTTAGCAGGAAAACAATAACTGTATGAAATTGAGTTCCAGAAGAAAAACAAAACAAAAAAACCCAACTCAATGCAATTCAATTCTCAGATTACAAACATGTATTTCATCATAAATCTCCAAAAAAAAACAAAAACAAATTAAGAACTCAATCTCTTGAAAACAAAAAGTATAAAAATGAAAGGAGCTTACCATTAGGTAAGGGTTGTTACAGGAGGGAGTTTTGGGGGTGGAATCGGTGTCCAAAACCATGTCGTTTCCACCACGAGCCAAAGACAGAGCAATCAGAGATACCAATAACACAAGGCGGAGGAGACCCGACGCCATTGGACACCACCACCAGTCAACGAAACTCCTCCAATTTGTAATTCAATTAATGAACGGATTCAATCCAATGTTGAGGAGACAGAGAAAGAAGAAAGGGAAGAGAATTGGGTTTTTTTTTTTTTTTTACTTCTTTTTCTATTGGTTTTTTTTTTCTTTCTTTCTTTTTTTCTTTCTTTCTTCTTTTTTCTCTGCTCCTAAGGAAAAAAGAAAGTTGGAAATGGCGAAATATATAATTTTATTTGTCCACCGACGACGTGACGTGATGCCAAGACCGGTAGACGGACACCAGACAAAAGGTGACGCGTAATAGAAGTGGGAACCAAAGTCATTCTTTTTCCAATGTACTTTTCACAAGCTCTCTCAACTGTAAATTTATGCCCTGTTTGAATCTGCTTTTATGTCATTTTTGGAAGTGCTTTTATGTCATTTTCTAGAAGGTACTTTTAAAATGGCTAAATTGCTTCTAAAAATATTTGACAAAAAACGTTCGAAGTGTTTTTAAGTTCCAAAAGGTATTTTTTCAAGAAGCACTTTTAAATTTAATTATTTTTTTTCCATAACCTACTTGAATTTTTTTAATAAATATTTCAATGCATTTCTACCAAAAGCGCTTTTCAGTAAAGGCATGTATGATCAGATGTACTTGGTACATAAGCACTTCCAAATATGGTAATAGGATAAAATGTATAAAATGAAAATCTATACTATTTGATAATAGGATAAAATGTCAACTATAGTCCTTTTGAACAAAATAGTTTTAATATTTGTTTTTCTTAATACAAGCAATAGTCTATAGGGGGAGAGGGTTTCACACACACACTACTATGATGTCATGAAAGTTCAAACTTGAGATCATTGGTTTGCAAATCAAAGCCATTTTTTATTGGGTTAGTCCCGTTATCATTTTATATTCGTTTTTACAACCAAGAGCACTCTAGTAATTCAACCTCAATTTTACACTTACTTTCTCCCTCCCACTTCATACTAGTTTTTATAACAAAAACCAAAAAACAAAAAAAAAAAAAACAATGCCTTCCTACAGTAAATTCCTCATAAGCACATGCATAGGCTAGCATGTGTGGAGGTCTTGGTTTCTAGTAACATTACGGTTAATCTTTTTATTAGTCCTTGAATTTTGACCCGATTTGCATTTGAGTACCTCAATTTCCAAAATAGTTCTCGTGATCCTTTAACTTTAGTTTCGTTTGGACAAATGGTCCTGCCGTCAATTTTATTAACTTTTTCTGTTAAATGCAGGGGCAAAATGGTATTTTTATATTAAAACAAAAAAAATTGAATAAAAAATTATATCTTTAAAATAAAAATCAAATCAAATAAAAAACCAACAAAAAATAATAAATAAAGTTTTAGGGGAGTAGAAATCGGGACAGAGGGGGAGAGAGAGTTTATTTTTCATTTTTCATTTTTTTAATTATTTTTTATTCAATTTTGATACAAAAATACCATTTTGCCCTTGCATTTAATAGAAAAGTTAACAAAATTGACAGCATGACCATTTGTGGTAACAAAACTAAAGTTAAAGGACCACGGTAACCATTTTGAATTGAGGTATCAACTGCAAATCGGGTTTAAAATCAGGGTCTATAATGATTAACCCAAGTAAAATTATAACTTTAGTACAAACAAAAATTTTATACCAATATACGGCAATGACAAAATTGTTGTGTGGAAGTTAACTTGAAAGGGTTGCTTCAGGACCAAAAAATATATATAAAATAAAAAACAAAGGACTATATGATAGTTTCATACCTTAAGGATGGTTTTGATAAAACCCAAAATAAATAGAGATATTTAGTCATATACCCATTCTTAGCATTAAAACTATAAATAAACCCTACATCATTTAATTTCTATAAACAAACCTTAAAAAAAAAACCCCAAAAAATGACAGTTCTCCCAATTGAATTTTAATTTTAATTATTAAATTACTTTAATGTCCTATTGAGTGTTTTGGGCTTTTTTATGAGGTTTTGGAATTGGGTTTGTTTTAAGAAATCAATGGCAATTTTGTAATTTAAAAGAAGTTAAAAGCCTTTTTGTTATGTTGTAAATGAGTTTTAGATGTGTTTCTAAAGTTCATTTTATATAGGTTTTTTTTAATATATAATTTGGGCTCCTATATTGGGTATAATAGTGAATTTCCCAAATAAATGTACTTTGAAAATTAGAAAGCAATTGTTGTTCGGAACATGTTAATAAAATTATGAGGGATATTATTATGCCATATAAGAGCTCAAATTATTTATAATAAAAAAAACCCCTACATGAAATAGATTTTAGAAACACACCCAAAGTCCATTTACAACATAACAAAAAGACTTCGAATTTCCTATAAATTACAAAATTGTCATCAATTTCTTAGAACAAGCCCAATCCCAAAACCTCATATGAAAACTCAAAACACACAACGTGCCATCAAAGTCTTTTAATAATTAAAATTAAATTCAATAGGGTCAACTGTCATTTTTTAGGTTTGTTTATAAAAATTAAATGGTGTATGATTTATCTATATCACTAGTGCTAAGAATGAGTATATAACTAAATATCTATAAAATTATTTCTGAAAAGTGTTTCTAGGAAAACGCTAAAAATAGAATTGTTCATATATCTCGAAAATTTATTAACTCCATTACAGAGTAACAAACATGGCCAACCCCCAACTTCACTTTTTTTTGGCAATTGGTCGTTCTCTTCTCCATAATCTTTGTTTAAGATCAGGTCAGATTTTGTTAAATCTTGAAAAACAGATGTGCACACCTCAACCTTCAACAGACATGCCAAAAATATAGAAGGTAAAGAAAGGTTTTCATAAAAAAGCATTTTGGATTTTCGTTCTTTGGTAACAAGACAACTTGGTTACAAAGATGCAGCTCATCACCATAGCTTCTGCAGCATATATTACACATCATATGTTACATTTTTCACTTTCTATCATCGATATCGACCAAATTTGTTTCTCAACACTACCTAGAATTGTATGGCACTGCTGTCAATGTGTGGCATTTGGGATGAGCTGATATGCTTCATGTTCATCTTGGTTTAGGAATCTGTTGTATCTAAAGAATTCAGGCTCTCTAGGCTACTTATGTTATGAACCCCCCTGATAAAATTCGCAGATTTCTTATAAGAGGGGCATGCTATAGAAATCAAGAGGTAGTTCTTTGCCTCATCCATTTTGTAGCCGACCACTTTTCCCCGGATAGCACCTCACATCCTCCATGTATGCTATTTGGATCTGATTGTCCATCAAGGCCCTGAAAGAAGCAAGCAAAAACAAAATCACATGCACAGAAGCCAGACCACTCTCTACTGCATTTAAAGCTATAGGATTCAAAATTGCATCAGTTCATCACCATAGAAGGCAAACCATCATTTGGTTTTCAATAATGCAACCAGTAATACAATTTTATATACCGAATTAAACTGGCATTTAACAATTCTTATAAATTATAATATTTTGATAATTTATATATATTTAAATATCCCTTTTCATTTCCCTAGTCAGTAAACAGCAGAAACCGGCATTTCAGAACAATTAAGAGGACTACTACTACCACCTGCATTACAATCACGGATACTCGCCCAATTATACGAGCAAATATTACATTCAGAGCAGAGCAAACAAGCAGCCCTACTCATTTTCTATAATTTTCTTAATTGTTGACAAGCATGAACCAGTACTTATTAGTATCACTAATCATGTCCTGTAATAACAAAATTTAAAGCATCCAGGTTCAGAAACAAATAAATAAATTATGGGCACTAAAAACTCTACAATTTTATGTGTGTGGTCTTATGATACTATCTTTACAATTTCCTTCCGTCTACGACATGCCATATGAATTTGAGCGCATACCCTAATACACTTTTGTACATATGGCATGCATTGCATGCCACTGATGGCAAGTTAAACAATGTGCCAAAACAAGGACATCCTCTAATATGATCAAGGGACTGAAGGCAGACCCAATTTATTATAAAGAGGATAACAAATTAAGGAAACTACCATGCTCCAAAAGAGTACTGCATCTCCTTTAACTGGCTTTACAGACAAACCTCTGACAACTTTTCCACCACAGCTACATTCACCTGAACCAGCCTGAAATCACACACAAGTTAAAACCAGATGAGCAGTGCAAAATTCAACACATAATATGTGCATAGGTAAGGGTGGAAAGAAAGACCACGAAAGAAAAAGAGGATCGAAAGAGAACTAAAGATTGGCTTAATTATATATTTAAATGTCATGTGTAGTTATATGGGTTGTCAGTGATTTTTATGTACCTGACGTAACAAAAGAAAAAGATGATAGTGTCAGGTACACTAAAATTATGCCCATATAAGCTCGAATCAGGTACAGAAAAATCAACGGTGATGTAAATTTAAAAGAAGTATAACCTAAAGATTGTAGAAATAGGGGGTGGCCTTACTCCAAAATATCGTTGAAGCCAGGAATTTTTAAAGGAAAAACCAAGGAGAAAACCTCAAAGCACAAGAGTTATTAGAATCTGAGTTAAAATACTTAAAATTTACTGTTCAAATCTAAATGCGACTTCAAGCACCCTCCTAGCAAATAATGACTATTTATATTTACTAGAACTCACTTATTAACCCTCTCAATGACTCTTTGACTACCAAAACACTCTAAATGACTCTTACTCCTCATTCAATGACCAAAACCCATTGCCCATGCATCATTAATATATGCATCAAATGGAAAACTACACATCAACAAAATGTCAGTTATACCTGGACGGCTGATGTGTGTTTTCATGTCTATGTGTTGAGTAGGTAAATATTTAAAATCAAATAAATTGTGGGATTCCTATAATTTAATCCCTTAAATTGGAGGACTCTTACCACTTAAAATTTCATAAGTTACTGAATTTAATGATGTTGAAGCGTAATACTGGAATGAAACAATAACAAAAATGTACCTATTGTGATGAGGACATCTTTGTCAAACCCATTAGGGTTTACAAACGAAAGAGATGGAAGAGGGAATTATTAATTAGTTTCCTAATTTATTTGTTAGTTCCTAGGTTCTCTAAGTTTTCCAGATTTCATTAGGATTTTTAGTTTTTCCAGATTTCAGTAGGATTTCTAAGTTTCCTATTTTATTTGGATTAGGATTTCTTTCCTAGAATAAGTTTAATTTTTCTTTTCACTCTAGGGTTAGATTATTATAAATACCCAGTCTATGTAATTCATTATGGAGTTGAGTTGTTGAGAAATAAAGAAAAGCTTATTTTCCAGAGATTGTAGACTACTTGGTGTGAAGCCAAACCCCTGGAGTGATTCCAGACCTATTCCTTTTGTTCTATTTTCTGTTTTCCATTGTTTTCGCTTCCTCTAACCTACCTAAATACTCAATTCACCCATATCCTACATCATATTGAAACCACCTAGTCACCAACTTATTTAAGAAAAATGGGTGACTTGGTTGTGGATCCAATTTCACTAAAGGAAACACCTCAGTTCCGCCAGTGCACCCGTCCCCTCCCCTATTTTATTTGGATTAGGATTTCTTTCCTAGAATAAGTTTAATTTTTCTTTTCACTCTAGGGTTAGATTATTATAAATACCCAGTCTATGTAATTCATTATGGAGTTGAGTTGTTGAGAAATAAAGAAAAGCTTATTTTCCAGAGATTGTAGACTACTTGGTGTGAAGCCAAACCCCTGGAGTGATTCCAGACCTATTCCTTTTGTTCTATTTTCTGTTTTCCATTGTTTTCGCTTCCTCTAACCTACCTAAATACTCAATTCACCCATATCCTACATCATATTGAAACCACCTAGTCACCAACTTATTTAAGAAAAATGGGTGACTTGGTTGTGGATCCAATTTCACTAAAGGAAACACCTCAGTTCCGCCAGTGCACCCGTCCCCTCCCCTACCCCATATTCCACTCCAAAACCATGTCCGCTATCACTAGTTCTGGAAGCATGAAACCATTAGGTAGCAAGTAAATTAGCCTCCTTTTTTTCTTATTTTCATCTATCCAAGTAAAAGAAGTGTTGTTTTTAGCATTGAAACCTACATATATGATATATCAAGAACAACCGCATAAAAAAGAGCATCAAATCATAAAGACAAATTACCATAGGGAAATATGTTTCTCCACCCTCAACATTATCACTTAGATACATTAGAATTGTTGCTACTCGCTGACCACCGCGTTTCAAGTTAAACTGTTAACAAAACCCGAAGTAATATTTAGATTCTTAATGCTAACACGAAAGGATTTAAGCATGACTGCAACTAAGGCATACTAATGCTTGCAAATCTAGGGTAAAGAAACTTACAGTGTCAGAGAAGTAGTCATGATGAGGTTTGTAAAACTGATTCTTTTCGTACCTGTGCTGCTGCAGATGTTAGTCTTGATACTGAACTATATCACTCTACATGTTCATGAAATTTACCATACTCCTAAATAAATAAAATCTTGACCTTAAAACTTGAATGAGTTCGCCATTTTCTACTGGTACTTGAGAATAGACAGAAATACGCTTTTCAATTGCCTAATAAGGAAGAGAAAATAAGGAGAGTTAGATGGAATTCTGTTTGCTGTTTTACCGCAAAAAAAGATTGTATCTTCTGAATCGGTATAAATATGAAGCTGAATGTAAAATGGAAGAGAATTGAACTCAAAACAAAACTAACCTGTAAAATGGAAGAGAATTGAAATCAAAACAAAAACTAACCTGTATCCTCGGGTACTTTTTCTCTTCATGACTCAAGAACATACCAGAGCTTGTACGAACACTACTTTTTATTCCCTGAAAGAAATTATACATAATATGATCAACAATGCACTTAACTGGAAAAGAAGAAGAATAATATTTCTTGTACTCAATTACAATTTGATGAGACCCATGTTGGAAATTGAGTACTTCTCAAAATAATTTGGTATACTAAAGATATCAAATTCATAAGAATAATTAGGTCACTCTGCTAGTGCTATCTTGTTGACCAAAAGTAAGGACCTGTATAATCAGGTTCTCATCCAACTAACAAATTTTATTAAATAATAAGGAAAGATTTTACTGGGGCCAAATATCTTATTTGGAAGGCCAAAGTACCTCCTAAGGTACTGGTGTTAGCTTCGGTTATTGCTCATGGGAAGGTGAGTACTTGTTATATGGTTCAGAGGAGAAGATCTTACTGGTGTCTCACACCTCACTGGTGCGAGATGCGTAAAAATTCTTCTGAGAGTTCAAATCACTTGGGTGTTCTTAGTATAATGACTTACCAAAATTTTGGATGGAAAGGGATGGAGGTGGTAGATTCCCACCAAAAATGAAGTTTGGGTGTTAAATTGCCAAATTTTTTTTTCTAAGTAACAATATCAAAGCATTTTCTTAACGCATTGCATAAAATGCGCTAAGATCCATCAAAAGAGTTGACTGATACTTGAAGTGTAAGATAATAAGTAGGGTATCATAGTACCTTTCCTGTTTTGGTGTCCACTACAGTGGAGACTTGAAGGCGAGGGGAGGCAATAGCTCTAAGATAGTCACATTCCTGCAATGACCATAAATATATCCTGTAACTTTTTTTTCAGCTTAGAACAGTTCAAGAATAATGCAAGAGCTTTCATAAATCCACCTGCAGAATCAATTTGACATGTGCTTGCAAATAATATTGACCACTCAGCATTAGAAAGCTTAAGATTATTAAGCAAATGTGCAAACTTCTATCAGAAGTAGAGCATAGCAACTTTGTATTTCGAGGTTTGAATTTGAGTGGAAAGGGGAGAGAGATAAATGAAGCAAGATAGAAGATAGATAAGTCCAAATTAAACATCATAATCATCTAAGATTTATTGCTGCAATCTAGAAGCTTCGCCGACATCTCTGCAGGGCCACTACACTTCTGGTACTATGAACTCAGTTTTCCACTAGACTCTTGCTAATTTTTCTGGCTCACCAAAATCATTATAGATCTCTTCTAGAAACATACCAGCACTTGATTGGATTGCATCAACTGAACTTACGTTTTTTGTTTATTTGAGTAAGGAGAAAAATATTTACTTAACCCTCTAGTTCACTAGGAAAAGAAAAATAGCAGCTAAAAGGAAAGAAAGCATTTTAAAAATCCAGTAGACCAACTTGGCCCAAAGAGTGACACTCTGTCAAAGATGAAAATATCGGCCGATATCCCAATATATCCCTTTTTTTTAGGTGTTGATACAGATACAGGGGGGTAAGCCTATTTCTTCCCCCTTATCAGCAATATATCCCTGATATCCTCGATATTTACCGATATTTCCCGATACCAGACAAATAACCCAGAAATTTGTCTTCAGTTTTGAAAGTAATCATAGATCCCAGCCATGGAATCATTGTCAAAAACCAAGCTCCAATACTTAGTAGCTTCTCCTTTCTTCTCTTCTCAGTCATTTCGGCTATCTTTGGCTCATTCTCTCCTCTCTCTGGTTGCTCGGTTTCTTGTGTGTTTGATTTTATTTTTCACCTAATCTTCTATCTCTCATTTCCTTTATCATTAAGTCGCACTCTTGTAATATAATGTTGGGTAATGTATATGGGTTGGGTTGGGTTATGTTTGAATAATGTTGTCATTGTTGTGTTAAGTCTAATTGTATTTACTTTCAAGATTTTCATCGCGCATTATATACACGTAGATTTCATCATATGCATATCTTATACTTCGTAAATTTTGAATTTTATTTGTTCAATACATTCATTGATAATGTGCTTAATATCCATGAAAGTTTCGCTTCAAAATTCCGTGTTTTTAAGCCAATATCTGTCTTCTTTGTCGATTTTCCCAGATACCTAAAACGACATCGATATATCCCTGGAAATATCCATAAATTGAAGGCCCAATAATATCTGTATTGCCGATATATTCATCCTTGCACTCAGCTAGTAAATTTTAAGTTAGTGAAAACAACCCATTTCTCATTTCTCATTATAAATCCCTAGTAAGCTTAATTTACAATTTCATGCTGAATATTTTATTTTGAAAGATTAATTTAATTTCTTCAATCCCTTTTGCTATTAAATTATTACAGTAACCTCTAAAGTCAAGCATGCTGTAAAAGTATCCTACATCAAATGTCATTTCACAAGTGTAAAGGCTAACCCACTAATCTATCACGAATTCACAAGTCATACTTCCACATAAGCAGGTTGTTCTGAATACATTCAGACAGACATAGATGTTATGGGTTTGTACATATTATTCCAAATAATTTATTTTGAATTCCATGCTTCAATTTTCCAATATACCAACCATTTTTCAGGTTGGTAAGTTCAGTACGTGACAGTGTTTGGGATTAATTTTTTGGCACTTTATATTATCAGTAGTATCATGTTTTAAACAGAAAATGAGTTCAAGCTCGTAAAGAATACTGTAAGAGTTAAGCAAAAACAAGCCAACAAGATGAGGGTGATGCTATTATATGACATAAACATACCTCCATGCTCAAGAAGTTATGAAGTACAATTATTCGAGGGGACCAGCTAATTACTTCAGGTTGGACCTACATTGACAGGATAAAGAAAGAAAAATCAAATTCAACTTAAGCACTGAACAACCATAAAAACATCTCCATCGTCACTTTTCTCAACCAAAAGGGATGTAAAGATATAAGCTGGTGTTCTGAAAGTGGAAATAGGTAATTCTCGTGGGAAAGCATAGAAAGGGCAAATTATGAGTTTAAAAATTACAAAGAGATAAATTAGAACATCTTCATGTTTGTATGCAGAGAGAGAGAGAGAGAGAGTCACGGTTTTCTGGAAGTCACATCCAATAATAAAACAAAAGCCCTTTCTATACTTTCTATCAAACTCACCCAGTTGTAGCCTCGAGCAGAAACATTAAAAAGAAAAAGTACCAAGCATAAGAACACAGAATAACCACAAGCCCTGCATTGATCTTTTAACAGAACAACTATATGGTTTTTTTATGAAATAAAATTTCTCCTTTTCAAAAAAAAAAAATCTTTTAACAGAACCACATAGGCTAATATACAGTCTGGAGTATATATATTCTTTTGTATTGTGCTATATCAAGGGAACTTATGTATTTTATCTTCCCTGTTACTAGAATAAGACGACTTATGTGTAGGTTCTTTTCTTATTTTGTTTCTTTGTTATTGGAAACTAAAGAGATATTACGATCATACTTCAAAACATCCCAGAAATTTAAATCATCATGGATTTCAGGTCTCTAATTAATAATTTTTCATTCTCTAGAAAAACATCCAATTTTTCATTGTCCTTTATGTCAAATGGTGCATGATACTTTTTCCAACAGGCATGGGATTATCTTAAAGACTTGAAACGAAAAATAAAGCTAAATATGCAAGCATACATATCCAAGCCGTAAAATTTTTGCTTCTTTGTCATTGTTCCAATGAGAACCTGAGAATTCAAAACAGAAGAAAAGCAAATTAGATAAGGTAAAATGTTTGCAACACCATAATGATCTTTTCTCAAGCTTCTTCTAATCTGAGGAACAACTGGAATACTAGAAACTCAGAGACATTTAAAAACGGTTATATTCATTACTTGTAAATCACTGTATTCTATTGTGTATGCGATAACTCTAATTAAAATGTCAAGAACAGAAAAGAAGACATCATGCATAAATATAATAAATGGAACACCTACCATAAACAATGAGTCAAAACAGTGTCAAATACTAACTCCTGAATTCAAGCTTCAAGCTCCTCTTCATACATACATACGCAAAACTTTGTGATGAAGGGCACAAGAAGAAAAGTATATTCATTTTATGAACAAGTGTTTTAAAACGCTGATCCAACCCAAGGGAAATGTCTTTCCATGGACTTCAGTTTGATCCTCTCCCAATCAGAATCTTCACATTTTGAAGAAGGTGGAAGTTCCAATTGGGATACCTTTTTTCTTTTCAATTTTGAAAGAGTTCTAATTCAAGTACTTTAGGTGCTTCACTGTGCACACCATGTCTTTTCGGTCACAGGGAACCTTCTTTTTAATTTGTTTTCACGTTTTAGGAAAGCCTTGGACTTGGATTGTAATTGTGTAGGACACCTTGGTCTTCTTCCTTATTTTGTGAATAAAATTGAAGTACTATGGAAAAAAAAACAAAAAGAAAAGAACCTCAGTTACACTCATTTTTTAATTGCCCAATATCTCTTTCTGGTTTTCATTTTTAGTTTTACTAATAAAATTCAAAACCTAAGGATAAATTCTCATTAAAAAACTAAAAAAATGTCCTTAGCCTCCCCATGTCCTTGTTACAGAGCCTAACAACTCTAATATCAATCCCATAAACTCCATGACATTGTGTCATTAGGGTTTTTCCTTGGCATTATAAAGTTGTGTCTACAGAAAAAATATAACTGCAATAAAACAAAGTCAAACATTTTTAAGACAATGTAAATATCAAGTCCTCACCTACGTCCAATTTTCTTTTTCTTTTTTTTTTAATAACTAAACAGCTTTATTTAGAAAGGTCAGGGGTGCATTGTCCAAGTATACAAGATCTCAAAACTGTAAAGAAAGAAGAATATACAGTGAAGAAAAAGAAATCCACAAGAAATTCAAGAGGTCATATTCAACCACACAAAGAGTTATCTCAACAACCTTTCCTTTGGTACTGAATGCCATATCGTAATGAATACCCTACTTAAATGCAGCTGAATCATAACATAAATTATGAAAACAAAAGATTGACTAAAATTATTATTTTCTAATTCAAAACTCAAATAAGGAACAAATGTGGTGGTATATCTATCTACCAAACAAAACTTGATAAGAACCATACCAACCTCCGGGCAACTCGAGATAGCCATCATTTAGACTTCTACGCACTCTTCTAGGAGATGGAAACTCGGAGCCTAAAAAGGACCAATTTTAAAAAAGATAAATCATGTGATAGAATAACAACAAAATAAGCATGATATAAAATCATCAAACAAAATAACAATAAAAAGAAATATGATATCACCTTACAAGAATAAAGCATTACAAAGAAAATGTCTTAGACTCAATGATTCAATCAACAATAAAAAGTCCTAAAAAAAAATGGAAGATTGTACAATTTACTCAACTAAATGTAACAGCTCAATTTCTTTCAAAATAGACCAAACAAAGAAGGAAAAACCCCACAGAATACTCAATCAATGAAGAAAATTATACTTCCAAAGATGTGTAGCATAGCAAAGGTGGAAAAGGGACATTTACAAACAGAATAAAAGCATGCCAGAAGAACATTCAAATCAGTAGAATTAAAAGAAGATCCAAATCAGATTTTTTTTTAAATACATAAACTAAAGATAAACGAATTTTCTTCAGCATTATTCATTTCCCTCAATCAAGGTTCAACGCCATGTTACACACGAACCAGGTTTTATACTCTTGCAGGCTCACATATGATAGCTTCTATGACTCTAGAATCTTAATGGCCAATTATTTTCAACTATTGCTGGTTGAATAAGATAACATAATTTCACTCAAAAGCATGCAGTGGATATATCTCTAAATGATTTAGTTTGATGCCAAGGAATACCATAAAATTTGTACATACTTGAATCTTAATTATCCTGAATCTCCTTTAATTGTATTATTTTTTATGAAACTCTATCCAAAATTAAATGGCTTAACTGTGTTAAGAGTTGCATCACTAGTCCACAATCCAATGGATCAGCTCTTAAAAATGCCTGGCCCAGTTTGAAAATTCTGTTTTACAAAGAAAAATGATATAAATAGATGAAAAGGATGCACATTGTTCTGCCAAAAAGACTGTTTCAATCTGACTAAAAAGTCTGATCCATGTTAAGGTTTGCAAAGAGGAAAAAGAGAACCAGAAAAATCTAACATATATGAGTAAGAACTTCACCATATGCATCTGTCAAGAGCTCTTCTACTTAGTATAGAAAGAAAGATATGTCAAAAAAGAAAAAAGTCTAACAAAGTCCCAACCATGAGCTGAACGTGCAAGTATGAGGGGAATTACAAGATAATATATTTGTGTATAAAATTTAATCAATTGCAAGATACCATATGACTCTTCCAATCTTCGTATAAATGCCAATTGAAACAAAGCACCTGCGATTCAAAAAAACAATCAGAAGATGCTCGCTTATTGAAAATAAAGTAATTTAAAATCATTCAAACGTAATGTCAAACTAACAGCTTGTTAGAAACCACCAACCATTTAACATGGAAAAAAAGGGGAGGATAGCTAAAAATAGTCATACATTCATACCCAAGAACAAAGAATTCTTTCTTTGCATGTATTATATGAGAGTAAAGCGTAAGCAGTAATAGTAGTGGGGTTTGTTTTTAGATAATAATCCTCTCTTAAGGTCTCCAGGAGGTTGATCCAGGAGTCTCTACAGGTTTTCAAAAGAGGCAAGGAAGACAGTTGATATTGGAATGGCCGGAAATTCCCCAGACTGCAGCCCCATGCCTACACCTTCTCTGTGCTCTGTGTGATCCGTAGTACTAGGGTAGGGTGTAGTGCCATTGGCCCACATGTCTCTCTGTTATTTCAAATTCCTGTTTAAAAGGAGGATATCACAGGTTTCATTTTTTAAGTTCTTCCATTCTTTCATCATTTTGATCCCTCCAGTCCAATCGCAGGGGTTTCTAAAGGTGGCACATCTTGGGATACACATATATCTGCAAAGATTTTAGCTGTGAGCTTACAACGCTGTGCATAACTAAAATGTTTCTAATTTTTCCTTTACCATACTTACCAATCCGCATAGCCAGAAATCAATGCATCACATCTCAACAAACTTCGGAGCTAGAGTAATTCGACAAATCTCGACCAGAGATATACAATTTTTCACTCCAAAATACTGCACTGAAAGTGCTGTCTATAAATGTTTTAATTATTCCTACCAAGAGCCCTTATGATATGCCCTAAGAATCCAAGTCCAATGAACCTATTAGCAGTGTTGGTCATTCCTAAAGTTATGAATCTGCATTACATAAGTTTGATTCCGAACCTAATATCCAATACCCGGATCAAATCCAGATAGGAGCTTTCTGTTTGGTTTTCGAGAAACCAAAGGAAAATCAAGGATAAAAAGAACATTGGACCAAGATTCAAACTTCCTCTTCGACTCCTACAGTTTTCAGGTTAAATAGAAACGAGATATAATCGTAGAATCAACATATACAAAAATCAATATAATGTAATGTATATACGTGTACATGTATGTATATGATCAAGATAATAGAAATTTCTTTGATGATTTGGTTTTACCTATAATCATTCCGACTGTGACAAACGTTAGCAGTCCGAATACAATCTTCATCGCAGCAGCCATGGCGTCAGTTAGAGAGAGAGAGAGAGAGAGAGAGAGAGAGAGAGAGAGAGAGAGCGAGAGGTAGCGTGCGTCTGTGTGGCAGCAAAGAGGGGGAAATCTAGGAACGAATTACTCTCTGAAGACCATTGCTTGCTTCGGTTGAACGCTTTGTAATCTACACTACGCCGGGATTATCCAGCATTTGTCAAATGAGTTCTGATGTTTTAGTCAAAGTTTTTTCTATTGGTCAAGTTTTTCTTTTTTCTTTCAAGAGTCAACCAAAATAATTTTGGGCAAAAAAATAACCAAAATATATCTTTTTTAATTGACCAAAAAAATTATCTCCCTAAACATGCAGAGATCATGGCGCTTCAATTCGGGGTGAAGTTTGCTCGGGATGCTAGCTTTTCTTCTATACTGGTTGAGTCTGATTCACAAGCAGTGGTAAAATGACTTAAAGAATGGTGAGGAAGAGTCTTGGGCATCAGATAGGCATCTCATTGATAATATTAAGAAGAGTTTGCAACAATTTGATGATGTTACTATTTCTTTCAATCCAAGGGGGTGCAATCAAGTAGCTCATCTTCTAGCAAGGCATGCACTTAATTGTAATTCTATTACAACTTGAATTGAAGGGGTTTCCATTTGGCTGAAGCCAATTGTACAAGATGATACAAGTTATCAATGAATTCCTCTTTCGCAAAAATAAATAAATAAATAAATAAAAACAACATTACTACATTGTAATTACATTTCCATCCAAAACTTTCTATTACATGGTTGGGGGCATTGGATGAGGGAGTACGACCATATGATATAATTTGAACATGTATTATAATATAAGTGAATATTTATTTATATTATTCTAATATGAGAAATATTAATCATGTCGTCCACTAATATTATAACACGTACACAAATTACATCACGCGACGTACCTCAATACCATACTATAATTTCTCATGATTGAGAAAAGATATTAAGATATAATCTAAAATCTTTTTCTTCTTTTTTAATGCACAATTGTAAAAGCTAGTTGGTAAATCCCTTGTCATTAAAGTATTTACTTTTGAAACTCAAATGAGATTTACGAAATCATGAAATGACTTTAAAATGATTTTAAAAGAAATTAATCCTAGAACTCTAGCTGCTCTCTCCCTCTGTAAGTCCTAAAGAAAAACTTTATAGAGGGGGAGGAGTAAGAAGCGTCTCCTCTTCCTTCTCCTCCTTTCTTGTCTTTTTCTTTTGGATTAGTGAATAAATTCACTGGGGCGTTTTGAATAAGAAGCCCCTTGTGGTGATTTCTTCTGACCCATGCTCAAATTGAAGCTCCTCATCATCTCTGTTGGTCAAATCATTCTCCCAAAATTTGCTCTCTAACACTGCTCATGTTCTATAAATTTCGTTATACATCATTTTTTACAAAGTTTTTTGCAAATCACCCAATTGTTCTTTGGCACGATTGTTGTTTTGGTTTATGCGTTCACTCTTATACATAGGTAGATCGTTAGAAACCATGTTTTCCCTAAATATGCTACGAATTTTATTTTTGCTTCAAGATTTTATGCGGTGGTAGGTAATGGCGGACCTACAGAGGCGCAAGGAGGTGCAGTTGCACCTCTCCTTGCCGGAAAAATCATGTGGAGAGGCTGGAGTATGCACCTCTGTTAGTCCATCTGAGGTGTGTTGCAAGGGTTTCAAAACGAGGAAGATGACTTGGGTTTTTTTGTTTTCAATATTTTGCAACACAAACGACGTCGTCTTTGTTATCCTCTAGCTCAAAAGACGTTTAATGAAACGGGGAGTATTGATTGATGCAATTTTGACTTTTGACAAATTACCACTTTAACCATCTTATTATCCTCTAGCTCAGAAAACATTTTAATTAAGTGCTCATATTAGGATTCCCTTCCATCTAGAAAACCCACAACCCAAAATCACTTCCCAAATCTCTCGAAGATTTCTCCAGTGCAAATTTAAGTGCTCATGCATTAGTCTTGAAGATATGTTTTATGTGGTAATATTTCTTGTGGCTTTTATAGGTTATTATTTCTCACTTTTAAATTTTGGGATTGCTTATTCTGCTTAGATGAATAAGTACTTATTTTAATTACATTATACTTATATTTCTCATTATTATTTCTCACTTTTATATTTTGGGATTTTCTTGTCAAAACAATTGATGTCTCAAAAAGCATACTCCTCACCATTTAAAATGTTTGCTATCGCCTACTATGTATTCGACTAAATGTCTCAAAGAGATTTCCATGTTTTGTTTGTATTGCTATTTTTTTCATCAATTATGAAAGCCATTAGTATTGTTTAAATTCTAAAGATATTTAGTTGTCTAAATTTTATTTTTGAATTTTTAGTTTTTTAAATATTCCCCTTCTTTGAAAAATTTCTGAGTCTGCCATTGGAGGTAGGTTTGGTTGCGATAATGCTTTTTTAGGTGGTGGAGTGGTGGGGCTCATTTAGGCTCCTAAGTTGCTTTAGGGTTTCAACTATGTTGGGTTTGTGGGTTTTGTTTGGAATTATGCTTAATTGAAGTAATATGAGCTAGTGGTTTTAGTACGGCTTTTGTCCACTTTAGTTTATTTTTAGCATGTTAGTTTGTTACCCTCTTGGGATTGGTGCTTTAGATGTCATGTTAATATCTTTGATTATACTATTGAAGTTTATCTAACAAAGTTTTTCTTTGATTAAAAAAATCATTTTAAAAGAAATGAGATGACTTGAAAATGAAATTTTGGACCAAACTTTCTACTTATATAATGAAATTTTAAGAAATAAATGACAAACCATCACCCCCATTGTTATTGTCATCATGTCATTTTTATCACGATCATCATTGAGATTTTGATTAAACATGTTTATTTTTTGCACTCCGTCATTATGGGAACATGGATTTTTGCAACCATTCAGGAGACACCACATGGATATTGGAATATCCCTTAAGTCAGATAATTGTGTCAATTAAATTCCCATTTAATTGGCCAATTATCAAGATTTAATTTAGGGGTATCTCCATAAATCAAGGATTTGATTTCCATGAAATCTTCTTGGATTGAGATGCTATCGAGAAACCTCCACAAAAGGTCATAAGGATCAACGTCATCGTAGACCACTTCGAGAAGTCCTGGCTGACCAACAAGGAGAAGAATAGGAAGATTAAGTAAATGACAACAATTTCCCAAGTCCTAACCAATTGCCAGCAAACAATGACAATCTTGTGAATATTGGACTATGGATTTTGGTTTTGATTATGAAGTATGGATATTGAGTATTGATTTGTGGATTACACCATGATATGTACCTCCCTTGGTTCGATATGGATGTTACCCACACGTGCAATGCAGAATTCTAGTGTGTTTGATGAGACATGGGTACCCTTGATGAGATGTGCCGTAGGCCCTTAGTGGGGCAGTATGTAGGCATAAGACTTGATTTGGCCGCATGTGAGATGCAGGATTCCGATGTGTGTGTTGTGGAGCAATAGTCCCTCGGTTGGACTGCTTGTCCCTAGTCACACGATACTGCGTTGCTACCTTGTGGTCTAGTCAAAACAATCTCTGTATTGGATTGTTTCTCCCGGTACTTATTGATGGTATAATGAGTACTTATATATATATATATTTATTTATTTATACTTATATATATTTGGAATTTTCTTTGCATATTGTGTTTTTACAAGCATGTGCCTCAAAAAGGGTATGGTTATAGGAAAAAGGTTGAGTTTGATTATTATATTCTATGCTATATCGGATTTATGGGATTATTTCAAATTCAAGTATACTATAACAAAGGATCTCATTGCATGGTTTTACATCGCTTTCATAAAACGATGGGGTTAGTACGTTCGATTAATTTGTCCATTCATAATTTACGTTTTGCGCCCCCCAAGCCGTAGCTTGACATGACTCGTGAATCCAAGCCAAGCTACCTTTCAAGTGCATCTGACGTCATTGTAGGATATTATGTTATTTATTTCCTTTAGAAACTACTTTGGTTGCGTAAACTAAAGAATTTCTTAGGTTGCTCTGATATTGCCCATGTAGAATGAATTTGAGGCTAGATCCCTATTTTGTGAACTGTGTGCTTTAGCATTGTGTGTGATGCCAATTGGGTTATTATTTGTGTTGTTTGACAGGTGGAAATTTTGGGAAATGACCGTTTTACAGGGGAGACTCTGCCGAAATTTTGATAGAAGCCTCGATCAATTTTCTTTTTAATGGGGAAGGAACAGTGTCCGTCATGGAATCCAAAGGGGAATTCGGGGCGGGTCATGTCAACTTGGTATTGGAGTATTAGGTTCAATTTCCTTTGGACTTCGCGCTTCATGTGCATTCTTAAGACTAATAACTTCCTATTTTACTCTTATTAGTATCATGCCTCCTAGACATGGTAGACCGAGGACTCGCTACTAGGGGTTGGGGAGCTTAATCCACCACCTTCACTCATCGATGAGGGTGTGAGAATGATATTGACCTATGATATATGCGCCAAATTACCAGAACAGTTGCTATAGCTGTGCAAAGGAGACGCAACAATGAAACTTTAGAAATCGAGAAAGCCAAGGACTTATGAGCTCGTGACTCTCTAGGCACTGCCCGCCCGACAAGGAGCCAAACTGCAATTGGGAATTAAAAAGAAGAAAAAATAACAAGTACAAAACAATGGAATAGGGTTTTTTTTAAAATTTTTTTTATTTAATGACCTTTGGGAATTCTTGGCCAAGAAGGATCCTAAAAGCCTTTCTTGACCAGAAGCCCAACTTCAAGAAGAAATCAAGTTTAACCTTCAGAAGGAGCCAAACTACAATTGGGAATTAAAAAGCCTGACAAGTATTTCACATCTCCTACATGCTCTACACACAACATGTAAAAGCAAGGGGCATTTGTGGGAACATGGATTTTCAACAACAATTCAGGAGACGCCATGTGGATATGGGAATGTTCCTTAAGTCAAATAATTGTACCAATTAAATCCCCATTTAATTGGCCAATTATCAATATTTAAGATAGGGATATCTCCATAAATCAAGGATTTGATTTCCATTAAATCTCCTTGATTTACCCAATCTCCTTATTTATGGAAAAGAATAATTCCCTTAAAAAAGGAATTATCCTCCCATAAATCAAACAAAAAAATGACACAAGATCAAGAGGCTATATAAAGATAACATCATATCACATGGAGGTAACTTCTTCCAAACCTTAAAAAAACCATAGGCTACATGCCACTCTCTCTCTCTCTCTCTCTCTCTCCCTCTCTCTCTCTCTCTCTCTCTCTCTCTCTCTCTCTCTCTCTCATGCCACCCACTCTCTTCCCTAAGATAAAACACTAATTTCTTTTTAGAAATATTTGTATCTCCCTGAGACCATATTCTAACTTAAGCATTTGAGGGCCATTGGCCAACACCACACCGGTGTTCTCCGATTGACCTTATTTGTTTTGTAGGGTTCTTGGAGGAATTCATTCAAGAGACACAAGGATCTTCTCTAAATATTCCCAGGGAGAAAATTTGCACAAACAATCGTGGCATTATTGAGTATCTCACACAAGTTTAGGAAATTGACACATTTTGGGTGCTTTGAAAAATGTGATCTACTCTAGTAGTGTAAGAACTGTGAGCCTGAAGGATGGAAGACAATAAGGAGCAATACTAGTGAGTAATTATCCCACATCGCTTGGAGAGGGAAATGTGAAGTGTCATATATGTGTAAGCACTTGACCTCCTGGTAAGATACCTTTTGGGTAAGATAGGATATGCTTGAACCTAAGAATAAAACCACTCTCACACCGCTTAAGGAGGGAAAGGTGAAGCGCCATAAATGTGTGGGCACTGAACTTCCTAGCAAGAGGTCTTTTGGTCCAGTGTTCCCTGAATGATGTAAGAAGGGACAAGATCAGTGAGCAATCCCACACGGCAAAAATTAGTCATTTGAGTTTAGGGTTCTTTAAAAAATGGGATTAGTGGTTGAATTTCGAGCCCTAATATGAAATGGGGAGAGTTTCAAATGAGCTGGTTTTGGATTGATGAAATTGCCCCTTGCACCATCAAAGAAATTGATATGAATACTAACTTTTCCTTGAATTGCTATAATATGAAACTACAATGACAAAATTGACGAAATTGAAATTATAAGGTCAAAAGTGTTTGAAGCGCTAAACTACAAGGGTCAAAAGTAAGAAGACCATCATATCATCCACAAAAATCAAAGGCTTAGAGCATCTCTAATAGTCTCTTTAACAGCTTTGTAATGCTAAAATAGGTGAGCCACATCATCAAAACCCACTTCAACAGCCCTGTCAAACTCAATCATTAAAGACGCAACATTTTTCTCTCTATTCAGGACTAGTAAGTTGACCTTGGCCCTTCAAAACATTTAATTTTACTTTGGAAAAATAAAACCTACCTTGAAAATATTAAAAACTTAATTTTTTTTTCTTTTCAAATAATAAATAAATAGACATTTTTTACATGTTTTCATTTTTCCCCCCATAACATTGCATTTAATTGAATTGAAGAGTTTGTTGGGACACAAAATATTAAAGTAGTAAACAAAGCTTTTCAAATTGCCATGCAGGTCAACAAACTTCAATTTGAAGAGTTTAATTTGCTACTACTGTTGGAGATGTTCTTAGCTTTAAATTGTATATAGTACTGCCCAAGATACAAGGTTGACTTTAGTTATGAGTTAAAACCTAACAAAAGTAGCACAAAAATAAAAGAGCTCACAAAAATATATAGTGAAAATTTTCAAGGTCTCACACACTTGTTGTGGGTTCTTATTATATGGGTAAACAAACACCTCCCATTTTAGTAGCAACACAACTGTGTTGTGTTCTTGGGACTTGGGATCTCATGAGACTCTAATCATGGCTACCCAATGCTATTTCTTGTGCCAATTTTGACAATGAAATTATACATTGGAGTTTTTTTTTTTTTTTGGATAGAAATTGGGCTAAAAATAAATTGCTACAATGAAGATGCTCTTTTCGTCAAAATGTGAGCTTTGTAAAAATATATGAGAAAAGATTGATTTGAAGTTTAAGCTTCTTTCAACGTTTACTAACCCCTTGGCATACGCTCACACATGTGCCAATTGGTTTGATTTTTTATTTTATTTTTAGAATTAAGAAATGATAATATGGGTAGTTATGTTCCATAAAAGTATGACCTATTATCTGATTTTGTTTTTAATTTTAATTTTTTTAATATAAAAAAATAAATTTACCATATTATCCTCATTTAATGAATAATTTTAATTCTTAATGTTTGAATTAATTAAGGGCATTTTTTGATATTTTAAATGTTTCATCATTCTCTGCTTTTTGCTTTATATATATATATAATATATACTAGCCTCTTCGCACGCGCTTCCGCGCTTGCGAGAGGCATTTTTTTTTTAAAAATTTAAATTTATTTTAGAATTAAAAAAGATAATGGGTAGTTGTGTTTCATAAAAATAGGATTCATTATCTGATTTTAATTTTAATTTTTTATAATATAAAAAAGTGTGAATTTACCATATTATCCTCATTTAATTAATAATTTTAATTCTTAATGTTTGGATTAGCAAATGACATTTTTTGGTATTTTGAATGTTTCACCATTCTCTGCCTTTTGCTTTATATATATAGACTAGCCCCTTGTCACATGCTCACGCATGTGCCAATTGGTTTTATTTTTTTTAGAATTAAGAAAAGATAACATGGGTAGTTATGTTCCATAAAAGTATGACCTATTATCTGATTTTGTTTTTAATTTTAATTTGTTTAATATAAAAATGTGAATTTACCATATTATCCTCATTTAATTAATAATTTTAATTCTTAATGTTTGCATTAACCAAGGACATTTTCTGGTATTTTGAATGTTTCACCGTTCTCTGCCTTTTGCTTTACATATATAGATAAAAGATAGATAAAGAAAAAAAATACTAGGAAGAAAAATACTATTAAATAAAGAGTTAGTTAACTTTTTGCCAAATTTACAGTAGCAGTCAAAACACATTATTTTTTCATTGAATTTTTATTTTTTACCCAAAAAAGCAGCCACTAACGGCCCATTTGATTCCTTAACCCAAACAGCCACCTCTTCTCACTAGGGTTTTAGACTTTTCGGAACTTCGGAGGTTTTGCAATTTGATACTGTTCAGGCTCCTCTCTCTCTCTCTCTCTCTGATTTGATCTGAATCATCGAGAGCCATTGTTGTCCTTTTATTCTACAGAAAAAGCTGTCGGGGTTTTTCTGTCAACAGAAGCTAAGAGCATAAAGAACAGTAACAATGGCGGCCCTTGTTCCTCCTCCTCCTCCAACCACTGCGGCTGATACTACCCAGAAGCCGAAAGAGGATGAGAAAGTTGATTACTTTAATCTTCCTTGTCCTATCCCCTACGAGGAGATCCATCGTGAAGCTCTCAGTCAGTCTCTCTCCTACCCTTTTGCCCCTCTAAAATAATTTGAAGCTCTCTTTGTAGTTACAGTGCTTTGTTCTTTAATGTCAAAATTATGGAGTTTTGTGTTTCTTCTTATTAAGATTTGCACATTTGCTCTTCTGGGATTTTTACATATAACTGGTGAAAACTTTTTATGTGATTTATCTTTTCTGTTTCTGTTTCAATTTTACATATTTGAAGAATGAATTTACAGTGAAAGAGGAGTATATTTGGTCTTGTAACTATCGTTTTTGTGTCTGGTCTTGTACTGTCAATTGACTTTTTATTTTTGGGTTACTTGCAATGTGAAAGAAATGCTCTAGTCTTAGAAGTAAGAAATTATTTGTATGTGGTTTATTTTTGGGTTACTTGCAATGTGAAAGAAGTGCTCTAGTCTAAGAAGTAAGAAATTGTTTGTATGTGGTGCAGTGTCTTTAAAGCCAGAACTTTTTGAGGGGATGCGCTTCGATTTTACCAAAGGACTCAACCAGAGATTCTCACTCAGTCACAGGTATGATCAGACTTCCTGTACATGTCTGTCATCATTCTCTTTATTATTTAGATACTGATCTGAATCATAACTATTCTTTTTTGACAAAAAATCAGCGTGTTCATGGGACCTATGGAGGTTCCTTCACAATCTCCGGAAACTATTAAAATTCCTACTGCTCACTATGAGTTTGGTGCCAATTTTATAGATCCAAAGGTATTGGTCATTTGCATATTTTTCTATGACAGGCTGAATTTAAACTGCCATTTAAAAATTGGGTGTCATGCAGTTGATGCTTTTTGGGAGAATAATGACTGATGGGAGGCTTAACGCAAGAGTAAAGTGTGATTTATCTGAGAATCTTACTTTGAAGGCTAATTCTCAGGTGATTTCCAAGACTGTTGAAGAACTTTATCCCCTTTTTTTATTTGCATGATTTGTAATGACAATATGCTCTGCAATATCTAAAGCTAGTTGGTTAACTTCTCTGTGTTTCTTTCCAGCTTACTAATGAGCCACACATGTCACATGGCATGGTCAATTTTGATTACAAGGTATGGTGTTCTGACTTTAGAATATCTTTTATTTTATGTATATTTTTTGTTGTTGTGTCCTTGTATAATGGTGTTGCTACAAAGAAGGCTAAACTTCTTTCTGAAACAAAATGTGTACCTGGCAGTTATCAAGAAAAAAAACTTGTATTGAGCTATGTTAACTTGTACCTGTTTGGCACAACTTAATGGCACTGAAAAAGTGTTTTTTCATGGTAAAAAGCATTTTCTTTGTTTTTAAAGTCAGTTCACACAAAAGCTAAAAACAGGTTCCTTTTTTTAATGGGAAACCAGATATTGTATTAAATTAAAGCTAATAACTGCTTCTGGAGAACCTCTCCAAAAAGCTGAAACACACCTTATGCTGGAAGCTGTTATTCTCTTTAATCAAATTCTTTTTGAGATTGACAAAGTTAACCTTGCCATTTTCAATTTAATTACATGAATGTCTGTTTTACTATTGAACAATAACCAGGAATAAGGATGGCTAGTTGGTTGGTTTTAGAAATTGTTGGATGATGGGTTAATTGGTTTGGATCAGTTTTTACTTTGTTGCTGTCTGGTAGTTGGTGGGTGAGATTTGGGAAATATTTGGTAGGGCGATGTTTCTTTTAGGAGCTTATCTCCATAGGTGTTAATGCTGCCCTGGTACTATAATGAAACAATTAACTCGCTTGCATTTTACACGTCTTTTCCGGTGAACTGCGATTTTTGTTTTTATGAGGTACTTAAATGAGGTGGAGGTTGGGGAATTATCTTCTTTGCTGGTTATTTTGGAAGGGGTTAGATTGTCGTATGCTAGAGCAGATTCAAGAGATCGGACCTGAAACTCTTCAGCATCCTTGCCTGGACTGTGTCTCAGGGTAAGGCTGATATGTGCAACTTGATTCAAAGAAGACAGCCAAAATAGTATAAGCAGGAGGAAGAGTGCTGATGATTTATCTGTTCACTGTCCAGTATCTCTAAGATTATGAAAAGATTTATTCAAGGAGGTCTGGAATGTGTACCTTGCCTGGCTGATATGTGCAACTTGATTCAAAGAAGACAGCGTTTTGTATTATTAGGAGGAAGAGTGCTATGATTTATCCGTGCACTGTCCAGTATCTCTAAGATTTATGGAAAGATTTATTCGAGGAGGTTGGCGGAGCCGGGTTCTATCCTCTGTTAAGTGAAAAACATAAGGCTCTTGGTGGCGGGAAAAAGGCTACAGCCCTTTGAGAATTCAATGTGCTGGCAGTGGTTGGGGTCATTTGGCTGAAGAGGAATAGGAGTCTAGGAGTATAAAGGGGTTGGGGTGTAAGTACTAGAAGATAGAGTTAGGTTTTCAGATTTGCTTTGGTCATCTGTTTCAGTGGAATTTAGGGGGTGTCCTTTTTCTACTATTCTTCTATACCAAATCCCAAAAAGATAATGCACACGGGTTGCCACCCAAAGGAAGTGGTCCTTTCTATTTAAAAACATTTTTTAAACACATAATCGAGTAAATGCTCTTCTATATGTTTCTAAAATAACATAGTTATTTATTTTTTTGTTGTGTATTTTGATTTGGGATATTTTGAGCCGAGCACTTCTTTGTTATTAATTTTCTGATAATTTTCTGTTGTTTTTTTCTCAACATTAAACTTCTTCTGTACAGGGCAAAGATTACAGGTCACAATTTCAGCTAGGCAATGGTGCATTATTTGGAGCAAACTACATTCAGGTAAAATATTAGATGACCTATTTTGTACTTAACCTTGTTGGTAATTTATGATAAAAGAAATGCTTCTTTTCATGAGAATACTGATTTTTCTGGCTAATCTACAGAAATATATTAATTAGCACAAAATGAATTCTACAATGTTTCCTTTGTGTGAGAGGGTTCATTTCTTGGCCTCCTTCAGGGTGTCTGTATCGTCAGAGTTGAGGTCTTTTTTTTTCTGTCATTTATTTGAGTTGGCAAGCTGCTGGAGGACCCTAGTTAGAAATATATACACCACGATATACTAGGAGGGTTGTTCACCAACATTCATGAAACTCCTTTTTGACTATATAACCCCTTCAGGACCATAAGAAATAAGTCACTGGTATCACCTACTGAACACAAAAAAGAAGAAGTAAGGAATGAATACCAAAACCTTAAAATAATCAAAGTGAGGAAAGCCATCACATGTTAGACTTCCTAATCATGCATGTTTTTGAGGAAAGGGAAGCACAAGGTAGAGAATAAATTTTTCAATTCACATGGCCATAAGCCTTCTCAGTGTCAAGTGCATATGAGGCTAGGGATGCCATTTCACCTACAAGGTTCTATTTACTCGTTTGTTACAAAATTTACATCTATCATTTGTTGATCCCACACAAATTAATTTTGGACTTAAAAATGATGCCAAATCTTTACTTCAGTAGCACAGTATCTCTATAATTAATTGTTCCAACGTAATATGTAATTTATTTATTTTCTTCTTACCATTGGACATGAAGATAAGGCATTCATAACTTTTGCAAATTAATTCTTAGTGTTAAGTGTGTTTTGTTTACTGCCAGTGGCACTCATACTTCTCTCCCTGTGGAAGTTAGAGAGTAGAAATTTTGATTTGTTTACCTAAAGATTATTGTGTTTTACCAATCTTTGAAGTGCTTATTGATTTTCAGAGCGTGACTCCCCATCTGTCTTTGGGTGGTGAAGTATTTTGGGCTGGTCAGCATCGGAAGTCTGGTATTGGCTATGCTGCTCGATACAACACTGACAAGATGGTATAATTCTTGAAGCCTTGAGTTATAACATCCTGAAGCTTTTCATTGTTTCCTACTTTTGTTGTACTATTAATTCTACTATGCAAATAAGTTTATTAATTTGTTGCATTCTGCCATCAAAGATTTATATATCTAAAATGTCTATCAAGAATTAACTGTATGCTTGATCATTCTTGTTTCTGTTTCAAAATACCCCCGCTTTGGTTTAATTTTTTTTTTGGTCTTTTAAATGCATGTCACAATTATAAGGAAAAATAAGTCTTGGTCCATGATGTAAGTATTAGTCATGAACACTTTTATATATGTATTTGACCTTCCTAAAAGGCGTGGTGAATGAAAACTCATACTGGAGTCAATAAGGAAACCTGTAATAAAATCTGATTGCTTGCTAGGTTAACGACTGAGTGATAGCATGATACTGTTCAGCTCATTTGCACCTTACTACACTGATGATTCAGTGGCTGAGTTGGATACTTCTTATTTCGATCGCTGAGTTAGGTTCCTACTGGACCATGACAATTTATTAATTGGAAAGGATCAGCAATATATTAGTGAGCACTGCGAAAGCTAATCATAAAATTATTCATTAATGAAAGCACTAGTTTACAACTTCAACAATTTATTTTCTTTTGTTATATATTTCTTGTTGTTTGATGGCTGATAGTTTTATTTAGCAATTTTTGACAGAAACAAATCAAAATTCGTACGACAGTCAAGCCTGAGTTGGGCTGGGCATGCTTTATTAGTGTTTTCTTATTGTAGTCCAATTCTGCACATAAATTGATCAGGTTAAACTTTGCCAAAGACTGCTCAATGACCTTAAAATATATGCCTAAGTTGGCCCAATTGCAAGCGAGGCCTGTGAAGCTGGGTGGCCTGGTAGATTCTTGGGCAGCTCTAAAACATACTCCACTAATTTAATGATGCATGTTTCTACTTGATTTTCTTATATGTACCCTGAAGTTTCCTTGCTGATTGTATTGGCAAGAAATTTTGACTCGTAACTATCATGTGATTCATACCCTAATCCAACTTGTTTTTGCACCTCAGGTTGCCACAGGGCAAGTCGCTAGCACTGGAATGGTTGCTCTGAGCTATGTACAAAAAGTTTCTGAGAAGGTGAGCAAAGTTCATCTGTGGTTGAATATTGATTCAGGGTTTAAATTTTATATTGCTGAAGTATCTTGCAGCAGTTTTTTTCTTGGTTTCTTCGAATACTCTTTCTTACAGTGTTGCTTCCTTATAGGTTTCTCTAGCATCGGATTTCATGTACAACTACATGTCACGAGACGTCACAGCTAGTTTTGGTTATGATTACATTCTTCGACAGGTAGGTTTTATATTGTGAATGTTCAAATATTCATGATATTGGTGTAATTATATCTTGCATGCTTAACCCTATCTCTGGAATATTTCATGTTGAGATGATGATCGCGATAATGATGATAGTGAGAGATGTATAAATCAACAATTTTCACTTCATTGCAATACATAGATATTCTTTATGCTCTCCTTCATACATTGTTATCTTACCATAGGCCTAGGTCCATGGCAAGGTTGCACAATCAGTGGTATCTGATTGCTGTTGGACGATGTTACCACCTAGTAGATGAAGTGTGCTAGTAATACCACTGGACTTTGTGGCCTGTTAATGTTAAGCTGACATTGATATGATTCCACATGGAAAATTTTCTTATCCAGATTCAGCTGGCAACATAAGATGCTTACGTACATGTGCAGTGCATGCATGTATTTATACACACCTAAATATTAGTATCAATGTCTTCCTGATGAGACTTAGTTTGTCTAATTGACATGGTCGTTCTTGCATTTGTCATCTCCACAATTGCTGCTGCTGGCGAAAAAAATTTCTGCCATCATGATTGATATGGGATTCTTTCTTGGTTTTTTATTGTGGCGATATAAAAGCCGGTCGTGAATTTTGTTTGTGCCCTTTGTTGTGGACAACTCTAAGCTGGATTGTGTGGTTACCTGTTATGAGTTGTTCAATAAGGTATGAATTTTAAATTGTGATCATTCTCCTTGACCACTATGATCTTTGTTGCAGTGCCGTCTTAGAGGAAAGATTGATTCCAATGGCACCGTGGCTGCATTTTTGGAAGAGCGACTAAATATGGGTCTTAATTTTGTCCTTTCTGCAGAGGTATCTATCAATGTTTTGTTTTCTCTTCTACCTCTTCTGAATTAAGGCAAACATGCTTTGTTTACTTTAGCTTGCTTACGGGTGATTCTTAGGTGAGGCAGCCACATAAGGAAGCCTTCTCACAGTTGAGTGGGACCTACATGTGGGTCCAACCACACTCAGTAGAAAAATTGCATGAACCCTTGAAGGCAAGTTTTTCTCCACTGTGAGAGGGCTGCCCCATGCGGCTGCCTCTGACAAGAATTTCTCCTTGCCTATGACAATGCCATGATCCAATGGTTATGTTGACGATTCCAAAAATACCAGCTGATTATTGATTATGCATTAGCAGCTTCATTGCTTGCTTTAGCTTGGTGGATATTTTGGTTTGTAGTTGATTTAGACAATTCGCTTCTCGTTAAGCACCCTGCTTTGCCATTTCTTTCTTGACAAGTACTAAAATATATGCTTTGCAGATTGATCACAGAAAGAAAGACTACAAATTTGGGTTTGGATTGACTGTTGGGGAGTAAATTGCAGCACCGATGTTGTTTCATCATTCTTGCCGGCAAGATATATTATCTCTTTATTTTTCCATTTGAGTTGAACCAGAGATGATGTACTTGAGTAACATTATCGCAGGGTGGCATCAGTTGAGCCAGTTTTAGCAGCCGGTATTCAAGTTTGGAGTTCGCTTTTTTCATATATGAGTTGTAGAATTCTGTTTCAAAATAATTCAAATTGAATTCCTAGTCAGTGGTAGCCTTTGTCGGAATAAACCTGATTTCTTGTTTGATCAATTTGGTTTACTCGCATGAGCAACGATGAATTGGATCAACTTGGATTGCTTCCCAACATATTTTAATGTTAAAATGTTAGGGGCATTATCCTATTCCCTGCTTGGTTGGCAGGAATTCCTTAGTAATTTTATTCCTATTTTGGTCATATTGGGATTTCTATACTGTTTGGGCTTAAATTCCACGTGCCAGCCCAATTGACCATTGCCCCATGTCAACAAGTGGCTTGGGCTTTGTTTTACCAAAATTAGAAGTCAGCCCAGAATGTTTTAGAAGCCCAAACCATTGAGAACCAATTGCAAAATATAATCTTACAGGTTAAGGATTAATTGCCGTTAATGGTGATTTAATCTAGAAAAGCCAGTTTTAGTTGGTTTAAATTGATACCTAGTTTCCAATTTTTTCCAAAAGGCTCAAACGTTTGATCATCATCGTTGATCACAAATTCGGAGATCAAATCAACAGATAGTAGGGTGGATTTTTCTCTCCACAGTGCCCACATGACCCCAATGACAAGACATTCACAGAAAGGGGGCAGAGGACCTGTATGGGAGTTGGTAGAAAAGCAAAATAAAAAACCACTCCCCATAACCATTTAACGCCAAAAAAGAGGGCCAAGTTTTCTTCCCATACTCGTGAGGATTTCTCGTTAGTACAAAGCTGGGTTTACAAGAAGATAAACAAGAAATAAGAGAGTTGGTTGTTAGAAAGTCAAAATTGATAATCTTGAAAGCTGACTCTTGATGGGGACTTTCTTGTCAGATCTCAACAATATGTCCTCTAGATTTTAGGGAATAATCACTCATGCAGAGCTCCTATAAATATAGGAGGATGTGAAGGATTGAGGACAACAAAAATTCAATAAAAAATAAAAACTCCCAGTCATTCTAACAAACTCAAATAAGATCATTTGATCCCAAAGCTTTCAGACTCAAAGAAAACCAAGCTATTTGTTTTTGCGAAAGTCATCCAGCCTATGACAAAACAGGTAGAACTCATACTTCCGACTACAATTAAGCTCAAAGAAGCAGCTCAGAAGGGAAACGAGAATTCTCTTGTTACAAATTTGGTTCAAGCTAGGTGAATCAAGTGAGTTCGAGTTTTTCATAATATGAAAACCTCAACAGATTTTCAAGGAAACCTTGATGTCTCAAAATCACCAGAATAACTCTCATATGATCCACAGTTAAGCAGAACAGGTACTGAAGTGTAGTTCCAGGTTAGCAATCGTCAATCCAGCCACTCCCAATCTAGTCCAGACTGAAGAGATCTCAGTTATGCCCATTTGCAAGCCTCTCCATGGCTAAAATAGATTAAAGCTCTGCCAATCTCAACATTAGTATCGATTTCCAGCTGAACCTAACCAGTTGAAGGTGCTGACATGCAATTTCAGCACAGATATATCCATTTTAGCCTGAATCATAGGCAACAATCCAAGCAGAAATAGAAGTCCAATGTTCTTATGTCATTCCAGACTTGGCAGTTCTCTTTTGTTTAAATTGTGAAATAAATAATTTTCTTTGAATTAAGTCCGGATCACTTGCAACATTCATTTTTGGCTAGAATTACTAGTTTTTACTGTGGGAAATTGTAAAGTCCTCGCCTGTCTGAGGCAAGAAAAGAACTTACTTGGGAGATATTCATCACCCAAATTCACAATCACTTGATCAAAGTCCATAGCTTGGGGCTCAAGTTATTAAATTTTTTATAAATCTGTTAGAGTTTTTAGCCGCTAACAGTGGCACGCTTGCACACTAAACAATTGACTTGTTGACCGCCAATGGTTTTCAATCCAATGGGGAATTTTACCCTACCATAACAGGAACTACATCAAAACAGAAGAACAGATACAAAAGGCTTAAACTACCATTAGCATCCTGCCGTCTCATTGGCAAAATCTAGGGTTGTAAATTAGTTCGATACAACTCGAGCTCTATCTTGGCCTGGATTTGGATAGTCTAAACTTGGTGCATAATAGAAACAAGTCAAGCTGAGGTTAGATATTTGTAAATTTAACCTTGTGAGTTGCTCGATCATAAGAAGCTTGTTTGGAACAAACCATCTTATGAAATAATTTCAAAGCAATTCTACTTGAAACCAAAAGCATTGTGTTTGTTTTATTCTTTTGAAGTTTATATTAGCTATGTCCTGTTTTTAAAGTATGGTTTTACTTTTTAAAGTTTATGTTGAAATGATTTAAACATGTATTCTTTTTATTATTAAATATTCATGTTTTGTTGCTAATTTTTTTTTAGTACAAGTGGTGGGGGAGTGGAGTTTACATAAATATTCATTGGGTGTCTGGGGTTTCGAATCTCTCTATACCCAACTGACTGTTTTGGCTTGATGCAGGGGCGGCCCTGATGGTGTGCAAGTGGTACCACTGTTAGAAATATGCCTTTAAAGCCAACTAATTATGTAATAGTTATAGTTTAGGACATCTTTGATAAAAGACATATTATGTTATCAATAGGCAAGAAAGGTTGTTTTATACATTAAATCATCATATATTATCTTTCAATATGCAAAACAACCATAGTCCAAGGAATACACAAGTGGATATGAGAGCTATGTAATGAGATTGCATACATGGAGACTTCTCATCATCCCTAAATCCTGAATATGTTACCGGTCATAGGAATATTGATTGGCTGTCAATATTCCACAAAGACCAATACACACAGTATCATCTCTACATGTAGGGAATGGCAAGGTCTCAAGTAATTAAGTGTGGAGACACATTGATATGTGTATAGGTGCTTGTAGAAGAATAAGTACACTGAACGCGATCCAACACATGAGTTACAACATGGAAGTCTTTACTCACATGTCAAGTTGGAACTCATAAATTGCAATGGTGCAAACTAATCCTTAGACCTAAGGCATCATAGATGTTTTGTGGCTATGTTGTTAATCTTTGAGGGCACTATACGGTCATGCTGAATTAGGCATAGCTTAAAGGTGCTCATTAGGATTCTCAATAGAGTCATGGAAGCAAATGAATGTACAACAATCAATCTTTACTCTTAGTAAAGGAGAGAGAATACTCCAAGATATGATTGGTGAAATCTCTGCGCAGAGTAGTTGATAAGACTTGAAAGAAGAAGTTTTCAAATCTTACCAGGATAATCATATAAAAGGAATGATTCACAGTAGGATACTGACAATCAAATTCCATGATCTGATAATGTGAATAAAGAGTATCGACATAAGAGAAGGATTCAATTGCACAGTCATTCCAAATTGAATAGGTTCTTTTACAACGTCTCATTTAGCTCGGATAACCGTGACTTGCTGCTAGGCGACAACCATGGTTTGTGGATGTCCTAAAAGGTTTCAATTAACCTTTATTAATAGGGAGAATTAAATTGTGGAATTTAATTTGTATATCATCTCTGAGGAGGTAAGTCAACCTACTACCTTGCTAAAGGGAACCTACGGATCTGCACGCCCAAAGAATGTGATTAGAGGTACAAATGAGCAGAAATGAAATGAGGAGATACAAGTCAATGGTTGATAATCAAATGTCAAAGTCAACAGTCAAAAATCAACATGTTAACCAGAGCAATTGACCAAAGTCAAATAGTTCGATCGGGTCAATTAAGTAAGACTATAATTATAATTTAATAGTTAAATTATAATTAAAAGATTAATTATGAAATTAATATTGACATATATAATTATCGGATTAGGCTTTTGTTGAGGCCCAAAAAATCCACGCTTCGGCTCAAAATAAATTCTCGGTCCAATGCGATACCTTACCGAGAAGAAACCCTATTTGGGCACGCAAAAGTTCATGCGCTTGCACACATGCCACGCCAAACAAATAAGCAACACGCCACGCTACAAGCTTAAGTGGGCCCAAGCCACGCTAATGCCTGGGGCTTGCTGAGTGGGTTATGGTATGGATGGTTACGAGTATTCACAAGGCCCATTGATGGTCCAAGGAGTGGAAGTTTTGGGCTACTTGAGAGCACTAAAACTCAAGCCCATTCCTTGAGTCCAAACATATGAGCAAGCATGAGAGAAAACCCAATAGCTCATCACCTTAAGAAAAGGCCCAAACATCTTTAAAAAATGTCCAATAGCCATAGCCCATAAAAAATCCCACATCAGCCAAAGCTTCCAGCAGTCTGACGAAATCAAAGGGAACTCACAAACCGCTGGAAACAAAACAGCCCAACCCAGCATTTTATAAAATATCCAACGTCATGCTATGTTAAAACCAGTTCAAAGCCAAACCAGCAAAAGCAAGCAAACCCATGTGCTAATCACCTTTTTGACCAAGCACCCTTACCTATTCTTTCCTCTTCAAGCTTTGGTGAGAAAACAAGAAACAAAAATGGGTGGCTCCTCACCCACATGAAGAAGTCCAGCTGCCTGAGGGCCTTGGAACTCCAAAAAGCTTCATGCCTACATGCTCAGGCTAGAGAAGTTTCACCAAACAAGACTAAATGGAGGAAAGTGAAGAAAAGAGGGAGGAAAGCTTGACAAAATTAAGATTCAGCGCCTATAAAAGGAGCCAGTTCCTACCCAGCAAAAACAACTCATCTTGGTTGTTGCAAGCCTCCCAGCAACCAGGAGAATTCATCGAAGGCAAGCATCCCCTTTGGCCCCTTCAATTTCATGCTTTGTTCTTCCATCTTCCTCTTTTCTCTCTTTCAAAACCCACATCCAGAGAGAGCAAGCATGATCTCTCATCTCTGGAACCCTTCAATTTCAAGACTTGTTCTTCCATTGCTTCCCATTTTCTGTTCTGTCAAATCGCCCAGAAGCTTGACGAAGCTTTCGTCAAGCTGCTGGAAATATGCTAAAGCCACCCATGCTTTCATCTTCTACCTCTCTTTCCACAACACAGATCTAGAGAGCAAGCTTCATCTCTCAAAGCCTCTGTTCCTCATAGGAAACCCAAGTCTTCTCTCTCTCATGCTAAACTTACGAATACTCAGCTTCCATGCCACAAGCTCTCATGCCAAGCCCAAGAATTTATCTGTAAGCAACTGTTGGTTTCGTTGGTGAAGAAGACCAAGGTGTTTCCTAAGGCTCAACTACCCTTTCGAAACACTCTTGGGGCCTGATCCTTGAACTCAGACTCAAGGGGCAAATTTCACACATGTTTCTCTTTTCGGCAGCCCAAGCCCATTCGTCAAGCTGCTGGAATAAAAAGACCCCTACATAAAATGACGACTTCACTGGGGATTAGGTCGCTATCTTCACTAATACCTCCAATCAGAAGCAATAAACCAGAGAAAATAAAGAGATAAGAACATCCCTCTTTCTTTTTCTATTTTCCTTTTTGTTGGCTATTTATTTTGCAGAACAAGCATAACATGCATTGCTGACATATGCCTTTTGCCGGTGTCTTAGATCTCTATTCTCAAGCAAAACCAGATCTTGTATGAGGACTGGGGGCTTAGGCAAATTCATCATTCATGCCATTGAAGCGAACTACACATGCAAACTCCAAAATACTTGGCGCTTCGTGCCAAGCAAATCTGTGAAAAGAAAAGGAGTCAAGCATAGGCACCTCAAAGTTTCTCATGCTAAACCAAGATATACCTCAATTCCAAGAGCTGTGTGAACATTATTCATATCAGCAAGCCCAACTATATCATTCCAAGCGAAGTTACATTCTTCCCGCTCCTACTCTACAAGCAAAGAATTTCTGTCACTTGCCTTATTTCAAATCTTCTTAGCCCTAGCCTAATTTCAAACATCATGCCATTGTATATGCTCCTCATGCCCCAAAAGCTCAATTTATCCTTGCAACAATTCAACAAACTCATCTATCAAGCATTTGACAAATTCACAGGTCGTAGTACCAATCCACATGCCAAGGAATTTCATTTCATTCAAGCATTCCAAGCAACTCAGGCATTTCAAGCAAATTCAATAACTCATGCTCTTGCTACAAAGCCATACAACTTCATGCTTTCACGACAATATTGCTCAAGATCATCCTCTAGCAATGCCTAAGTCAGCACTCAATGCTAAGGGAAGCGACATGCTAAATTCCCAAGCAAAAGCAGCATGCCAAGCAAAACTTACACACAAGCTTTCCAACCATTCCAGCTAGAACATCCCACCTTTAGAAAATCACTACAAATCAAGCTTACAACCCACAAATGCCAAACTTTCCAGATTAGAACTAGACATATCAAGCTCCATTTTTCCAAAAGTTCATTGCATTTCGAGTTAGGGAAGCATGTCAAACAAATTTCCAAAACAGCCCATGCAGCAGAAATTACACAGCTCCAGTAGCTTAGCCCTTACTTTGAAATTCCACCAAAAATTCATTTTTTCTTCAAGTGATGCAAGTCCAATTCCAACGTAACCATTAAAGAAGTCCATTTTCATGTCTTAAAAGGTTCAACTCAGATTCGAAAAGAAACATTTCAAAAGTTCAAAAAACAGCCAGCAAGCTACTTTGAGATATTTTGACAAACACTTGGCATGCATTACCCAAGTGAGCTTGTATGATTCATGTTTACCACCAAGCTAGAATCCTAAACCAGAAGCTCAACCTTAGAATTCGATTTCTAGTTCACAAATTCTGGGAAATACAGAGGAACTCAAGCATTCAAGCATAGAAGACAAGCATGCAACAAAGACATCAACATCAACTCATCAACATGCTTCAGAAAAATGGAGGCAGAGAGCACTTGAATGGGTGGATGATCCTCAATTTTGGATATGTTATAAACAACATAATTTCGAGCAAGTTTTGTGAAGCAAGCGCAATCATCCAAGCATCATAAGTTAAAGACACATGCAAAAGCGGAATCTGCAGAAACTCACCAGCCATGGATGAATGCAGAAGTTGCAGACCGGCTTTGAGGTATCAGAAAAATTCTACAAATTCTACAAATTTTACAGGCTATAGGATTCGAGCAGATGAACAACTTTCATCAAGGAAGTTTTCTGATTCGAGCTTCCGAAACATGACTTATGTACTGATGCACAATACCCACGGGTTTGGGTCTTGAAGAAGAAGAAGAAAGAAGAGAATGAGAGAAAATCAGAAAATAAAGCATGCCATGCCAAATGAAAGGAAAAGATAGCAGCCAGTAGCAAATAAAAAAATTCAAAAGGAAGGGGCAACACAATTTTGCCCATGTGAAGGCCAAGCCAGTCAAGGACATAATGCGCCCAGCTCTCTTATGCTCTCAAGCCCGTATCTCTTCGTCAACCCACCATGCATCAATACAAGCGTTTGTGAATTAATCCACATAAACCATGCAACTCAAGCATTTCACTTGAGGCAATCATTTCAAGCAAACCAAACCAGAAATCACAAGATCAAGCTTTTCAAGTAACACAGTCATCATAAAAATGAGAACTTGGCATTTCTAGCTGCCGGAAGCACAGAGAAGAAGCCATGCTATCATGCCAAATTGTCCCCATTGCAACAAAGGGATATCCTAACTTCATCACGCCATGCGATCTCCCAAACAAATACTCAGAAGGCCACTTAACGAAAGTTTTTTGCAGCTCATGCTAATCAAATCTTTTTATGATGATTATGGTGCACTTGGGGGCTGAGGAAGGAATTCATTGCAATCACCACCAACAGCAATTCCAAAACCCCAATAACCAAGATTCAAGCCAAGCAAAACATGGAGGATAATGATGCGTAGTACGAGATGCTCTCGGAAAATAACACAAGCTCTATATTCATGCTGCCGGAAGAGTGAACCCTCATGCCAAATCAAGCTATATCTTGATTCAACTCAACCATTAGATTATCCAAATCCAAGCTAATCATGCCAAGCCAAGTCACGTTTTTCCAGCACCTATTCCATGCCAAACAAAATATCCTTCAAGCACATGCCCTATTTCAAACATTCTTCCAGCACATGCCCTATTTCAAACATCATTCCAGCACATGCCCTGTTTCAAATATCCTTCCATCACATGCCCTGTTTCAAATACCATTCCAGCACATGCCCTATTTCAAGCATTCTTCCAATATCTAGCCATCATGTTGCACACCATCACCTTCACTGAGGTTTTGCAAATCAAGCATACATGTCAAGCATCCAAGCATCCAAGCATACAAGCCACAGCCAAGCATACATACCAATGCCAAGCATCCAAGCATACATGCCAATGCCAAGCATCCAAGCATACATGCCAATGCTAAGCATCCATGCATCCAAGCATACGAGCCAAAGCCATGAATACATGCCAATGCCAAGCATCCAAGCATACATGCCAATGCCAAGCATTCAAGCATACAAGCCAAAGCCAAGCATACATGCCAATGCCAAGCACCCAAGCATACATGCCAATGCTAAGCATCCAAGCATACATGCCAATGCCAAGCAATACCAAAGCATACAAGCCAAAATCAAGCATACACGCCAATGCCAAGCATCAGGCTAAAATCAAGCATACATGCCAATGCCAAGCATCAAGCTAAATACCAAGAATACATGCCAACTCTTGGTGACTCTAGTAAGTGAACCTCCAAAAATTACAGTGTCTAGGAAAGTTCTTCAAGGCAACACCCTCGGTGTTTAAGAAGGATTGGGTTTTAAGCGGGACCATTGCGACCCCTCCAACCTTCCCGGAAAAGACATGGCTGTAATTTCGGAGGCACTTAACTAATCATCCTTGAGTTGCTCCTAAACCCATGCCATGCCACTGCAATTTATTTTGGGCTGGAAATTGATTATTTGGACCATTTCAATACACATTCATGGCCCCAATAATCAAGGGGGCTAATGTTGAGGCCCAAAAAATCCACGCTTCGGCCCAATGCGATACCTTACCGAGAAGAAACCCGATTTGGGCACGCAAAAGTTCATGCGCTTGCACACATGCCACGCCAAACAAATAAGCAACACGCCACGCTACAAGCTTAAGTGGGCCCAAGCCACGCTAATGCCTGGGGCTTGCTGAGCGGGTTGTGGTATGGATGGTTACGAGTATTCACAAGGCCCATTGATGGTCCAAGGAGTGGAAGTTTTGGGCTACTTGGGAGCACCAAAACTCAAGCCCATTCCTTGAGTCCAAACATATGAGCAAGCATGAGAGAAAACCCAATATCTCATCACCTTAAGAAAAGGCCCAAACATCTTTAAAAAATGTCCAATAGCCATAGCCCATAAAAAATCCCACATCAGCCAATGCTTCCAGCAGTCTGACGAAATCAAAGGGAACTCACAAACCGCTGGAAATAAAACAGCCCAACCCAGCATTTTATAAAATATCCAACGTCATGCTATGTTAAAACCAGTTCAAAGCCAAACCAGCAAAAGCAAGCAAACCTATGTGCTAATCACCTTTTTGACCAAGCACCCTTACCCATTCTTTCCTCTTCAAGCTTTGGTGAGAAAACAAGAAACAAAAGTGGGTGGCTCCTCACCCACATGAAGAAGTCCAGCTGCCTGAGGGCCTTGGAACTCCAAAAAGCTTCATGCCTACATGCTCAGGATAGAGAAGTTTCACCAAACAAGACTAAATGGAGGAAAGTGAAGAAAAGAGGGAGGAAAGCTTGACAAAATTAAGATTCTCAGGGCCTATAAAAGGAGCCAGTTCCTACCCAGCAAAAACAACTCATCTTGGTTGTTGCAAGCCTCCCAGCAACCAGGAGAATTCATCGAAGGCCAGCATCCCCTTTGGCCCCTTCAATTTCATGCTTTGTTCTTCCATCTTCCTCTTTTCTCTCTTTCAAAACCCACATCCAGAGAGAGCAAGCATGATCTCTCATCTCTGGAACCCTTCAATTTCAAGACTTGTTCTTCCATTGCTTCCCATTTTCTGTTCTGTCAAATCGCCAAGAAGCTTGACGAAGCTTTCGTCAAGCTGCTGGAAATATGTTAAAGCCACCCATGCTTTCATCTTCTACCTCTCTTTCCACAACACAGATCTAGAGAGCAAGCTTCATCTCTCAAAGCCTCTGTTCCTCATAGGAAACCCAAGTCTTCTCTCTCTCATGCTAAACTTACGAATACTCAGCTTCCATGCCATAAGCTCTCATGCCAAGCCCAAGAATTTATCTGTAAGCAACTGTTGGTTTCGTTGGTGAAGAAGACCAAGGTGTTTCCTAAGGCTCAACCACCCTTTCGAAACACTCTTGGGGCCTGATCCTTGAACTCAGACTCAAGGGGCAAATTTCACACATGTTTCTCTTTTCGACAGCCCAAGCCCATTCGTCAAGCTGCTGGAATAAAAAGACCCCTACAACTTTTAAATATGATTTAAAAGAAAATGGACAAAATAGACCAAAAGGCTATTGGGCCTAAGGGATAAGTGGCATAAGATGACATGACCCATGGACCAAATGGAGCCCCAAATACCCACCCAATTGCCTTTTGTGTTGTCCTATATAAGCTAAGTGTTGGAGAAAACCTAACTAGGGTTTTTGGTTTCCTACTTTGGTTGATGAGTGATCATCTTTGTATCTCATCTTCCATATACCAAAAATTGGTCCAATCAAGATGTAGACTAGCATCCATACTTCATCTCTAGGAGCATTTGGTGTGGTGAGGTAGAGGACTCCAATCTTGCAGCCTTAAGGTGAAGGAGTCAAAATCAAGAGAAACAAAAGGTCTTTCCAACAAAGGTGTTCATTCTTGAGAAATCAAGAAAATGTCATCAAGGGTAAAGATTTATTTGTATTCAAAGAGACTAGGCTAAGATACTTAGTTTAAAATGAAAAAAGTTTAGCTCAACTAGTATAAACAAAATGAATCCGCCATTTGGAATGTTTTTGTTGTATAGGTTGTAGCTAAAGTTTATTTCCTAAGCATTAAATGCATGTTTTCTACAACCACCGCACAGGCCCTGCCCCAAAATTTTTTGATATGTATATTATCTAGATTAATATTACTAGTATTATATATATTTAAGCATGTAGAAAAATAACACAACTGTATCTTTGGTTTTAGTGGTCTTCATTGTCTCAATTTTAGTAAGTAGCTCGGGTTCAAGTCTGGAATGTGTCATTCAAAAGTTGTATTTTTACATTTTTACTCTATTTTAATTGATGAGTCCCGTTCTCTTGGACCCCTGTGGTCCAGGGACTTGTGGTCACCCACCCTTAGATTAAATCTAAGGGTTCACAAAAAACTAGTTAAAAATCAAGATATTAATTTAACTTAATCAAAAACCGAAATTTAAAAAATAAATAATAAAAGTTCACTGTAACAAAAACACGTTCAGAGGAGAAAATCATGAACACGTTCTTCCTCCCATCGCCGCCACGACACCTCTGATTCCGGCATCGTAGACGACTCTGCAGACATGATGTTACTCGAGCCACCTATAGTCAGTTGAATGCAAAGGCATAATCTGATTTTTTTTTTTTTGGCAGACCTGAACAGTTTTTCTAATTTGGCTCTTTCACTTTTTCGGTTTCTACAATTGGGTTTCCTCCTCTTTTACTGGTTAACATGATTTCCATGAATCTTATACCATCAAGAAGTGGTTAACATGTGAACAGGAAGCGGTATGGGACGCCATTTGTTTCTTTAATTTTAGTTTTCCCTTTGTTTACTACATATTGATCCCGTTAATTTGTGAGGGGATGGGTGGATTTGGATTTTCGTATGGGACGCCAGAGTCGGGGTGACTGTGGCGGCGACGGTGTCGGAGTTGTTGTGAAGGCGACGGAAGGAAGATCCCGTTTTGGATTTTTTCTGCCCTGAACGTGTTGTTTGAGTGAAGTGCTATTATTTCTTTTTTAACTTTTAGTTTTTGGTTAAGTTAAATTATCTTATGTAGTAAGAGTAAAATAAATTTTTTTTTATAAATATATTTTTGTGAACCCTTAGATTTAATCTAAGGGTGGGTGACCACAAGTCCTTAGACCACAGGGGTCCAAGAGAACGAGACTGTTTAATTGATATCAACATAAATACATACAAGCACTATATATACTCTTTCTCTAATTAACCAAAAATAAATAATAAAATAAAAGTTATTGTCTTTTTTTTTTCTTTCTCAAATCGAAACATTAAAACTTTTATAAATTTGATTTATGATTATCATTGTATGCTAATTGATGATGAATTTTAGTTGTTAAAAAAGTTGTTTTAAGGTATTAAGTCATGGAATTTTTTTTATTTTCTTTAGTATTGTCATATTAGATTATGTGAGGTCCCCATTTAAGTTTCGCACAGAGCCCTCAAAATCTCAGAATTGGCCCCGATTTGATGCAACTCAAGTTTGTATCGAACTCAACTTCTTAAAAAAAAAAACAAAAAAAAAAAAAGGCAGCCAAATCAAGCTTCAAGCTCAATAAATTTTAAACAAGACAAGCTTGAGCACAATGATATTGCCTTCTACATCCCTAACAAAATCATAACATGGAACTGAACTTGCGGATGGGACACCATGCCTCTTAAAGTTTCTTGCTTTGCTTTTTGTGAGGTCTCTTTGGTATTTTCCAAGTGCCTGGAATCGCATAGAACTAGTAGTCTAACAGGAGAAAATCTTGGGTAAGGCTGCTGAGAATTGTACAAACTAAACACCCCTTATATAATTTGGTTTCTTTTTTTTCCCCCCTAAAATGAAATCAATACTCGTATGAAAAAGAAAAAAGAAATCAATATTACAAATTGTTTCCCTCTTTTCGGCCGGGGCGGCCGACGGAAGGAACTTTTGGTCCTTCTTCTTTTGATGCGGGGCGTGCCACCACCAAGCCCGAATTTGGGCTTGAATGGAATGTGAATGGATGGGTGTGTTGCGCTTCTAACTTCTAGCCAAGCGATTGATCGGCCAAGCAAGAACCTCCTCTTGGCCTAGATTCTTTCACTTTCTCGGGCTCGAGAATGGTTAGGTTTCGTATGGATGTTTTTGTGGTTTTTAGGGTTTTATGTAAAAATAATCCAATTAAACTAAATATGCGTATAAACGTAAAGACAAGAATTGAAATGCAATAAAATAAATCAAAGCGATAAGTAAAGCGATAACGAAATAAAAGCGATAAGAACAGCAAGAACGAAAAGAAAATAAACTTGAAATTAAATTTAATCGAAGTGCGATAACAATTAAATGTAAAGGAATTGAAATAAACTTGAATTGAAATGACAAGAAATATAAATTGAAACAAGAATTTAAATGACAAGGAAAATATAAACTTACACTAGCAAAACGAAAAACTCACTACACTAGGTGCTTAAAAAATAAAATCCTAAGTCTAGGAAAAGAAAAGTGCGAGACGAAAGATAGGTTTGTTTGTCTGATGTTGTGTATCTGATGTCTTCGTCAAGCAAGGTTTATATAGGGCACTCGTCAGCCCATGGGCTGGCCATTGAATGGCCAAATGTTAACTCTTCTTAAAAAAATCTTTCCTTTCGGAGCCCTCCTAAATCCATGGGATTGCATTGACATTCTGATATGCTTGATTCTTCCTTGTTTTGGAACACTCGGAACTACTATAAAAAATCCCTTAATTTCTTTTGTTGTGAGGCCCTCCGTCATGTGCACACAATCTTTCAAAAATCTGGGCTTGAAATTGATGGCTTAGATATTGGACATCCGATTTCTCTTATATCACCATCCATATAATATATACTAAATTCTAAATATATATATTTATGTCAACACAAAATGGGATGGGAAGGGCTTCAATTTGAGAGCCTGGCCGCACATGCAACTTCATTGGTTTCCATCTGGGTTGCACCGATACGGCAGTTTTGGAGGGTATGTGAGTATCCGATACGGCGCCGATACGGACCTGATACGTATCTGATACGTCAAGTGGCGTATCGTGGACTTTTATGGTATGTTGACTTTCCGATACATCCTCGATACGGTCCCGATACGGCACCGATACATCTGGGGTGAAAACGAAAATATTTTCAAACTTTGGGTGCTAATATTGAAAGTGTCATCGCTCACCTACGGCTGGTTCTCTCACACGATCGCATCCGAAACCCCCGCACCGTCACTCTGCGGCCGCTCCTCCATCACGACGACGCCGTTTCGTCTTCTCCTTCAGAATCACTCAGAGTCGGTCTTTCTTCATCCCTTCGCGTCAGCTTTCATCTGTGCTGTGAAGCAATGGAAGCAACTGAAGCGATCTGCAAGCCCATCTTTGGTTTCTTGACTGCACCGTGGGTTACGGGGCTGTTCTGTTGAGGTTTGAGAAGCCGGGATTTTTGTTGTAGTAGCAGCGGCCGTGTGTTTGCTTTATGAGGTTCTTCATCATCTGGGTCTTACTTTTGTCGATTTGTTGGAGCTGAAATCTGATTCCTCTGCTTTTTCCCAAGCTTGGATTCGGTGTATCCTCATCTGGGATTTTGTTGTGTTTCTGGGTTTTCCCTTTTGGGCAAGTCTGTGCCTAGTCCTTCAAGGAGAATGGAGTTGGAACCTTGGTAAAAGTGGTTTTAATAAACTGCTGCGTATTGTTGTTATATGAGTTGGGTACCATATTATTTAATAAGTTTTGTGTGGTTGGAATTGTTGTTGATTTTGGTATATAATTTAATTGGTTTGTGAAGTCAGAATTTTTGTTGTTGATTTATAATGTTTTAATTTGTGCTTTGTTTATATACTATTATGTGTTTTAATTTGTGCTTTGTTTATGAATACTATTATGGATGAAATATTAATTTTCAAATTTTCTATTTATATTATTTTAAATATATATTATTTTAATCGCCGTATCGGTGCCGTACCCGTATCCTACTTTTTGGAGATTTGCCGTATCGACGTATCGTGTCGTATCGTATCGCCGTACCCGTATCCGTATCGGTGCAACATAGGTTTCCATATACTTACATATATATACAAATAATTATGATATTATGATATTATATATATATATATGCTATATAATATCACAATGGGGCTTAAACTTGGGCACCTTCTACGGTGCACCAGGTGCATCCATGCACCATTTGTCCTTTATGATGCTCTCATATTTTTTTTTTTAAAATTGGTTACCGGTTGTACAAGTTATCAAGTTTCCATTTTTTGAAAATGCAATTGCATAAGGGTCATGCAATTATGCCCTTCCTGTTTGGCAATTGGCATGTGATTGGATAGTGATTTACAGTAGTCTGAATATGAGAGTACACAGGAATGTCTTGACATGGATTATGCTTAGGGACTGTCTTGGCCTGGCTTGGTCTAAGTTGGATAACACTTATCCTGCGTTTGGTGTATGCTTGGACTAGGACTAGATTTTTTTATTTTTTCAAAAATATCTATATATATATGTATATATGTATTGTATAATATATATATAATATGTATATATACATACATATATAATATATATAACATATATGTGTATATACATGTATATATGTATATTATAAATTATAAATAATATAAACATATATATATATATATGTGTGTATATAGGTGTATATATGTATATTATAATATACATGGGTATAATCCATATACATATATTTATATATATGTATGTATATTATAATATATATGCGTATGTTATAATAATAATATACATGTATATATGTGTATATATGTACATTATATATGTATGTATATATACATATATTATATATATATATATTATAAAATACATATGTATATATAATATATGTATATATTATACATATATATATATATTTATTTATATACATGTATATAATATATATATGAATATAGGTGTATCTATATATTATAATATATACATGGGTATAATACATATACATATATATATATATACGTATGTATATATTATAATAGATAATATACATGGGTATGTTATAATAATAATAATATACGTGTATATATGTAAATTGGGTCCTTACTCTAGTAAACAACGGTTAATGATGGATTTTACAATCTTATGGAACATAAATGTCCAAAATAGAGTAATATGAGACCTTAATATTGTAAATATTTGTGTTTACAAGTATAAGGATCCAATTTACTTTCCTAATGTCCCAAGTTACCTTAGTATTGTCCTAGTTGTCTTTATGTTTGTAAATTAGGATATTACAAGATTAAGGATGGGTTTTACAATCTTATGGAACACAGCTGTCCAACATAGAGTAATACGAGACCATAATATTGTAAACATTTGTGTTTACAAGTATAAGGACCTAATTTACTTTCCTAATGTCCCAAGTTACCTTAGTATTGTACTAGATGTATTTATGTTTGTAAATTAGGATATTACAAGAATAAGGATGAGTTTTACAATCTTATGGAACATAGCTGTCCAACATAGAGTAATACGAAACCTTAATATTGTAAACATTTGTGTTTACAAGTATAAGCACCTAATTTACTTTCCTAATGTCCCAAGTTACCTTAGTATTGTACTAGATGTCTTTATGTTTGTAAATTAGGATATTACAAGATTAAGGATGGGTTTTACAATCTTATTGAACACATCTGTCCAACATAGAGTAATACGAGACCTTAATATTGTAAATATTTGTGTTTACAAGTATAAGAACCCAATTTACTTTCCTAATGTCCCAAGTTACCTTAGTATTGTACTAGATGTCTTTATATTTGTAAATTAGGATATTACAAGATTAAGGATGGGTTCTACAATCTTATGGAACATAGCTGTCCAACATAGAGTAATACGAGACCTTAATATTATAAACATTTGTGTTTACAAGTATGAGGACCCAATTTACTTTCCTAATGTCCCAAGTTACCTTAGTATTGTACTAGATGTCTTTATGTTTGTAAATTAGGATATTACAAGATTAAGGATGGATTTTACAATCTTATGGAACATAGCTGTCCAACATAGAGTAATACGAGACCTTAATATTATAAACATTTGTGTTTACAAGTATAAGACCCAATTTACTTTCTTAATGTCCCAAGTTACCTTAGTATTTTACTAGATTTCTTTTTGTTTGTAAATTAGGATATTACAAGATTAAGGATGGGTTTTACAATCTTATGGAACACAGCTGTCCAACATAAAGTAATATGAGGCCTTAATATTGTAAACATATGTGTTTACATGTATAATGACCCAATTTACCTTCTGAATGTTCCACTTTACCTTAATATTGTATTAGATGTCCTTATGTTTGTAAATTAAGATATTACATGAATAAGGATTGATTTTACAATATAATGGAACACAAATGTCCAACAAAGTAACACGTGATCTTAAATCGGATTTACAATATACAATATTGAGTTTTTTTACCGTAAAAATATATATTCACTTTCAGGTTACAAAAATATTTGGAATGGGAAGTGAAATTATGTGGAAAACCAAGCCCAAAATGAAGAACATAGGGACACTTGATAATTGCACATTTGCAATTTACAACGAACTGTTTGTCAATTGCATTATTCATTTGCAATTTCCAACTAACTGTATGTCAATTGCATTATTCATTTGCAATTTCCAACTAACTGTATGTCAATTGCATTATTTCGTTGCAATTTCCAACTAACTGTTTGTCAATTGCATTGTTCCTTTGCAATTTCCAACTAACTGTTTGTCAATTACATTATTACCTTTTCATCTTAGGTGAGCCAATCTATCAGTGCCTTTCCATTTTATGGTCACTTCCTTTGGATTAACTCATTGAACCCCTTGATATAGAACAATACACGATCATATTTGACATCATTATATAATAAGTCTGTAGCATCAAATAAATTACATAAACTAACACTTAACATCTACCACAAAGAGAGACAACAATAGAACCAAGAAGCTCTGTGCTATAATGTGGAGTGACATGCGATAGAAGTGCCAAGAAGAGAGAGATACAAGTGCCAAGAAGAGAAAGACATATTGTATATACTTTCTCAAAAATGACGACTGCCAATAACATGGCAATATGCATACACTAATATGAAAATACAACTTTATGGTACAAATCTTGTAATGTACGAGATTAAGGATATGCGTTACGAGTTTATGGAGAGCTTACGTCCAAAGCACTGTAATACGAGTCCTTAATGTTATAAACCATTGCATTTACAAGAATAAGTACCAAGTTTACATCTTCAAGGTCCACCATTACCTTAACCATGTAATAGAGATCCTTTCTATCGTAATTTATGATATTACAAGTTTATGGATACACTTTACAATTTATGGAACATGGAGGTCCAAAACATTGTAAAAGAGGTCCTTAATACTGTAAACCCTTGTGTTTACAAGAATAAGGACCAAATTTATTCCACCAAGGTCAACTCTTACCCTATTATTATACAAGGGTTTCTTGTTGTTGTAAATTATGGTATTACGAGATTAAGGATGGCTTTTACAATGTAATGGAATGACTATGTCCATTTTAGTATAATACGAATCCTTAATGTTGTAACCACCACCTTGTTTACAAGGATAATGACTCAATTTACTACTCCAAGGTTCATTCTTACCTTAACATTGTATTGGGGGCCATTACAAGTTTTGTAAATTATGATATTATAAGATTAAGGATCTCTTTTATAACTTTATGGAACCCCTCTGCCCATAACAATATAACGGAAGTCCTATATGTTGTAAACTCCCTTGTTTACAATGACAAAGACCAAATTTATTCCACGAAGGTCCACTCTTACCCTATTCTTATACAAGTATAAGGACCCAATTTACTTTCCTAATGCCCCAAGTTACCTTAATATTGTACTAAATGTATTTATCTTTGTAAATTACGATATTACAATATTAAGGATGAGTTATATACTCTTATGGAACACACATGTTTAACATAGAGTAATACGAGACCTTAATATTGTAAACGTTTGTGTTTATAAGTATAAGGACCCAATTTACCTTCTGAATGTTCCATTTTACTGTTTGTCAATTGCAATTTTGAACTTACTATTTGTCAATTGCATTATTCAATTTCAATTTCCCACTAACTGTTTGTCAATTGCATACGAGTCCTTACTATTGTAAACCCTTTGGTTTACAAGGATAAGAACCTAATTTACTTCTCTAATATCCCACCTTCCCTTTATAAATTTATTTTAATATATTTTAAATACATGTTTACAACATATTTACAAAGGCCAAAAATCACATTTTTTTTACCAAACAAAAAATATAACTTATTTACTTTGGGGTTACAAAAGCATTAGGAATGGAAAGTGAAATCATGTGGAAAACGAAGTCAAAAATGAAGCAAATAGGGTAATTGATGGTAAAACATGCTCTTTTTTTTATTTTTATTTATTTATTTATATCAATGACAATTGCCAAACAAGAGACAAATTTCCCATCGTCATTTAAAAACAAGATCTGACTTAACAAAAAAGAGCTTAACAATAAAAGTTAATATGTGAAAATCTAATACTTTGTACATTTATTTATGTAGATCTGTATGACCTAATACTTTCTATTAACTTGTATTTATTTTACCCTTAATCAATTCAAATGTTTATTTTGGAAAATAAACTTGTCCTAACTGCATAGTTCAATTTTCTTTTGTATTTTCATAATAAACATATAAAGCATGAGACTACTATGATTGTCAATTGCGCGACTGGAATGCAAATAGGACTACTTTGATTGTCAATTGCACGACTGGAATGCAAATGGCACTACCTGTTTTTCAATTTCATTAACAAATCACATATTGTATTTATATTTTCAATTAATTGTGCACAGATAATGGCAGTTGCGCGATTGGAATATAAATGAGACTGCTTTGTTTATCAATAGCATGACTGGAATGCAAATGACATTACCTGTTTGTCAATTGCATTGACAAACCACATATTGTATTTACATTCTAACGATATGTAAATTGAAAAGGCCACCAATAACATGACAATATGCATACACTAATTGGAAAAATGGACTAACTAATTGCTAATTGGATTCAAAAATGACATATTGAAGTACCTATTGCATTTTCATTACAAAAATGCAAGGCAACAAATATAATGTCGCATACTCTAATTGCAATAATAGACTAGTCAGTTGGTAATTGCATTCTGAAAATGCAAAAAGGTTGCCAATTGTATGATAAGTTACGTACACCAACTGAAAAAACCCCTTACAATTTGGTAATTACACGCCTAAATATTATATCAAACTTCAATATAATACAACAATTCCGATAAAGATGAACTCAATGTTAGAGCTCATAATATCATTACAATTAAGAAATTCTACCTAATGCTTTTCAAATGAGTCACAAAAATTTCAACATCAACAATATGAATAACATGAAGAATAAAAAAGATACTGAAATTAATCATATTGGGTGTCTTGTCTGTCCAAAAAAAAAAAAAACTCAAATCACAATGGGTTTCTTTTCAACAAAAAAAAAATCACATCCACATCTCGACCACAATGCCAAGCTAAATAAAAAAGCAGATAGTACAAAAAGAATAGTATAACTGAAAAGGAAAATTAAAGCTTTGTAAACAAAAGGTGCAAAGAAATAATTAAATTGCTAAATAATTATATAAAGCAACAAACTGAAATCTCACATCCAATACAAAAAAATATTCAGCACTACAAAAATGTTAATAACATAGGGAAATAAACCAAATGATCTAATATCCAATAAGTCACTTGGAAGCTCGATTTTCCTTGATGAGCCTAAGATTGCCTTTTTGGTATGAGCCACAGTAATCACATCCAAGTTGCTAAAATGTAAATGTATGAATTAAAGAGTTAATTAATGCACATGGAACTAAGACTAAGCAGAATTCAAATAATATATGATGCCTTAAATAATCTCTAATGTTTAATAACATATATAATGATGAAAATTTAAAACTCACATACATGAAGGGTAGACAATCCTAGGATAGTAAGCATGAGAGAGGAGGTAATAAACAGGGTTTCCTATGTAGATGTACACATGATGAATGAAAATCAAGCAATTCATAGAAAATTACAGCACTCTTTCTGCAGTACAACACCAAGTGAACATCCAATTGTCAGTTAGTAAGAGAAAGCACAAGGCCAGCAAACAATTAGAGAGACTAAAAGGAAACTAAAGAAACTAGCAGAGGCTTTTATTGTTTGGTTGTTAGGCAGCTTTCATTGAAACCCCAAAAAAGAGGCAACCTTCACACACATTTAGTAGAATACTGACAAGAAGAAGAAAAAAATCAATCATAACAAGCTTCCAAAGATGATATTCATAAATCAATGGGGCTACAGGAGGATGAGAAATCCTCACACCCTCCATCCCACACGACCAAGACTACAAACAAAAGCAAAAAAACCACATAAAAAAGAAGAATCCGGGCTAAACAAAGGCAAACAAAGCAACACTCCAGAGCCCAGGAAAAAAAAAGAGAGACTTAAGAATGACATCATAGCATATTCAGGAAACCGAATATGAAAACAAGATGCAACTTGTAGACACAAGAACCAACTCAGAAAAATAAAAAAAAAATCAATTGGAAAAGAAAAAAAACCAAAAAATGATGAATGCAGCAGTAAACTCAAAATTAAACTAACATTACCAAACTACATCTAGTTCAACACTAATATGAAATCCTCACCTCGTCTCCAAATTAATGGTTGAAATACAAACTAAAAAGTTGAAAACCTGCAGAGACCATAGCCCAATATTAAAACCTAAAACTTACAATATAAATTAGAAACCTTGAATAATTAAAATTATCTTCAGTTTAACAAAATTGAAACCCTAAACTTTCTATCACTCACAAATTTGTGCCCACCCACGTTTGGTGCTCGTATCTATAAGAGAGAGAGAGAGAGAGAGAGAGATAAACGGCAGGGATCGAGCTAAATGGGGGTTTCAATTGGGGCTGAGATTTTTGGTATGGGTTTGGTTTTGAAACGAAGCCTGGGAAGGAGATTGAGAGACCATGAGATATAGAGATGCGAGAGACAATTAGGGAGAAGAAAGAGAGAGATACCTGAGAGGAGAGGAGTTGTGTTCGTCGCGCTGTCTCGTCGTCGCAGGAGGAGGAGAGGAGCGATTTTGGAAGGAGTCGAACTGGAAGAGAGAGAAAAGAGAAACCCAATGCTACTGAAGGAGAGTTTTTGTTTTTGTTTTCTTTTACCTATAGCAACAAGTTAACTGGTAACCAACAAGCAACGGTTTGGATTACTTCACATGCCCAAGTCTGCAAACCCCGCAGAAGCTACTTTCTCCTGCACTCGAGGAGGCAATTCATGCCGATACCAAAAACCACATAGTGTGTTGTTTCCACAGCCCTTAATGTGTGTCAAATTATTCTGCAAGTATTAATAATAGCATTAGATGCAAGTACAAGAAGACAAACTTTGTGATAAGTGCATATTTCTTCATTTCATCCAATCGCCATACAGTAGGCAGGTAATTACATATGTGAAATCCAATTGCGCACACTTTAAATGAAATTGGATGGTGTTCAGTAAGTGCATATTTCTTAATTTCATCCAATCGCCAAACAGTAGGCAGGTAATTACATATGTGAAATCCAATTGCGCACACTTTAAATGCAATTGGATTTATGAACCATCCAATTGCTAGACAGTATACAGGTAATTGTAAGTGTTAAATGCAATTGGATAATTACCTTATAAGATAAATGGTCAGTGACATTCACATGTAGCACAGGATCCGATGAGTTGTGGTTCTTGTGTGTGTATCGCCTCACGCCAAACAAAGGGTGATCAGCAGGATTTGAGTGGGATGCTGTGGCACTGGAACCTCGCTGACTGGTTACAACACAACGGTTGTTGTTTCCCTTTGCTGCCGTGTTCCGCGCCACCGGTGTAGGAACTACACCTTTGCCTTTGCAGCGATTCTGGGAAGTTGACTTCTTCGTCGAGGGCTTCTTCCCCATATTCACAACTGAAAGGCCTGAAAAAAAATACAAAACCGGTAAACAAAAAAGAATAACAATCATACCAAAAACCGTAGGAATAGGACGCAATATAAATCTCAATTGGAATTGGGCGTAGGACATAATCCTTAAACCCAAATCGTGAAGTCCTAAAAGAATGGCTTAGAATTTGCAATCGTAGGCAGCATGACGTAATATGGGCAAGATAGAAGTATCCCTATGAACCAAAAACAAAGAAGAAAACACGTCCTCTTGGTTTTTGTAATCTATTTTAAACTAGAGTATGTACTGTTACCTGCTTCTCTATCTGTCCCTTCATTGCCTCTGTTTTTTTTTTTTTTTTTTTGGGTAATAAGAAACATAATTTGATTAAGAAGAGAACAGAACAATACAAGGGACAAGTTCTCCATTGGTCTAGCTATACTAGATAAACAACTTAACCAAGATAAATAATAATAATAAAAGATAAAAATAAGCAAGCATATAAACCCTTATGCATATTACAGCAGAGCAGACCCACTAGTTATTTCCAATAACACAATTTGTCACAGAAGGATTAAATAGCCTAAACTAATCTAAATGAAGGGCCAAATAGCCCAAAACTATTCTAAATCAAGTGTAGTGGCCAATAAGCTAATATGCTAAGGAGGCCAATTAGCCTACACAAAGTTATGTACTATTCTCCTTAAATATAATAAAATCACTTTGTTTTTCCCTACAAATCTAACAAAATTCAAGGGCACGGCTGAATGCAGTCAACTGAGCCCTTGTAAAGCTGCTGACCATGCCTACATGTTGCTCAAAGGCAGCTTTAAATACAGCATTGTGATCTCTCATAATGCAACCGATTGAAGCAGTCTTTGATTCGTGCTTGTAATGACCTGTGAAGCTGAGCTTCCAGAAATCATTCAAGGGTTGGAGTCCAAGCAATGTAGCGGACACATGGTCCCTTATTAGTGATTAGCATCCTTTGGGAAGGGTCTGCGGCCATATTTCTTATTGTCCTCCTGAATAAGGCTGTGGTTTAGCAAACACACAATGATGGATAACTTGAACAATTGAGCAGATTTATACTAGAGTTAGCTTAATTGCCCTGTTATGCCTTTTCGGGTCATAGATGATAACAATGCATCATATGATACATGAATGCCCTCTCGGAAGAGTACAAACACACAGAAAAATTACAGTCTCAAACTCTGACAGAGGCATTTCATCAACCATTGCAGTCAAGAACAACCTCGTGATCAAAGTTCATATCAAAATGAAGACTTTCCCAAATAAAATTTTTGACAAATGGAAAAAAATTACAGACAAAAATCTAAAATCGCCAAATTAAAATCAATTTTCAGTAAGGGCGGCCATGGCAGTAAGTGATTCAAAATCCTTTAAAATTTCGAGCAGACAAAAGGATAACTCACTGAAAAGTTTGAAGCTTTGGGCGTTGGAGAAGTAAACGTGCAAGAGTTTGCGAAGTTGAAGAGGTCCTGGAGGTGCCTGTGAATGTCGTGCTTCTGAGAATCTGAGGCAGTGACCAGTTAGGTTGAAGAAATGTTTCTTGTTCTTGGGCCAGAAGGCCAATCTAAATAGTAAAACCCAATACACCCAGTTCTAACTAGACCTAAAATCTGATCAATACACCCAATCCTACCAGCTAGAGCATGAAACGAAGGTGGAAATCCATACCTTGATTGCCAAAAGTGGTGGCCGGAGTACGGAGAACGACGGCTGTGAAATTCGAGGGAAAACCGGCCTGTTTTCGCGATATTCCGGCTCCTGGAAGACCGGAAGGAGGTGGCGATGGCTCGGGGTGTGACGGCGAGGTCTGGCCGGACGTTTTGGGTCCGGTCTCGAGGGTTGGGTTGGTCGGCGTCGGTGGTTATGGAGGTTTGGAGGTGCGGCGCTGTGTGAAAAATCGAAGTCGTTCTGGTGTTCTTTTCTTGTTTTATTTTTCTTTTCCTGTTTCATTTTTATTTTATTCACTTTTACCTACACCAACCCTTTTAACAGGTTACCAGCATTTAATGGTCTGGATTTAACCCTCAAATCCACTTACTCATCCAATGGCTGATATTTTGGGCGCATGGATACACCAAGCCCAGCCGCAACACTTGCTAGAATCCAATCTCTCCACTTGCATATATAATAATTGTTTTGTCTTGCAAAAAACCTCCAGCCCCAATTTTTGAAACTGACAGAGGCTCCGGCCGCAAAGAAGTTCAAATGTTGACTGCCAAGTTTCTCTAACCCATCCATTTTCAAACCTTCAGGCCAAACAAATCTGGCCGCAACGTTTCAATATTGAACAAAACCTCATTCACTCCATCTTCTGGCTCCCAATCACAACTCAGCCGTGACTTTTGCTCCATTCGAACAAAAACCCAGCCGCCACTTCCAACATAGCCCGGCCACGAACACTCCAAGATTTCGGCCGCATCTCCCATTCGAAAATCCGGCGGAGATTTTCCAAGGTCTCCTCCAGCTATCCCAAACACAATGAGGCACGCATTGAAACGCACCGTTTCACTAAATGGACAGTACACTCGTACAGGAAACGGTGACGTCTTGGACCAAGTTTTCAAAAGAAAAACAAACAGAAGGTTGCAGGGGCCTTCTTTTTCCTCGCGAGGCAACCTATGAACAGGACCTTATCGCACCGCCGTCTGCAACGTCGTCAAGGCCAACATTTCAGTCTTTTCCCCTCTATTTCTTCAACACATCCAGCCGGTACGAGATTTCGAAGCTATTTCGCCGATATTTTGGAACATCGCCGATATTTTGTCAACGGCAGCTGCAGAGGCGGCGGGTTCGCGCATTTTGGCGATCAAATTAGCGAACCATGTAACTCTGCCGCGAACCAAGTAGCTCTGGTTCGTCCCCTTAAAACCCACAAAACAGTACAGCTCTTAGGCAAGTTCCCAATGTCCGCTGACCTGCGTCGCATGCACCCTTCTCTCAAGGTACACTATCATACTTTCAGCTCCACTCGAACCTTAATTACAAGCTCCGAAGCTTTGATTATTTTACTCAGTTTTTGCCATTTGCTAATGACCCAAGCTCCAAATCCTTGAGCTCTATAAACTCTAATGAACGACGTAAAGTCACTGTTGGGTTATCAAGACTAATAAAGAAGCAACAAGTCTATGTTTTGAAGGAGTTTTCTAGACGGTTTTGCCCATTATTGCTCGCACAGGTTATGAAACTATTAGGCTCTAGAGAAACTGCATTTGGGTTCTTTAAATTAGCCTTTAGGGATGATAGTGAACAAATTGTGAGGTCTTGTTGTATTGTTGCACATTTGTTGGCAGGGAAGAATCTACGTTTTCTAGCTCAAGATGTCGTTTCGTTTCATGTGTAATTGCGAAAATTGAGCCGAGTAGGAGTAGAGATTTGGTGGGGTTTATGTGGGCAGGTCATTGTGAATATGAGTCAGATTTCTCAGTTCTTGATACACTTATGAGGGGTTTCTTGAAGGTGGAAATGGGTTTGGAGGCGTTGGAGATTGTGAGTAGGATGAGGGAGGTGGGGTTGAGGCCGAGTTTGTCAGCAATTACGAATCTTTTCGGGCTTTTGATTAGGATTGGTGATTATGGTAGTGTCTGGAAGGTGTTAAGGGATATGATTCGGAAAGGGCCTCGCCCCTCAAATTATACTTTTTATGTAATGATTCTTGGGTTTTGTAGAAAAGGGTTGCTTAGAGTCGGAGAGAGTTTATTACATGTGATGTGGAAATTCCAGTGTGATCCGGATGTTATTACATATAACACTGTGATCAATGCAAATTGTGTGAGGGGACAGACACTAGATGCACTTCACTGGGTGCATTTGATGACTTCAAGGGCCTGTAAACCGAGCATTGTTACATTGGGTACCATCTTAAATGCCTTATGTAAGGAAGGAAATCTGGTGGAAGCTAGGAAGCTTTTTGATGGGATCCCAGATATGGGTTATTCTCCTAATACCATAATATACAATACCATGATGGACGGGTATGTTAAGGCAAGGGACATGGGTCAGGCAAACATGATATATGAAGAAATGAGGAACAAGGGCGTATCTCCTGATAGCATAACTTTTAATATCTTGATTGTGGGTATTACAAGTATGGAAGGGAAGAGGATGCAGACAGGTTGTTAAGGGATTTATCTGTATCAGGGCTGATTCCAGATTCTTCATTGTATGATATCTTGGTTTCTGGGTTATGTTGGGCAGGTCGGTTGGACGATGCCATGGAATTTTTAGAGGATATGCTAGAAAAAGGTTTACCGCTAAGTGCTGTTGCTTTCAACTCAGTTATTGCAACTTGCAGCAGAGTAGGGTTAGAACACAGGGCCTATAAGGCCTATAAGTTTATGATTGCATTTGGTATAACTCCTTCATCTTCTACATGTAGCTCTTTGCTTATGGGTTTATCCAAGAAGGGGAACCTGCAGGAAGCCAGAGAGCTTTTGTGTAAGATAATAGAGAAGGGGTTTTCGATAAAAAAAGCTGCTTTCACGGTGATTTTGGATGGATACTTTAGAATTGGTGATTTAGATGGGGCTCAAAGTTTGTGGAATGAGATGAAAGGAAGAGGGATATGTCCTGATGTTGTTGCCTTTTCAGCATTTATCAATGGACTATCTAAAGCTGGTCTAGTAGAAGAAGCATATGACATATTCCTGGACATGTCAAGGAAAGGGTTCGTGCCTAACAATTTTGTCTATAATTCCTTGATTGGTGGGTTTTGCAACTGTGGGAAGTTGAATGATGCTTTGAAGTTGGAGAGTGAGATGAGGAAAAAGGGTCTTCTTCCAGATATCTATACAACCAATATAATCATTAATGGGTTCTGTAAACAGGGGAGAATGAAGTCAGCAGTTGATACATTTATAGACATGTACCGATCTGGGTTAACACCAGATATTGTCACGTACAATACCTTAATTGGCGGCTATTGTAAAGCATTTGACTTGGCTGGAGCAGATGAGTTTTTGTGTAAGATGCATGCCAGTGGGTGGGAACCAGATATCACAACCTATAATATACGTATGCAAGGTTTCTGTAGTGTACGAAAAATAAATCGAGCTGTAATGATGCTGGATGAGCTTGTTTCAAGAGGTGTTGTTCCAAACACAGTTACATACAACACTTTGATGAATGGTGCTTGTGTTGACATACTGGATCGTGCTATGATTTTAATGGCTAAACTGCTTAAGTTGGCCTTTCTTCCAAATATTGTTACAACTAATGTATTGTTGTCTCAGTTCTGCAAGCAAGGGATGCCTGAGAAGGCTCTAATGTGGGGTCAGAAGTTGAGTGATTTACCAATTTGGTTTGATGACATTACCTACAAACTTTTGGAAAGAGCCTATCATAATATGCAAGAAGGTTCTAAAATTTCCAGTGGGACACCTGAAAAAAGCCTCTTCCTGGATTTCCTCATGTACATTACATATGATTACTTATGTAGAAATAAACCTCGCAGATAGACATCATAATTTTGTCTGTCCTTAAATACACATATATGGACATCATATTTTCTGTCCCATCCTTTCCATTGTGATTTCCTGAGTCTCTCCCACTCTGAGAAGTGAAAAACCCTTTCTTCTCTCTCTCGTTCGTCCTCTAAGCATCAGTAGACGAGAAGTAAAGAACTCGCCAAAAAGAGTACGGTGGACAGGATGCTAATAAAGGGAATTTGGAGCTTCGTTCTGGAGACCAAGCACATCATCACCTTCTTCAATCGCTTAACCCCAATCGTCGGCCCCAACAGCACCGGAAAAACCACCATTCTCAAGTACTTGAAGCTCTCTTGCTCCAACGAGTTGCCTCCCAATGCTAGGTCTGGCCACAACTTCATCCATGACCCAAAGGTTGTGTAGTTGAAACCAAGCCCAATGCCCAAATTAAGCTTCGATTCAGAACCTCAGTGGGTAAAGATGTGGCATGCATTAGGTCATTTCAGCTCAAGCAGAAAGCCTTGAAATCAAAGCCTTCGACATCGTCCTTCAAACCATCATACCATCGAACCGGAGAGGTACAACTGCTTTTCTTGTTATGTTCAAATTTTATTTTGTGAAGCTCCAAAATTGTTAATTCTTTGTGTCTGAGTTGCAGAAATATTTCTTTAGCTATAGATGTGCTGATAGGGATAAGCAAATCCCTGCATTACCAAGTGTGTCAAAGGCCATTTGGAGAATGTTATATTTGTGCACCAAGATGAAGCCAATTGGCCTTTGCAAGATCCATCCACATTGAAGGAAAAGGTTTGATGATATATTCTCTTCTGCCCGGTATTGTCTTTTGTTATCAACTTTTTTATTTTTCTTTCGTTTCCCTAGTTGAGGTAAATTTTTATACTAATATTTCGTTCCATATGTAGCCTTCAATTGTTGTGTCAAAAGGGCTTGTTCCCTGATTTTGAGGAATCATGAAAATGGTTACACGTAAAAGTGAACCTTTTGACTTATAGTGTTCACAACTGTCCATAATTTTTTCATTAATTTTTGCTAATGGTTGCTTATAGTTTGTTTCTATTCGTTATATTATTATGTTCCTCCCTTGTACATGTATGTAGGTCATGGAAATTTAGATGGAAGTAATTGACACAATGAATGTCCATTTGCTAAAAACATGTTTCTTGTTTATCTTTCCTGAACATAAATCTTACATGCTAAGCTCTGTGACCATCCTTCTGTATCTTATTTATGAGTTTGCATTCTGCAGTGGCTGTTTCTTCTGCCTTCTCCATTACTCTGTTTAAAACACATGCAACACGAGTTCAGCATTGGTGCCACAGTTTCTTTGTTTGTTTTAGTTGTTAGAAATTATGGCTACTTTTTCAACTGGATTGGAAATAACAGTTTTATTTTCACTTAATATCTGATATACGTAAACTTTTTGGAGATTAAGTTTGCTGATATGAGGTTTTGTGCTTCTAGGTTCGGGAGAGTATTTCTCAAGATCAAGAAAAAACATAATTGCTGGAGAAGTCAGATGCAGGAGTTGGGATTTGCGGAAACCAGATATCGATGAAGACTGCTGTAAGAAGCACTTCCTTTAGGCACCAGCAGTAGCAAAAGTATGCAGCTCTTGCAGAGGAGAATGAAGGTCTATTGCTGCTTAGCAGTAGTAGAATGCTTATGTTACATTGGTTGATATACACTCGTGTTCGCTTTTGCTGGTGCTCCAATTTAATAATTTATTTGTGTGGAGGACTTTGGTGATGTCGCCTTTAGGGGATTTTGACCGCTTTCTTGTTTGCTCTTTTGGATTGGTTAGACGCTAATGAAGAATTGAAGGAATGGAAAACCAAATTTGAAGAAAGGATCGCACTTTTGGGAACTAAAATTAGCAAGTTGGCGAGAGAAATGGACGACAGAGAGACCAAAAGTAGATTAAGATCTTAGCTATGTGTTTGGATAAGGGAAATAAACTTGAAATTCGGGCAAAAGTTAGAATTTTTAAGTTGACAAACACCTATTATATCGTTTGAATTCTTAAAGAACAAAAAATTAAAAATTTTAAGTGATGAAAATAAAGGCCAAAAATCTCTTTTGGTCTCTGTAGTTTGGCATTTCAACCATTTTTGACCTTATAGTTTTAATTCCGTCAATTTTGTCATTGTAGTTTCGTATTTGTAGCAATTCAATGACAAGTTAGTGTTCTTGTTAATTTCTTTGACGGTGCATAAGGCAATTTCGTCAACCCAAAACCCTTCAGCGTAAAACCTTGTTTGAAACTCTCCTCATTTTATATTAGGGCTTGAAATTCAACCGCTAATCCAAATTTTTGAAGAACCCTAAACCTAAATGGCCAATTTCAAGCTCTAATATGAAATGGGGAGAGTTTCATATGAACTTTAACGCTAAAGGGTTTTGGGTTGACAAAATTACCTCTTTCATCATCAAAGAAATCGATGGGCATACTAACTTGTCCTTGAATTGCTACAAATATGAAATAGCAGGGTCAAAATTGATGAAATTGAAACTACAAGTTCAAAAGTGATTGAAGTGCCATACTATGACCAAAAGTGGCTTTTACCCGAAAATAAACTATGAAAGTTGGAGATCATAAATTCTAACATTAATTCAATTAAAATAGTTGTAATTTCTAAAGTAACAAGAAAATGAGAGTTTTAAGAAAAGAAAACAATAAAAAAAGAAAAAAGAAAACAATTATGTACGATGCTGCCACCACCTCTGCTACGATCACCATCTCTAGTACCACCACTACTACTTCCACCTCCATTTTCTCTCTGAAAATTGGTGTGAACGAAAGGTGAAAAAGACGACCCTCAACCTACAAAACCAGCTTAACATTATTTTCAATTTGTACTTTTCATTAATCTTCTCCAATGTATTTTCTATTCATTTCTAATAAAGAATAAACGGGAACTTAAATTTTATCATGTTCGTTTAAATAGGCGTTTAGATTAAAGATAAAACTGAAAATCCGACCATGGTATTTTATTAGAATAATCGTGTGCAAAAACTGCTCACCACTAGATACCAGGGTCCAAAACCCGCTTCCAATTAATGGATCCCTAAGGGCAAACCCATTAGGTAAGGGCAAGCTTTGGGTTCAGGGCTTTGGGTAAAACCCAAAACAATTTGAGGGAGATCGTGAAAAGTCTTTTAGGCACAGGGTAAAAATAAAATGTATTTTGAAAGCTACAAATATAAGGTTGTGAGATAGCAACAAAAAGGAACATTGGTGTTTTTCTATAGCAAACATGGGAGACGTCTGGAAAAAACCCACCATTTCCAATTAACCAATCTGTAAAAATAAATATATTCATCACTGTATTACAATAAGCAGCAAGCAACCCTTAGAAGCTCTCTGCATTGTTATCAAAACTCCCAACCCAATAAATCGATAGCACCGACATTTGTTGACTATTTACGAGAATAAGAGAGGAAAAGTGGGGGAAAATTTTGCAGGCGGCCTAAACCAAAAAATATCAATACAACCATCAAATCACCCCATATAATGGCCACATCAAATGGCAAGAAATATTACAGACTCGGTGTGCTCGGAACCCTTGCTTGTATGCACAATGAAAACGTAAGGGATCCAAATCAATAAAATATCCTGTAGAAGGGAATCTCAACCTGAACAAACGGTGCCTAAATCACAGGAGACTTGTGAAGGAAAAAGGGAACAAAAAAGGAAAAATGACGACACAAGCCGGTGGTAGGAGGCGTATCCTGCCATAGAATGGCCCAACTCACCAGACAATGACTAAGCCAAAACCCAGAGTTGAAGTGCCAGCTCCAGAGTTCCCCAATCTCAAATTTAGCATATTGGTGGAACTCATCAGACATGCTCCAAGTATGTCAAAATGAAAACTCCTTGGGGCTCAATGACAAACGCGACCACCAGAGTAACCAAATGCTCTGAATGGACCACCAACAACTCTGTTTCTCTAAATTCCCATTACTACATGAATGGAAAAAGCAAAGAAGACCAAGGCAAAATTGAAGCCACACCATGAGATATAAAGCAGAATCATGAAGCCGTGGCAGCCGATGCCTTCTCCATCTTTTCTTTTTCAATCTCTGCTCTCCTCTGTTCTGCATGCTGTGCAACACCATTAGCAAGAGCCTGATAATGAAAGTCTAGAGTCTGCGTAAGACTCTGAAACCTCAACGGATCTGATGCTTGCATGCCTACACAAGCAAAGCATAGAAAATAAAGCACACGTCAGACACAACACAAATTCAAGATTTGAGTTTCAACACATCACACGGAAACTCTCCACTTACCCTTTACTGCATCTACAAAGAGGATAAAGGGGTCCACCTCATCAATTGGTGACTGTAACTCCTCATCATCACTGAAATCATCATCCGAGTCTTCATCAAATTCATCACTAGGTCGGAAAGACTTTGCCTGTTGCACCACCAAGTGACAATTAGTCATCGGGCAGAAGATACATAAAAAGAAAGACTAATTAAGAAAAGAAGCCCATGTAGTCAATAGCAACAATTCCTTAAAGGAGGTAGGGTACTCAGACACATCATCAAGTTGCATTGCCTCAAGGACTGTTAGGCATCTTGTATTTACTTAGTGCATGGGATTGTTTAAAGAAATTGATCTTAAACAGAAGTCATGCGTTGACAATTACCAGAAAGCTTGACCAATTTTGCATGATGAGAATTTGTCTCGTAAAGGGGGAAAAAAGGAGAATTAAATTGAATTTCTGGGACAGGTTAAAAACAATGAATTGTTCGCCCAACAGTTGCATGACAAACCAGAATAATATATAACACAGAAGAAAACCACCATAAAATAATAAGTTTTCCCTCCAAACAAAAATACCTAATAAAAATTAAGGGTCCATTTTGGACGAGGTATTTCAAATGAGGAATTTGAAACCAAGTTTTTAGTGTAAATTAACTGAACAATAGAAAATTTCTCATGTTGATAAAATCTACAAATAAAATTGACTAAATAAGAAAAGAAGGCACACCTGTGCAGCTAACTTTTGAAGCTTCATGCTATCAGCCTCGTCGCCATCCTCAGCATCAACTCCCATTTCCTTATCCGATCCATCACCAAAATCATCATCATCATCAGTTTGGAAACCATCCATATCATCATCATCTTCCACCTCTTCCTCCTTTGCAGCTTCTGCCATAACAACGTTCATAAGAATTTAAAACTTAGTAACATATAACTGAAATAAATAAGTGTGTGAGCCATACAACAAAAAGGTATTACTAGCTACAGTGAAACTTATAAATATTCTAATTTATAAATCCAAAATAATTCACATTATGGTGCTTGTAGTTCCAAAGTTTATATTCCAAATGGAAGAATAAGCAATATAAATTAAGAGGGAGAAAAAGACCTGCAACTTGTTCCTTGTATGCAACCAGGAGATCAAGGGTGGCCCTGAAAACACGGCCCAATGCCTCCCCAGGTAACTGTTCTGCTGTAAGTGTCAATAATGATGTCAAACCTAGGCAGCAAACTTTTTTATCATGCTCCCTGCAAAGAAAAACTCAATTACATTCTATATCCAAAATTTCTTTAGTGAGGGGGAATACCAATGTGAAATAAAATTCACATATATGGCACTGGGGAAACAAAATCAGTTGGGTGGGGCATTACCAATGTGAAACAAAACTGCAAATTACCTTTTAAAATTGGCACGCACACCACTTTTCTTAACCTGTTGCAGCATCTGGAACCAAAGATTAAAGATCTCAGTTGCAACACCCAGCTTTTGCAGTATGCTGTGTAAAAGCTGCATTATAGTACAGAGCATCGGCAATCTGCAAACAGAAAATTCAAAACATGCTTCAGTATGAAACAAGCAATCAGGAAAAGGGGTCTAGCTTCAGTATGTAACACCTTGATCCAAGGCTCGGAAGAACTATGGACAAGTTATGGCTCAGAAGCACTACCAAGAACTTATCACATTTAAAGATGAAGCAAAGGTTTCTATATCAAGAAATATAAAAGTTGACATCTGGCTACTTACCACTTGAATGAGAAGACATTTCAAGTATGATTTCTCAGCTCGACGCAACCGCTCAACTGAAATTCTAAGATATGGCTCAACCCACTGATCAACCTGCCCTCTGCAGTTCTGAAAAACTACTTGAATGAGCTTCGGAGCAGGCTCAATATCATGTCTTCCATATTTTTATCTGCCATTATCTGCACAAACAAGAACATACAAATATCTATTAGATCAATTAAATTCACAAAAACATTTTACTAAGTAGTCACCAAATTAAAACTCAAGCAATTCACTAAAGCAACGGGAGGGATGCTTGACCAAGCATCTTCTTAAACTAGGTAAGTTCTACCATGTAGTGTGTTAATAGCAGTCATTTCATGAATTGCCCCATTCAAGAAGACAGTTGCTAACACAATAGAGGAAACAAGGGTAGAAGACATGTCCTATATGTATTGTTCAGTCTAGCAAGAATATATAAAATTTGTAACATAAAGGAACTTACAGCCGCAATCATATTCCAAAGGCTTTGCTGGTAGTCCGGTTCTTTACAAGTGAGAAAGTGTGCAGTCCCCCTGGAAATGTAGTTATCCAAAGGAACCAGAATATCTACAAGGAAAAATATAATATGAGAACTACAGGATGGAAAGAAAAAAGTACATGAATGCATAAATCCAATTACATGGACCATCAAAAGTTTAAATCAGGCAGACATTTTGCTACTTCTTCCCCAACTCAAGTTACACTATCATGTCTACCATTAGGTATAGCTGTACCATTGTACAAGTTCAAGTCTCCCGGGGATTGATCACATATTCCAGCAGATTTCTTTTTATCGCTTTTCATTTTTTTATACTTTTTAAACTCAATGGCAAAGAGAACTGGGGTTTGTGTAGTCATTGGTCTCATCTCTTCGATAAGTAATATCACAAGCAAGAAATATCAGAGCTTGAAATGATAAGTCAGTAGTTATGCTGTAACTGGAACTGCAAAACAGACAATATTTATATCCCCAAAAAAAAACCACAAACACAAAATAATTATCACAAAGGTTAAGAAAACTATAAAGCATCAGCAGTAAACTAAACAGATTGGCAGATAATCAGTAAATCCAGTCAAGGATGAACAGGACAAAACATAGAATAAATAATCCTTAAAAAAGGATTGTGAATAAAATATGAGAATTAACTCACTTGAAAAGAAATCAATAGCCCATTCTGACAATGCTTCCATCATCAACGGCCAAAGACTCCACATATCCAAAGATATTGTTGGAGAGAAAAATGTCATATATGACACAATTTCCAAAACCTCTTCAAAAACCTCTGCAAGAGAAACATCAAGAAGGGATGTAGAACTGTTGGTGTTGATCAACAAATGTATTATATGAATATAAGAAACACAACATTTTCCATCAATAAGTTGAAGGATGCACTTCAACCTATGTTTAATGCTCACATAATTTATTTATTTTTCCTTTCCTTTCTCCCGACTTAGCCTTTTTTGTCTTGGCCAGACACTTAGAGAGGAGATCGAAGGAACAGAAAATCCCAAAGCTTTTTTATATTCTTATATTAAAAACAACTGCAATATGCAGAATTAATGAAATTGATGGCATGGAGTTTAGATTCATCGACAGCAGCTTGCTCCAATAAATAACAGTGACCCCAACACTTGGGAAGACAGGGCAACAAACTAACTTTTAAGCAGGACTTGACAGAAGTACTAGGCATACAAGACAAAGGAAAATAAGTATCATCCAAACCTTGGCCATCAGTTGTCAACATTCTGCGCATTATAGGAAGCAAAGTTGGTTCAACTTGGACAAAAAGGTGAGGAAGCCTGCTCACTGATTCAAGAATGGTGCTAATAGCACGCAAACAACCAACTGCTGCCAAAGCACCAGGATCATCAGCATCATCATCAGCTTCAGCTGTATTCATACACCTCCAAAATGCAGCAGCCTAAAGAGAACAAAACACAAGAATTAGGCAAGCATGTTTCACGATGATTGCAGAAGTACTCTCAAAACGTAGAAAGTAAATATTACCAGATTTTGGCATAAACCAAGGGCATAAGGTGCCATTTCCTCCCCGAACTTGTCCACTATTGTTTCCAGAGTAAAGACAAGATCCTCATTCTCCACCTCATTCATGAGCTTGAAGAACTCTGAACAGAAAAATGTACAGATTGGGTAAGTCTGATGATTAGTGCTAATGATGCATAGCAAAGATTTCCATGCCACATACCGTCAAGAAGCTGAGGAAGAATAGGTCGGATCTCATTCAAATCTGCATAGCATACGAAAAAGATTACATACATCAAAAAAATAAATCACTACATAAATGCAACATCCACAGTGGAGAGCTGTATATATACCTCTGCAAGCTTCAACAAAGGAGCGCAATGCAAAAACTGAGTCAACTCGAACAGGAAGTTCTAGATCCCGCATCCCCGCAACAACACTATGCAATGCTTTACGGAAATTGTTCGAGTCTGAGAAGTTAATATGGGCATACTGTCCAGCGACCCAGGCTGCCTAATATTCATGTCATAATTCAAGCTAAGAATAACTCTTTGACATAAAATAACAATAATAAAAGAAATTCCAAGATAATTTCATAAAATAAACAGTACAATGAATAGAGAAAAAACCATACAAAAGGGAAGAATCATGCATGAAGCACATATTAAATTCAAAATTGTTGGAAATGTAAGAATGAATAATACAGAAAATCTACTCTCCTAAATTATACAAAGGGGAACACGATATATTTAGAACATTGTGGAAATGAAGAAAAGAAAACCAAAGACTATTGCTCAACACAAGCTTCATTATTAAGCAACAAACATGACTTTTTTGTTATTTGAAAAAAGAAATAATATTTTACTGCATAACAATAAAATACAAGGGTGCCCAAGATGGCCACAAAAAGAAAACTAAACAGAGATATTATTAGCCATAACTCTATGGTTGACCAAAACGATCATCACACCCAGCAAAAACCAGAAAATGGTTAACACACCCATGCTATGACAGCTGCTGGGCTCCAATGGTCACAAAGGCATATTCAACACAAGGACAAGCATATTCCTTGTTCTTATCCACTGCTGAGTCATCCTCAGGGGTCCTTGTCCTAGGGTTTTCTGTATAGTCACTTGTGTATATATTGATTGTAACCCAATTGTAAATGTCATGAGCGGCAGTCTTTTATTGTCTCATACATTGATTGTAACCCATCATCAATATTAATAATTACAGACCTTTTTCCTTCTCAGTATGAATGTTATCAGATATAGCAGTTACACAAACAAACCCCTAACTTGAAGAAAAAGAAAGCCATGGAAAATGGCTTTCCATCTACTAGCCAATGAATCCAAAAAAATAAGTCTCTAAAGTACGTAGAAATTGATGCCCATAGCAAAGATGATAATCTAACTTTCTCCCATAATGTCGTTAAACATTATTGACATCATTTCCTCTGGATGCATCATGAACAGCTTGATCCATTTCATTTTAGAATCTAATGAGGTTCATTTACACTATTAATAAGGGAACCCTCTTCGTTTCTGGACAGCGATACCGTCCCCATTTCACCAGCAACTTTGATAACAGACTGAGGAACCAGTGATGTTCTATAGTTCAACTTACAATGGATTTCCCTTTGATATTTCCAACCCAGCTTCTTGTTTACGGGGCCCTCTCTTTTTCCACCAATAACTCCCACTATGTTGCACATGCATCGAATGAGCACACACCTTTCTATTATGCATGCATATATAGTGTGTATTTCAAGTTGCCAGGTAACAGCTGGTTGCTGTGTAGCACTCTGGAGTGTAAGCCAATTTTTTGCTTCTTTTTTTTTTTTTTTTTTTTTTTTTTTCTGATTCTAAGACAACCTGGGTTACTTTTTCTTGGCGTCTCAAGACCATCATGGTCCACCTCTTTTTTAATATGCAATACTTTCTTGCATGGGTGCAACAAGTAACTGAATAAATACAAGCACAATAATGCTAACATTTCAAAAAGAATTTTATGTAACAAACCTTAGCTCTAAGATGGCCAACAGGACTGCTAAACTCAGGGAATACATGTTGCACCAACATACGCTCAAGTTCAGATTTGTAGGGTTCAGTTTGTTTCAGTCTATCACAAAGTGCTCCAATAGCAAGAAGAGCACCATCTTTTTGTCGATATGGCTTGTATTCCACTGGCGCCCTCATCATACCTAGATCAGGAAACAAGAAACTTATGAGGAAAAAAAAAACCAATGTCAAAGCACCAAAATGTATGTCTCGTTTTGAAAAGATTATGAAAAGCTACCTCTTAAAAATTTCGACAATGAACTGAATGAACTTGTGAAGATTTTCCTTTCCACGTTTCCTAACCAACTCACTCACAAAATCCATGGAAGCTGTCCTGGGACTGTATAAGTCTTCAATGATATCTGCACCAGCAAGAAAACAGATAAATCACCAACGAAACAGAGATCATCAAGCAATAAAACGAGATAGTGAAGACTGACCATAACCCTTCCTGACATATTCATGTGGGTCTTCATCCCAAAGCTTTAGATCATTGTCATTGAAGCACATAAGGGGAAAAACAATCTCAAAAAGAAGAACATCAAGTCGAGGTTGCAGCAGATTATACATGCTATTCTTTGAGATACTGCATATACATATTTAACAAATGAGAGGTTAGGAAGACACCAAATTGTTTACACATATCTCACCACTAGAACAGTACAATAAGAAATTCACAAGTTAATTAACAAATATAACATAGCTGTAAACACAAATTTCCTATTGAAGGTTGACAGTACAAAATACACCACTCAACAACACAAGAAGACCCCCACACAGTACAAGTGTGAGGAGGGTTGGGGTTGTGACGAGTTAACATAGAGAGTGAGGTGGAAGCAGTTCTATCTCCTTTCAAACATGAGGTATATTTGGGTTTTTATAGGTTTTTTGTAAATGGGTTTAGGGTTCAAATGGGTACTTTTAAATGATAGCATGGATATGTTCAACGAATTTCTCTTTGGGGCTATACATTAGTCACATGAAATAAGCTCACTTCCAAAACTGGGGTTCGTGTCTTCATGTAACTACAAGCAAAATTCAAGCACATGCATTATTCATAAGATCATAGTCATTTTAAAATTGACAGGATAATAAATAAAAATCCAAAATTGCCATTTTAAAGGATAATAAAATGGAAAAGTAAAATCAGCACCTAATAAGACAAAACAAAACAAAATAAAAGGACTTAACCTATGAGGAACAAAATTGCCCACCTATTGCTTAAATACTGAAGAACGAGATTGATCACTCTGTCAGGTAAGTAGCCACCAGTTCGGATCACATTCAACAAATTTAAGTGACACTCCAGAATCTTCCCAGCATAATTCTTCTGAAACATTTGAGCAAATGCTCTGTTTTCTGGGTTTTGAAGTTTTAAATCTCCAAACCTAGGGATCAACATGTAAAAAGAGATGACATGTCAGAAATATGCTTTAAAATGCAAGAAACAGTTCTTGTTCAGTTTTTATTTAATCTAAAAGTTTACCGAGTGTACAGCCGATTTAAAATGTGAACAGTCCATTTCTTCACCTTCCACCACCCCCATGCTTTTCTAAGCTCGGGATCAGAAGGTTGGCCTTCCAAGGGAACAGGTCTCTCCAATATGTTTAAGAAAAGCATCATCCAAGCATTGAACACATTTGCATCAAATAGTTGCTTTGGAATCTCCAGCTGAAAAGAGAAAAAATCATACGTAAATAATGCTAGTGTGGAATTTATCTATACTATTAGATATAAATGATTCCTTTGACCTCTAATTTTTTTCTGAATCAATAGTACTAAAGGTTGAAAAGGTCTTCTTGAAAAATTTCAAATCCTATCAAGTACTCACTATAACCAAAATGGACACATTCTGAATTTAAAATAAAATAAACATAAAACCTGATAACTTAAAAAGGAAAAAACTATAAATCCTTTGCATCTATGTTTTTATGCAAAGGACAAGCTATCAATATACCTAAATTAACACACATCTATATATAACTAAAGAGCCTATGTTTTGTTAGAGATACTAGTATAAGAATAGGCAGGATTATAAACGTAGTATAGAAATATCTGCACAATTAGACAGGAAATAAATGAAACTTTGAGTAAGGTATCCGCATGCCTCTTTCTTGCATAAGTAAGATAGAAAAGACAAAAGGGGGCATACTGAGAAATTAGCAATATCTCTTCTTTAAAAAGTCGGGTTGCTAGCAATTCTATTAATAGAGTTTGCAGAATATCCACCAGCACAAGGTTTATTAAAAAAGGGATATGTATCACCCATTAATATCCATGTAACCAACACAAACTTGACACTTGAATCCACTACAGAAGCACAATGAAAAAATCTCTGTCCAGAACATACATATATGGATGACCAGAAAATTTTGCAGATAAGCTTGATCAAATCTGCCACTTCTAGTGTTGGGTTAGGAATTTGGACAAGCCTGCTGAATATATTGAGTAGAGGCGGGAATGTCTCCTCAACAATGCGATAAACTGGGGTCCTCTCCTCATCAGATTTGAACCTAATAATATAAATAAAAAGAAAAATTTCATTACTAAATATAAAGGTACATATCACGCCAATATTAAAATTGGAAGGCTTCTCCTTTGCTCTTCAAGACTTAGAAATACTGGAATCATTACATATTAATAATTAAAAACCAATTTTCTGTAACATGGCTATCATAACAGCTTCTGAAAAGCACAGATACCAGGTTATAGAGAACAAACAAAAACCGCAGAATTTTTAATGTCTGTTCCGTCACATCTGGGTGCACAGTGGTTTCAACTACTTATAAGTTATATAAAATACATATATATAATATTATGAAAATAGCTGAAAAGGTGAGAACTTCTGTATCTGTCAGTAGTTCTGATCTGCATCACAAGTAATATTTGGATATTGCTTCCTGAATAAATTGAAGATATGAGCAGATAGTTATTAAGATTTTGCATTGTACAAACTAGAAGGAATATGCAACTTAGATACTCATTCTAATCACTGGAGCAGATGAAATTAGTAAATATCATCCGTGAGTGCACTCTGTGATATGATAGAAAGAGAAATATAACAGATAAGTAATTCTCTTAAATACTGATACTGTACTGTACTCCATGTAGGTGATGACATTGACCATACGTATAGTCTTGAGGAAGTAACAGAATGTGAAATAGAGAATGACAAGCATTGCTCTGAATTAGGAATGGAACAATGGTGGTCTAGAAAAATACATATAGCCATGATACTTAAATAATCCTATATTTCTAATGTTTGGGTGGACTGAATCCAATTCCACACTTCCACCACTGTAGTGATAATTTCACACTTGTGTCAGTCTACATTACTATATATATGCAAAATCCGACACACAAACATACATATATACAAAAAAAGATTGTTACAAAGACAAAAGGAACCTTAGTTATCAAGTAACCAAATAAATTAAGGGAAAACTTGAAGCCTATATTACAACTATAATAGATATGAAGAACATTGTATATGAGCACATTAGTCTTCATTATCTATGTTTCAAACTAACTTCGGGTTCAAATCAGTAGCATGCATCAGATAGAAAAATAGCTAAACTTTAAGCTTTAGCATAAGGCAGTGCAACTGCAGACAATAGCCATTCGAATTTAAAGGAATTATTTTAAAAGAACAGCATAAAACAATATGACTTACTCATATTTTCTAGAGAGAATCCGCAAAACAAACAAAGCTCCATAGACTTGTTGATCTTGTAAGTTATGTTTCACCCAGTCTAAAAGGTGTGGCCACTGCTCAGGGTAATCAGCATGAATAATTGTCTTTAGGCACTCACCTAGCTGTACCCTGTACAACATGACATTTGACATCGCCAGCACATAAGAAGATGAAAACAAACACAGTTCCACACAAGGCACCATATTATAAAGAACTAGAAAACTAAAACTACAGAGTATTTAATGTCCGTAAACTGACAGACATAGTAGGTACATCTACCTATAAATAACTGAATTAGAAAACAAAATCATAGCAATACTACAAAAAGTACCTTAACAATGGGGGAACCTGTGTAACAAAGACTAGAATGTGATCCCTCACCACGTCTTTATCACTCTGTGATATCTTCTGCTGCTCATCTACATCAACACGCAAAGAATAAGCAACTGGAATACCAGCGGGGCTAGGATACTAGCTAAATAACACAATCATGACATACCGGGATCAAGCGGAGACCAATTCTTCGCAATGAAATTCTTGAAGTGGATACTGCCAACTTGCCGCACAGCCATGTCACAATTGCCATCGACTATAATTTGCAACAGTCTGACCAAATGCTGCGGTGTGTACTGAAACTGCAAAAGAAAATCCAACATTAAAGACGACATCAGAGGAGAAGGGGGAAAAAACACAATCGCACATACAGAAAAGGTCATTTCTATGCATCTATTATCGACTCACTATAATTCATCACACAAAAAAGTCAACATAAAACTCAAAACTAAATATAAATCCTCATATCTCTAATAAGTTCTCAGAATCACTTCTCTTCTTTTCAAAAGCAAGTAAACCTATCAAATTGCACAATCAAGGTCAATTCTGATTACTCACAATTATGCGTCAAAATTATATCCAATTAACCCAAAATTTGGAAAAAGGCATTACATGAAAATTTAATTCAAACAATAACGAACCTGATTGAGGCTTTGCTCGGCGGCTTTACGTTCATCCGGATTGGGGCTGAGAGCAGCTTGCAGTATTACAGCGAGGCCCGGAAGATCCATATCCGGATAACTGACTATCGGAAGTCTAATTTGATAAAAAATTCGACGATCAGAATTGATCCGAATCTAAACCCTAGCAGGAAAATGTATATGCGAATGGGAGAGAGTAGTGACGACTTACTAGGGTTTAGACAACTTGCGGAGAGAGACAGCCATAGGAGTGTGCTGCTATTTAAAGCACTAGGGTTTACGGTTGTTAAACTAAAAACGTTTTCTGGAAAAATTAATAAAAAAATAAAAAAAACCTAAAAATCACACGTGTTCAGAAAGGAAAAAGAAAAAGCAGTGTAGGTTACTGATTGTTGATTAGACAATAGTTGGCAAGAGTTATTTATACTAAAAACCCCCTAATAATTTAAAATTCACATCAACAAGGGTTTTTCGACTAAAAATAATCAACGAATAAGGATTTTATGAAAACAATTTAAAACCTTAAGGAGTGTTTGTATAATTTCTGAAACGTCATGAAGTTTTGTGAAAACACTGAAAGCCTTAGAGCTACTCTAGCGGTAAGCCCAGCCCGAGGCTAGGGGGAAAAAAAAAATTGCGTTCCAGCGGAGCAGCCCAGGCCCGGGGGGGTGTGGGACCCACCAATCCGGGCTGGCCCGAAGGCAACTTCCGCCCCAGGTTCAAAACGCGGGGGTTGACGTCAGCTCAACGTCAGGCTGACGTCGAGCACACAGTAATCAAAAATTTTTTACCGTTGGCGCGTGCAATGCTAAAAAAAATTTGAACTAGCGGCTGGAAGCCACGTGGCACGTCCCTAGCGCTCCGATTTGATTCCACAGCCTTCATCCAACGGCTAGCGATTTTCCAGCAATAAAATTATGAAAAAAAATCGAAATTTAAAAATAAAATACTTTAAAATTCTGATTTTTTTCCTATAAATAAAAAATACTTTAAATACCATAAAAAAATACTATAAAATACTTTATAAAATACTTTAAAATTCTGATTTTTTTTTCCTATAAATACCTATCAATACCCTTCACTTTCAACACCAATTCTCATACATTTTATTCTACTTCTACAATTACTCAACATTTTATTCACTCTTCACTCAACATTTTCATCTCTTTCACCTTGTATTTTTATTTTCCATGTTTTGTATTAAAGTTGGTGTACTTCATGTATTTTATTTTAGTAGTAGTTATTCTTACTGACTTGTATTGGATTTCTTTATTTAATAAACAAAGCATTCAATAAAAGACCATTTTATTCAACATATTTCATACATCAAACAAAACATAATTAAAATAAAATAAAAAACTACAAACAAGGCACAATAATAAATAAAAAAACAACACAACCAAACCATAAGCAATAAAAAACAACACAACCAAATCATAAGTAAATAAAACATAACCAAAGCATCTATGCTCCATCATTCATCTTCATTCCCTCTCACCGCCCATAGATGCTCCATCAAGTCAAGTTGACGCCTTTCATGAATATACGAAGATTGCATCTCTGTATATCGATCTATCATCCGGGTCATGAAATGATCATCCCTCACCAACGGTTCCGGCTCAAACGGTTCTCCATTTGGCCCCATGGGCCTTTCATAAATCCGGGTCAAGGCCGTGTTCATTGGATTCGATTCATAGACCTCTCCAGCATCATAATCGTACTCATCCTCCACAATCATATTATGGAGGATGATGCAAGTCATCATAATGCTTCGGAGGATCTCCTCATCAAACATACGGGCCGCACCTCGAACAATCAACTACCGAGCTTGAAGGATGCCAAAACACCTTTCAACATCTTTCCTGTATCCTTCTTGATAGGTAGCAAATAATTTTTGCTTATGGGATCGGAGATTCGGAATGGATTTGACAAATGTGGTCCACCTTGGGTAGATACCGTCAGCTAGATAATACCCCATCTGGTAGACTGTATTGTTGACTTGATAGGTAATATTGGGGCCTTGGCCTCTCAAAACATCGTTGAAGACCGGAGATTGACCCAGGACGTTGAGGTCATTTTGGGCTCCGGCAACTCCGAAGAAAGCATGCCAAACCCATGTGTCGAAGCCAGCAACGGCTTCCATGATGATACTTTTTTGGCCTTTTCTATTTCCGTAATCACCTTGCCAGGCAGTTGGGCAATTCTTCCATTGCCAATGCATGCAGTCGATGCTACCAATCATTCCTGTAAATCCTCGAGCTTCGGCTTTTTGTAGAAGCCGTTGGAGGTCCTTGGTAGTAGGTCTACGCAGGTAGTCCCTAGTGTACAAATTTTCAACTGCATCACAAAATCTTACCAAAGCCTTCAACGTAGTGGACTTCCCCATTCGGGCAACCTCATCCACCTGATCAGCAAATGCTCCATACGCCAACATTCGTATAACAGCTGTAAGCTTTTGCTCCGGAAGAAGCCCCAAAACCCCAGTAGCATCACACTTTTGAACAAGTAGTATGCATCATAATTGCAAATATCATGCATGACTTTATTGAACAAATGGGGTTGCATTCTAAATCGCCTTCGAAAATCAACATCATAGTACAAAGCAGTTGTCCACATTCCGGCAACGGCCGACTTGTGAACCACGGCGGCGACCTTGGTTCTCTTCCTCTTCCATTGCCACTGCTATGAGAACTTGTTCATTGACTTGTCTCTGCAACTCATTGATTTCATCGGCTCTACGGTTTCTCTCATTTCTCTCTCTCTTGCCTCTCCAAGCATCTCCTATATTCTTCCATTGAGAATGAATGGAGTATGAATTCTAAACTCTAAGAAATGAAAATATAGAAAGATGTGGTGTGAGTATGAAGTGAGCCTCTGGTTTTATAGAAAAATTTGGCAAGATAGAGATGCCACGTGGCTTGATTTGATTGGATGAAAATCTTATCTGAAATTTGAAATTCATCCTAAATTTGAACCCAAATTTATCTGCATTTTGAATTTTGAAATTTATCCGAAATTTGAACCCAAAAATCTTATCCGGAAATTTTATCTGATTATGAATAGTCTTGACACGCAGGAATCCGGAAATTTTATCCAAATTAATTATTGAGGTAAAAAAATTTGTGAATAAAACAAAAAAATGAATAGTAACTGCCCTTAGCCATGGCAACGGGTGGAAACACAAAATACTATTTGCAAGGGCAGCCACTATTATGTGAATAGTGGCTGCCCTAGCTCCCCCCTTGTCATGACTAAGGGCAAATGGGTGGAGTTGCTCTTAGGGGTGTTAGTGTAAATAACTCTTTATTAAAAGGATTTTAAGTCGTTTTCTCCTTTATCATCATGCTAATCTGACTTTACAAGAGCCTAATAATGAAAGTCTAGAGTCTGCATAAGACTCTGAGGGCTTGTTTGTTACACTGTGCACGCATGGATTTGCTTGGCTAAGATTTTATCCCATATTTGTTTCATCCAGTTCTAATTTTAAGTGGGATTAATTAATATGGGCCCTACCAAAAAAACCTTATTAGGATCTCTTAGTGAAACTCGTCTGGAGAGGAGGGACTAACAGTCTCGACCCAAGTGATGAGCAACCAACCCCACCCAAACTCCCCACAACCACCGACCCCCCAAGTGGCAGCCACAACCACCAGCGACGACCACTAGCCACAACCACCAGACACGACTACTAGCCATGACCACCAGACACAAGAAGGAATAGACAAAATAGAAGAGGAAGAGGAAAGAAGATAAAATTTTCGAAAAAACAGAGAAGGAGAAGACAGAAAAGCAAAGGGAGAAGAGAAAATTTTCGAAAAACAAAATAAGGAGAATGCAAAATAGAAGAGGAATAAGAGATAAAGAGAAAAGAAAATTTTCAAAAAAAAAAAAATAAAGATAAAAGTAGACAGAAGAAAAGGAGGGAGGATAGAGAAGAAGAAGATGCAATAGATGCAGAGAAGAAGATGAAAGAGAATCAAAGAGAAAGACGAGGAAGAAGAGGAAGACGGGAAAAGAGAGAAGAAAAGTCAAAAAAATATTTTACTTAAAAAAATTTAGTCCTAGTCCAATCAAATGCAGTACAAGTGTTATCCAACTTATGACAGGCCAAGCCAATCCAAGATAGTCCCAGTATTTAATCCAGTCTATGACAATCCGTCGTACCAAAAGACCCCTGCAACCCTAACGAATATGATACTTGCATGCCTACCCTACACAAGCATTGGTTTGCCGAATATTTTGGAAATGTGTGCCAATGTTTGGGCCTGGAAAAATCACGATGATGGGCCCAACAATGATCATTGGACCTCTATTACGGTGCGGATCCGCTATCCCCAAATTGGGTGTCCCCCCAATAGTTTGTTGACACATGTTAACTAACTTAACAGAGAGTTATTAACTCTTTTATATGGCAATTTTAAAAATAAAAAAATAAAAAAAACCAAAATACGACGTCGTACGCGAGAGAGTGGTACTTGCTTCTTCTCCATTCTCCACCCTCCCTCAAACTCATGTTGTTCATTCGTTGCATCTCCAGTCCAATGCCCTTGTCGATGTTCTACCACAGTAGGCTGACTTCAATATTTACCTCATTGTCAGCTATTCTGCAAGCTTCACTCAATCAATTTGATTTTAGGGCATGATTGAATTTTGGGGTTTTTCATGTGTTTGGTTATCTATGAAGAATTTGTGAATTAAATACTTAATTGGAGTGTAATCGAGTGTTGTTAGGACCTCGAGATTTAGTTTTTTTTTTTTTTTTTTCCACCTATGGGTGATACAAATCCTTATCATTTTGACTAATTGAACCAACAATAGGGGGGAGGATCTTTGTACTTTAACATGTCAAGAGTAGCTTAGTACCTGCTTATTCTTTGATTGAACATCTAAACCTTATCAACATGAATTGAGAATTCCATTATGTGAACTTTGTTGAAACTCAAATTTTCTCTTTTACTTTGTGTTTTGTTTTACTTGGTTCGTGCCTTCGATCAATTGGCATACTAATTAGTTTTTCTTTTTTTTAGAGATTAGGAGGAAGAGAATAGGTGTGGGTGGATTTTGCAAGGGTTTTTCCTTCAAAGAATGTGAGTTTCAGGTAGGGTGGAGAATTGGAGAAGACACAATATTTTGTTTTTGTTTTTTTAAAAGAAAATTCCAAATAAAAAAGTTAACAAAGTTAAACATTTGTTAAGTTAGTTGACATGTGGGGGGACATATGGGGACACCTAATTTTGGGACAGCGGATCCACTCCCTTTATTACGAAACCTAAGATATTAGGGCTGAGATTTTCACCCCGATAAACTGAATAACCAACTGACTCGACTTGATTTCTTGATCCAAAAATTTGTCTACCTCGATCTGGGTTGGTATTAGACCAGTTTTTGGGACCGACCCGACTACAACGGTTGTTGAGAACTAAACCGACATTAAAAACAACCTTAATATTTGAGATGTTGGAGCGAGCGAGTTTTAAACTCATACCAACTTTAAATATTACGCCTAAACCGTTGCGTTGCTAAGTCTTGTGAAATATTTGCATAACCAATGTATTTAATCATTCCCATTTACGAGAAATTGGGGGGGGGGGGGGGGGGGAAAGAGCAGGTAACCCTCACTCATTTAAACCTAGCCGCCACTTTTCTTCCTTTTTTTCCCTTTCTCTTGTCTTCTCCCTTTTCTTTTTTTGAAAACCCTAGCCGCCCACATGTTGGCTGCGCAAATCTCTCGGCCTGATTCTCCGGGCCGAGGGGACGTGCGTTTAACACGGAGTCCTACTTTGGGATGCGGTGCGGTTTGTGCGCGGGCGTGCCAGCACGGTTTACCGTGCGTCGAGTTCGGTGGAGTGTTTGGGTAGAAGGTGTTTGGAGTGTTGCGCCTGTTTGGTCTGGACTTCTTATCAAACGATTGTGGCCGAGAAAGGAACTGGTCTCGGCCGTCAGGTTCACAGCCTGAGCTACAAGGCCGTTAGTGGTGGTGTAGGTGGTGGATTTCGGGCGGTGCTCCGGCGCGTTGCTTGGAGAGCGACGGTCGTATGATATATGGGGTGAGTGAGGCGATAACAAGGATGATGCTCCGGCGCCTTGAGAAATCAAGGGTCGTATGATATATTGATGAACGGATGTTTCTTACAATCTATTACTACTCCTAAGAAAGCATGTAAAGATATTGAAAGTACATGACAGAAAAATAAGTTGCTCCGTGGGAGGCTTTTGGTTTTTGGTGTTGGACCCCTTGCATGTGGTCTTGAGCTTGGTTTTTACAGTGGGAGCTCTGGAGAGACAATCGAGGCTTGACAAGACCTGCATGGTGGAGTCTAATCAGGGCAAGCATGGCTGGGTCTGATCAGCATTTGGGATTGTGAAGCATGGTGGTGTGACCCCCATAAATCTCGGCAGATCTCGGCCTTCACCCAGATCGAGGGCTCTGCACCTCTGGCTGTGGGAATGCATTAAATGCTCTGGTTTAGTGATTGGTGAAGAGACTGCCAATTGCAAGAACATTTGATGGAATGTTTGTACCTAACCACCCTAATTACAAAATCTTGACTTCAATCACTTCCCTTCTACCCTCATGCATTAAATGCTTCATGCCCTAGTGGATTTGCTGTGGTGGACAGAAGCATTACTTCATTAAATGAAGCGTGGGACCCTGAGGTCACGTGGTGATCTGACCATAACCCCTTTGGCCGTGCCCTGCGAGTTCCTCGGCCTCGGCCCACGAGGCTACTCGAGAGGCCGAGAAAACCTTGCCTTAGCGTTTTTCCTTCGTCGTAGGGAAACAGGGGGCAACGAAACGTTGCCGTTTCTTTGAGTCCATGAGAAAAGGCCACGGCCGAGAGGAGGATTCCTCGGCCACAAAGGCCGTAATTTATTAGGCACAAACATTGCCCCCTGTCCCTGGATTCTTCGGCCGCGGCCTGGGTCGAGGCCGAATGGATTCCAAGGGACAGACCCCTTTGCATTCCTTCGAAACGATGTGGCAGACAGCTGGTGTCTCTTCCTTTTAAATGCGCACGTCGGTTCGCGCATTTAATGCGCAGGCACGTCGCATGGATCATTATTGCCTTGGTTCGCACGAGCCGTTGCTTCGCCTCGTCAACTGAAGCGATGACCTTTTGGACTTCTGACACGTCATTGCGCCTTCGCGCCTAGCGTCAGACCGTTACGTCTTTTGAGAAGGTAGTGCCCTTCCGTTTCGAATTCAGGCGCTAGTATAAAAGCCCATCCTTCTGTATTTGTTCCTTACGCTTTTAGAATTTTCAGACGTCCAAACTGTGTCCGAAAAATTCTCTCTTAACCTTACAGCTTTCCTGTTTTGCGTGCTTTCTCTAGAAAGTTCGTCCTTTTAACCCTTTTCCTCTGAGTGCTTGGCCCTACCCCCTGGTACTTGTGCTCACCACCTTTCCTTCGACCCTCTTTCCCAACAAAGACCCTGTTTCCAACCTGTTTCAATGGCCTCCAGCACTCCTGTGTCCGCTGACGCTCTGTCTCAGATTTTCCAGACCAAGTTTGAAGACATCTGTCGAGAGGTCCAAGACTCGGTCATTTCTGACGTTATCGCGCCTTGGACTGACGAGGATGGGGCTGCCTCGGATTCCTGTGTCCATGGCCCCTATGTGGAAGGGGGAATGCCCGAGAGCTTGGCCGTCAATTTGAGGGACAATCTGGTGAATTTCTCGGCCTTCGATGGGGGGGATTTCCAAGATTGGAATGTGGCCCGGCCGCAGCCTCAATGGCCGACTTCGACCCCGGATTGGGAGAAATGGCTACCGAGGATGGAGCACTTCTTCGGTCAGCAATGGAAGGATCAAGGCATCTATCACTTGATCAAGCTATTTGACCGTCCGCTCGTCATGGACCGGTCGCTCCTGGCCACGGCCCTGTGCTTCTGGTTGTCGGCCACGAATACCCTGAATCTGCGGTTCGGTATGATGACGCCGACCGTTCTGGGCATGGCCGCCCTCTTCGGCCTTTCTCCCCTTGGCGTGGAAGTGAACGCGGCGCTAGTTGCTCCTGAAGCCGCAGGAAGCTTCAAGGCCGCCTGGCCCACGGTTGCCAAACTCGCCGGGGGCAAGGCGAAGAACATGCTCAACTACTCCAGCTTCTACGGCAACTTCGGCGTGGAGGACAACCCTGACGATGACTCCATTGCTCCCTTGGGTGAGGTGGAGCATGCCGTGTTCTTGCTGTACTGGCTGTGCAAGTTCGTGTTTTGCACCCAGGCGAACAAGGTTACCCTGGAGTTTGCCCACTTGGCCGACTACCTTGCGCAGGGCGGAAGGCTTGCACTTGGCCCATTCCTCCTCGGCCATATCTATCGCACGCTTCACGACGTGGTTACTGACGGAATGAAGCCGAAGCACGGCGGCCCACTCTGGGCCTTCCAGTTCTGGCTACAAGCCTACTTCCCAGAACTGAGGACGGTGGTCAACCCTGCCGATACCGAGCCGCTGGCCAATGCCTTCGCGCGGGCCCCCAGGAAGCACAACACATCAGTCTTCTGCTACAAGTTTTTCTATGAACTGACCGAGAGAACCGGGTCGCAGTTCCGGGTGTGCCTTACTCGGCCGTTCCCCTTGTTCCTCACACACGACCTCTCCATAATTCATGATGGGGAGACGTTGAATGATTTGAGGGAGATCTGGGGCTCCTTCCTAGTTGCGCGCGACCTTCATTGCGGCCTGTCCAAGGCCGGGGCCGAGGTATTCCTGCCGCATTTTGTGGCACGGCAATTTGGGCTGATCCAGACGGCGCCGCTCCCGCCGTTGTCCATTAACCGTCTCTCGTCCTGGAGGGCCGATGTTGCTCAGCATCACGGCGTGGCCGGGATCTCCTTTCAGCTGGCAAAGGGGATGACTTTTCTTAACCTGAGGCCGTGGCAGCGCCGTAACGCAATTGACAAGGACGGGAGGGTTTGGTACGAGGAGTGCATCTCGGCCAGATTTATTCGGCCTGCTGAAGAGGCCGCGCGGGGGGCCCTGAAGAATGCAGACTGGGACCCCCTCCTCCCCAAGGCTGGCAAAGCAAAGAAGGCCTCGGTCGCGCCTCCTCGTCTAACTATGACGACCGTAAGTGGACCTAGGTTGGCGGCCTCGCCCTCGGCCAGACCAGCAGCTGCAGCCTCATCCGCGACTCCGACCCCGAGAGCGCCAGTCGCGGCTGGTGCGCGAAAAACCCTGGCGCAAAGGACCGTGCCCTCCACTTCGTCGGCTCAGCCGGTTGCCGCTGCGGGAAAGCCTTCATTTTTCTTTTTGTGAATTTTTTCCGATCTCGCCTCCTCGGGTCGCCTTCTGTTGCGTTTATCTTTACTACGTTTTCTGTGCACACAGCCCTTGGTCGAAAGAGGGGTCGAGAGGCCGTGGGTGCTGAGACCGCGGCGATTGAGGCTGCGTCGGCCAGAGATGTCGTGGCCGAGATGGTGCCGGTACAACGGCCGCACAGAGGAGACAGTGGTTGAACTGTCGGACGGCGAGGTCCTTGCTGAAGAGTCGGCGCAAACTGTCCTGGCGGAAGTTCATTCGGCCGCCCCCGCCCCCACTGGGCCCTCGCCGTTCATTCCCCGCCGTCCAGATGGCATAAGGATCGGCTCGGTAGGTGTCATGCTTTTCTCGTACTTCTATTTTCCTTTTGGTCCACCTAACGTCCCTGACCAACCTGTTTATCTTTCAGCCTCCTCGTCTATCAGTGCCGTCGTCCTCGGCTGGTATGAGCATGCCCCCGGCACAGTTGTCTTAGGAGCCGGTCGTAGTGACCGTGCTCACGGCGGTTGAGGATGCAGATGGAGGTGCGCCGAGCCTATTGCCTGTCTCTTTGGGGGTCTTGACCGAGCTCGTGGCCGCAGGTGGTCCCGGTACAAGTTCGGCCGTTGAGGTGAGCAGTTATCCCCTTTTACCCCTTTTGTGCGTCCTATCTGGTCATATCCCTGACTTTTGCTTACTTTTGTCCCTAGGAGGCCGCCTCCCCTGATGATCTCGAGTCCTTGTTCGCCAGTCTGCATGAGGAAGGGGGCAGCTCGACCTTAGCTCCCCTAGAGGAGGACTACAAGGCCGTCCTTGAAAGGCTCCGGGAGTTCCTCCTCTGCGATGCTTACCAGATGATTACGGCCGAAGCTTTCATAGAGTTTAAGGCTTGTCTGGACGAGGCCATGGCGATGGGTTTGCTGGACTCGGCGCAGCTGGATGAGCTTCAGCTTCGTTTGGCCGAGGGCGAGGAGATGCTCGGTCGATGTGCTGAGACTAGCTGGAGGATGACCGAGGGCTGCCTACTTGAGCAGGGGCTGGCTGCGATTAAAGAACAAGTCCAGCCTATCATGGCCCGCCTGAAGGAGAATGACCTTGTCGTCCGTAAGGAAAATGAGGAACTTGCGCAGGTCGAGGCCCAGATTGCCGAACTACAAGCCCGTCGGTCTCTCATCCTTCAACGCCGAAATGGAGCGGCCGCATCCGGGGCTGAACTGAAGTCTTCGGCCCGGCAAATCCTTAAGGCGGCGGGTGAGAAGAAGAAGGCACTGGCCGAGAGGAAGCTGATCCGGGCGAAATGGCAGGCGGATATCAACAGTGGTGACATCGCCTGGAGAAAGATAACCTGCCTGGTCTGGGGGATGTTCAGCGAAGGCGCCTAGAGGGGTTGGGAGTTTCGTTTATTGCCCCCATTTTTGTAATAGTTTAGAAGTTTTTCTCCCCCACAAACACAAGTGTTCATCTTTTTGATTTTGACCGGCCGTGACTAGCCGTTGTCTTTTTCTTTGTTAGTACAATAATCCTAATCTATGGTACTCCTAATCTAACTATAAGGCGCAGGTTATTTTTCCTATGAAAGTTTGGTACTTTTTTCTTTCTCTCTTTTTCACCTACGCCGTTTATTTATCTTGCTTGCCTACTTCCATCTTTTTTTTTTCTTTTTGACTTTTTTGTCGTAGGCTCTCGGCGCCATTCTTTTTGGGACTTGCACCGAGGTGTAGGCATTACGCCTCGGTTGTTCCAACTCGTCTGTATCCTGAGGTACGGTCAGGGCATAGCCCGTCCTTCGCCCAGGTTGCTTAACGACTTGAAAAGGCCGAGTTCCCAGCCTCCTTGGTTGATTAGAACAACAGCTACGGTTAAAGGGATATGGAAGTGTACCTATGGCCGAGTTTGTTGATGTATGGCGTGTCCAAAATTCCTTAGGGACCAGGTTATGCCAAATCCTGGGCCTCTTTGGTGGGCATGGTTCAACAATGTCTAATGCCCCCCCGGCCTTCTCTGGGCCGAGTGGTCGTCGAACACGCGTCGCGCCTTCATGGCCCGAGGATCCCGAGAAGCTGGCCTTGGCAGAGTTGAGAGTGGTTGTTTTGCCTGCTGTACCTCATTCTGCGGCTCGATTCGTGGAACTTTTCGAATAAGAGGGTCAGCCGCCGTGACCGAGCCGGGTGACCTCGGATAAACGTCGTAGGTTCGGCCGGAATGCGGACGTGTTACTGTTGAATCGGCCGAACCGTACTGGTGATAGGTTTCCGCCAGTGCTAACGAGGCTTGTGATGAACCCGTGGTCGCGTTACCTGAGCCTGGATGGGCTTGGATAGCTGTGGTGCGCGCTGGGTCGGTTTGCTGATCCGCGGGGCATTTTGGGCGGCCCTGCCCCAATACTACGGCCAAGGCATGGAGCGGGCCGCGCGTCGTTTTCATGAGGCAGGTGGGTCGAGGGTCTACCTGCATCGGCCTGGATTCTTCCCAATTTCCTGGTTGAGAGCACGGGCCGCGGTCTGACGTCCGGATGCCGGCGGGCGCACCTGGCATCCCTGCCCGGGACAACGTCCGTAGTTCCATAGAGAATTTGGCCATAAAAGATGTTTCCATCCCGAAGGCCTGTTCATCCCTCGGATTCATGGTAAGTTTGCTGACAAGAATCCCACCGGGCGTGCCAAAAGTGTTGGCTGCGCAAATCTCTCAGCCTGATTCTCCGGGCCGAGGGGACGTGCGTTTAACACGGAGTCCTACTTTTGGATGCGGTGCGGTTTGTGCGCGGGCGTGCCAGCACGGTCTACCGTGCGTCGAGTTCGGTGGAGTGTTTGGGTAGAAGGTGTTTGGAGTGTTGCGCCTGTTTGGTCTGGACTTCTTATCAAACGATTGTGGCCGAGAAAGGAACTGGTCTCGGCCGTCAGGTTCACGGCCTGAGCTACAAGGCCGTTAGTGGTGGTGTAGGTGGTGGATTTCGGGCGGTGCTCCGGCGCGTTGCTCGGAGAGCGACGGTCGTATGATATATGGGGTGAGTGAGGCGATAACAAGGATGATGCTTCGGCGCCTTGAGAAATTAAGGGTCGTATGATATATTGATGAACGGATGTTTCTTACAATCTATCACTACTCCTAAGAAAACATGTAAAGATATTGAAAGTACATGACAGAAAAATAAGTTACTCCGTGGGAGGCTTTTGGTTTTTGGTGTTGGACCCCTTGCATGTGGTGTTGAGCTTGGTTTTTATAGTGGGAGCCCTGGAGAGACAATCGAGGCTTGACAAGACCTGCATGGTGGAGTCTAATCCGGGCAAGCATGGCTGGGTCTGATCAGCATTTGGGATTGTGAAGCATGGTGGTGTGACCCCCATAAATCTCGGCAGATCTCGGCCTTCACCCAGATCGAGGGCTCTGCACCTCTGGCCGTGGGAATGCATTAAATGCTCTGGTTTAGTGGTTGGTGAAGAGACTGCCAATTGCAAGAACATTTGATGGAATGTTTGTACCTAACCACCCTAATTACAAAATCTTGACTTCAATCACTTCCCTTCTGCCCTCATGCATTAAATGCTTCATGCCCTAGTGGATTTGCTGTGGTGGACAGAGGCATTACTTCATTAAATGAAGCGTGGGACCCTGAGGTCACGTGGTGATCTGACCATAACCCCTTTGGCCGTGCCCTGCGAGTTCCTCGGCCTCGGCCCGCGAGGCTACTCGAGAGGCCGAGAAAACCTTGCCTTAGCGTTTTTCCTTCGTCGTAGGGAAACAGGGGGCAACGAAACGTTGCCGTTTCTTTGAGTCTATGAGAAAAGGCCACGGTCGAGAGGAGGATTCCTCGGCCACAAAGGCCGTAATTTATTAGGCACAAACACCAGAACCATTTCATCTCCTCTTCTCTTCCTCAACCAGATGATTGGCTTCCTTCGTCAGATGACATGATGGCACAACAACTACAAAATGGAAAAAGATGATTAGAATCACAAGTCAAAACCATAAGAGTGAACCGCAAGAAGAAGAAACCCTAGCTTGCAGCAAAACAAAATATATATATATGAAGCCTACTCAGCCCGGGCCTAGCTATAGCACAGCCACAGCACAGCGGCCAAGTCGCAACGTCGACTCATTACAAAAAAGAAAAAGAAAAAAAGAAAGAGGTAACAACAATCACCAGTAGCTCTCTTCTTCATAATTTTATTTTTCCTTTTTTTGGAAAAGTTCTCTCTGTTTTCCTCAAGGACCAAGTGGATGACAAACAAGTTCATGTGTCTTTCAAAATGTTAAGAGGGTATAATAAGTTGCAGTAGGAGTTAGGAAAGTTACGCAATGTTAAGATCGTTGCATTTATGTTTGTTTAATAGGCGAAAGAGGCAATTGATTTGAACACCGAGGAAATTGAACCAGTGCCTGCTGAAAAGGGATATAGAGATGCTACAACATTTCTTGTTAATGCTGAACTTCATAAGGCCTTCTCTAATCCATTTGGGGCTAAACCCAAATTTTCCCCCTCCAAAAAGTAACTATTTGGGTTTTACCAGACTCAAACCGTTTTTTCTCCCAACCCTCGTGGGATCGACCTCGTACTTACATATGCTATATCATTGAATGGCTCATGCACTTGCGAGTATCACAAGTTGAGGATGCAACTAAATCGTGCAGTTGAATCCGACACCAACACCCCACATTAATCTCATACAGAAAAATGATAGAGTGAGCATCTAAGAGCAGTTCCACCGCAAGAGCCTAGCATAAGCAAAAGGCTCATTAGGCCTCCAAAAGTGGTTTCAACAAAGACATCCAGCTCGGGCAAGTGCTGGGGTCTATCAATCCCTAGCAAAGCTCAAGGCAAGATCAACCTGAGCTGTTGCCTGAGGGCGCTGATGTCAGCGAATAAAAAAAGTTATAAAAAAATTGAACAAAAATATGAAAAATTACCAAAGATTCAGAAATTTTTTTTTCTACATACCTAGTTTTATTATTATTAATCTCATACATATAAATAAAATTAATCCCATATGAATAGTAATTGTCCTTGGGTTGCCATGGCAATGGGTGGAAAAACACAAAAAAAATTGATAGGGCAGTTACTATTCACTTGAACAGTAACTGCTCTTATTTGCCCTTGCCCTTTGCCATGGCACAGTGGGTGGAAGTGCTCTAAAAAAGAAAACAAAAGGATTCTTGATCAAGAAAATGTCTAGATGTGTTGCATCCTTAACTAATTCGACCATATTAAAAGAAGATATATCTTTGCCTTGATCGTCACTAACTAAGGCCACCACAACAGCCTCACTAACCTCGATAATGGCATTGTTATCGACAGGGAATTGGAATTGGACATCGGTAACAAAGCTTATGAATTCTTGAGAATGGCCGGGTGAGGAAAGGCTAGGTAGATCTTATAAAAGTAGTGATTAGCCCATGCAAGAATATTAGAGAAAAAGGTAACATAAATTTTGTAGTTGGAAGTACCTCAATGACAGGATCTCTCTTGGGCTGTTTAGTTGAAGCTTTCTTAAGTCGTACATTACGATAATTGTACGGCAAGATACAAATCAAGCGAAAGTTATGATGTTATTGCACGACCAAAAAGAAATTAAGGAAGAAGAGGCAAGAACATACCGTGAATGGCCTGAGATTTAGGCCTTAGGATAACCCTAAGCTTGGTTCAAGAAGTGGCATAAGCATGACCAAATGAACCCTTGATATAAAGCCAAGTGATAAAAGTTTAATTCTAAAGCTTGAAAAGAAAATACTCAAAGTGAGGACATTACCAGTTTTGGCCAAGTAATCAGTCTTGATGAGTAGTCCTTTCATTTCTTTGGTAATGTCGTAGAAGTGGAACTCATCTATTTGGCCGCATTACATACGATAAAAAATAGTTGAGAAATCACTAGAATTATAGAAATGGTTGAAGATAAATCTTGCAACTATGAATGAAGCATGCCTGTTTCATTGGCCGAATTGGAGGACGTGGCATCCTTAATGGTCGACAACCATTTCTCAAAAAGCTTAGAAAAATTAATATCAACGGCGAATGTGAACCAATCACGGGTGACGGGCTTCCACCAAGTGTCAAAGTAGGTTGTAGCATTAAAGTTGCCATCTCTAACTGCATGTTAAAGGTTTTTTTACCTTGCTTGCTAGCTAAGGAGATTACATTGCATTTGACATTTGTTTTGAACCTAACATTGTGGGATGATCCCATATTGCAAGGTTCTGTGTTTGGAAGTGGGATAGCTTGAGTAAAACCTAAGTGGTCGCAAAAGAAAAATAAACTTTAACTCCACATGGGTAGTTACCATGTGTACCCACTGACAAGGCGAGATGTAAGTCTCTACTTAATAGAATGCTAGCCCAAAGGATCCTATGTCATGCATCTCCACCGTTTTTGGTCAAGGAAGGGGAACTTAGTTTAAGCCCAAGATAAGAAGGAAATTCTCGATCTAGGCAAACAAAGAATTTGTCTGGAGAATGGCCTTCGTAGTTGTATAAGATTCTAAAGTAGTCCTTAACTTTGAAGCCGGAAAGGGGAAGAGACAAAAGACTTACTCCAAGGAGAGAGTTAGGAGTGAATGGATCATGAGCTAGTCATATCTCTTGAAAGTATACTTGAAGCCACAGTTGAAACAGCCAAATCGACCCAGTAGTATTACAATTCATCGGGTTGAGTGACAACATATGGTAGAGACCTCTATATAGATAGGCCAACTAACGACATTTTGGTAGTGCTTCAACCAAAGGTTGAACCTCTAAGGTAACTTGCGTTGGTGCCATGCATAAAACATATTTGCATGGCCAAATCATGAGAAAAGCCGAATGCTTTTTATGCGTGAGCGGCCCTGTTTCTTAAGCATTAGCTTCCATAAAAGTCCTGTAGTTTTTGCTCTTTTTTGGTAAAACTAAAAGCAATCTCACACTTTGATTGAGATAGGGCGCTTACTACACCACAACATGGCTGAAAACCCGCAATAGTGGTTAAGTCAAGAAGAGTTAGGGTCATCATCCCGAACCTTAACTTCATAGTATTGGTGGAAGATGACCAAAAGCAGAGATCGACTACGATAATATTACGGTCACATGTGAAGCTAGACTTACAAAGAATCATTACTCTCTTTGTTTGATTTACCTTCCTAGTTTGTATTTGGGTAAGGGTCATTACTTTCTTAGTTTGACTTTGAGTAACTTATTATTATTATTATTATTATTTTAAAAGGGCCTACCAAAACGACCATGATGTCTATCCATGTTGCAAGTCATCGGCAAATCAAGTCTTATGCAACTTGAGCTTAAGGTTTGCTTCTACATTTAAGCTTGTTCACAGGACATAGAGCCATTTTGATTGAATTTTGTCGCATGGTCTTCTCTGTTATGTGATATAACCATTATTTCATACATTTTTATTATCTTTCTCTTAGATTCTTACCATATTCTTGAGTGAGTTTAGTCCATTTTTACTTAGTTTTGTGTTTTACTAGGTTTGAGGAGTAAAGATGGAAAAGCAAGCAAAATGAGGAATTTTGGGATTGAAATCTAATGTGAAATCCTAGGAGCAAAATTTCTTGTGCAGATCAGTCAATTTGACATAATATATTGTACTTCCTCAGAGCGAACCAGATGTTGAGCCTTATATCGTTGGAAAGATATGGATGTTAACTTTTTGTAGAATTTTACGGTTCATGATTCGGACGTGTGTGGAGAGAGTCGTGGCCGTTTTAGTACAGACAGTTTGGGCAGAATGTGTTCTGCGGGTTTTGCAAAATAATCCTTTTGAAGTTCAATCATTAAAGTTTAATTTGTGTTAATTGTTTTTGGGAAGTGTCTAAAAGGATGCATGGTTATTTCCTAAGTCTGATCCTATATTTAGTAGGATTTTGGATGCCAACTTATCAAAGACAATTGAAGCCAAAATAGGAAAGCATAGTTACCAAGTCAAAAGAGGATTTGTTCCTTGTTTAAAGAAGAGCAGAAAATAGGGTTCTCTTATGCTGGAGTTGAAAGGAGAGTCAAGGAGCCATTTCCATCGTCAAGTTCTCGAGCATCATCACAATCCATAAGTTTTATTTTATGTTTTCTAGTTTTTCAATTATGTTTTCTTTGAACATAAGTAACTAAATTATTCTCTAGGGCGACGATGACTCCCGAGCATGGATAGTTATGATTTCTAATGTTATTTAATGGATTTTAAGTTTCTTTTAGATGAATGTTTAATCACTATTTTAATTGTTGCTATTTGGTTTAATTTCTTTGACTGATCACCTTAGGGCTTTTCATCTAGTAAATTGAAAGATGAATTTGAGGCAGAACTTGCAATATAATTCTATTAACTTCTTGTGATCATAGTCTAAAATATCGAGGATATTATCGTTTTTTCGAATTACGGATATTTCGAAACGTATCCATGCACATATCGTATAAATATAGAGAATATCGACGATAATATCAGAAAATATCGACGTCGATAATTTCGCTCGCACTTTAGCAATATTTTGTTACAATATTGCTATAATATCGCTAAAATATCGAAAATATTGATGTAATGAAAAAAAAGGGAACAAAAAGGGAGAAAAAAAAGGGGAACACAAAGGGGATTCAAGGTGTTTCCTCTTGTAAAATTAGTCATCCTTGGTTTGCTTTGTATTGTGACGTCCAAGTGGTAAGTTCTTTTTTCTTATGAATATTGAGACATGGACAGGCAAGGAATGATGGACCTTACATTTCTTACTTTGACAAAGTTCACACATGTATATCATTTTTTTTTTGGGACGTATAAAAATGAGACTCTTGAAACCAATTTTTTCTTAATTTGTATAAAAATGGGGGCCATTATGTACTATTTACCCTTGCTGCTTTCAAAGTGAGGTCCTAAGAGGGAAGAATGTCGTTTCTAGTATTAACACAAACACTGTTTGCAAGTATAAAATTTTTACATGAGAATGAATCTTTGACCTTCCCTTTTCAAGTTTCAACTTTTCAATTATTCACCACATTTCAACTTACATCACTTACCTCACCATTCAACCACTCACCTAACTAATTAATTGTAGTCATATTTCTAAACATATAGTTAGGTAGTCCTATTTCTATATATACAAATAAAATCAAATGGTCTCGTGCTGTCCCTTATTCCTCAACATTTCTCCAAAACAAAAGATAATGCTCATGTTTTTCTCAACATCTATCAACCTCAATTTCCCTGCAAGTTAAAAAAATAAAAACTGAACTATAGTAAGTTATTCTCATTCATTATTGTTATTTAATTTGCATGTTTATTATTATCTATTCCAAATTTTTGGTGGTATTATATTTTAAATTGTATCAATTAATTACTTAGTCAATGGCATGTGGTTTTTAATTTTTCTATTCTTTATTTGGTCACTTAGGCCATCCCCAATGGTTGGGGCTCTAAAAATAGTTTATAGAGCCCCATTTAGAGCTCCAATGGAATCTTTGGGGCTCTAAAGGAATCTTTCCCACAATGGGAGGCTCTATATTCATGGCGGGCTCTATCTTTTTTTATGATGTAATTTGATTTACGTGGTTTTTTTTTTTGTTAACTATTTTACTTTAATGTTTATTCATGTTATGTTAGTTTTTTTTATGTGAACATTTCAACCAAAAAAAATCAAAATTTGAACAAGATTTGGAAATCATGGTAATGTCCTTCTCCCATGCAATATTTTGGTTCATGCATGTTGACCGTTGGAATAGGTGTTGAAACAATTGAATTTTGGTTCATGCATGTGGGCCAACATGCAACATTCAAGCCAAGTTGATCATGTACGTTGGAATAGAGCTGTTCAAAACAGCTTTGCAATATTTTGGTTCATGCATGTGGGCCAACATGCAACATTCAAGCCAAGTTGATCATGTACAGTTCGGCAGCAAGTGGGAAATTAAACAAAAGTGGGCTGCAACTTTTTCACTTGGTGGGTCCCACTCGGTTTCAAGGGCTTCAACCAAGGTTACACATTTAGCTACCACTCCGGTGAGGCTTTAAGTTTTAGAGCCCCAAATTTGTACCATTGGGGATGCCTTTTTAGAGAAAGTTTGTAAATGTTGGAGTCTTGTGGTGGTTGAGCCCCAAATAGAGCCCCCATTGGGGATGGCCTTACATGTGTATTTATTATCTCTAAATTCATTATTAAGGACTTTATATGCTTCCATCACATTTTGTTACATTTGTTTCATTATTGTTTTCTTATTGGTCCATGCAGATTCTATTTGGCCTTTACACAAAGGGTTCCATATTTAAGGTAAGTTTACAAATTTATATATATATATATATTATTGTAATTTATACAACAACAAAAAATTTGTGTGAACTGGTGCATGTGATATGAGAACCAAATAATACTTGCATGTTAATTCTTTGAAGTAATTAAGTAATGTTGTATAATTATTCCTTAGGATAATTTTAATATGTTTAATGTTATTTATTATTTTATTACCGAATTGGATTATTATTCATTATTAGGGTTTTATTATTCCATATTATTTTCGTAGTTACTTAAATTTCTACAATCATTTTCTTTGCTTCCTATTTAATTCTTCCGTAGAATAACTTTATTATTTAGGTTCTCTTATATAACCGTCACTATTATATTTTTTGGCCAAAAAATAATTACCTAATTTCTATGACAAATAAATATAGGTACGTTTAAGATGTCTAGTAGAGTTACTAAACGTGATCCAGCTTGGGAACATGGAGACCCAATAGACGGAAACAAACATGGCTCAATTTACAAATATTGTGGTCGAGTAATGAAAAGTGGTGGAGTGACATGACTTAAGTATCATCTTAGTGGATTAGATCCAGGAAATAATGTCCAACAATGCGATAGTGTTCCCCCCCGAAGTGAAGGCATTCATCACCACATTGTTAAAAAATAAACAACACTAGAAGGAAAAGAAAACACATGGAATGGAAAATATTCGAGCTGGACTACGAGGATAAGTCATTGGCCAAGCGGTTGACAGTGATGATGATGACAATGAGGATGAATGTGATGATGACATGGGACCTGAAGAGCGACGCAATTTCAAATAAGCATTATGTGCCTCCAAACAGTCAACATGGGAAAGATAACACCTCCACAAACTTCCTAATAGAGCACAAGTTTCCGAGACAAGTGGTGGTGCACAGATGAGACGAGGAGCAAGTGTTAGAGAATCACAATCAACACCACTAATGGCCCCAAGTTTATATAAGTCATCCAAAACCACCAAAAGAGTGTTTGGAGTTATTTCGCTGGAGGTAATGTGAAGGAGGGAATGGGGCGTCTAATTAGCAAGTTCTTTATCTATGAAAATGTCCCTGCCGAGAAGGCATCATCACATCATTTCAAAAATATAGTATTGGGATGTCAACATGCTAGTGTTGGAGTACAACCTCCCACTCCCTATGAGGTAAGAAACAAATATTTGGAAATGGAGTATAAAGACATTAGCGAGTATGTCAACAAGTTGAGGTCAAAGTGGGAAACTAATGGTTGCATAATCATGTGTGACGGATGGACTAGCCCGACCAAATTGTCTATCATAAACTTCATGGTATACTCCAAGAGAAAGACAATTTTTTTGAAGTCTGTTGATGCTTCAGACCATATAAAAAAGTACAAGTATATTTACAAACTATTGAGGGATGTGATCATGAAGGTAGGAGAGCATAATGTTGTCCAAGTCGTGACCGACAACGGTTTTGCACAGGGGCGGCCCTAGGGTGGCTCAAGTGGCGCCACCACACAGGGCCCTCAAAAAACAAATTCTATATATTATATATATTAATATTAGAGGAATTGTATATATAGTATAACGTGCTGAATATTGCACAAGAGTGTGTTTGGGGGAGTTGGCTGGAGCGCATATCCATTCAACAAAAGTGCCATCCCAATCAGTTCCTGAATCAGCTGAAGAAAAGTTTAGAATTGATTGTTTCTTGTATAGTGGATCAAGCTATTGGTTCTTTTTACGGAGAAGGTTTCAACAATATCAAGAGTATGAGAATATTTTTGGGTTTTTGTTTACTTCAGAGAAGTTAAATTCATTGGATGATTGTATTTGAAGAATAATTGTAGTCATCTAGAAAGCATTTTGAAAAATGACAAGTTTTCTGATGTTGACGAGGAGGATTTATTTGTTGAGTTGAAAGTTTTACGGGAGCTTTTACCAGAAGAAAATATCATAGCTATTGCAATATTAAATTTCTTGAAAATATTAAATTGTTTTCCAAATGCATTCATTGCATATAGAATCCTATTGACTATTCTTGTTACTGTTGCATCTGCAGAAATACGTTTTTCGAAATTAAAATTGTTAAAATCGTACTTGCGATCAACTATGTTGCAAGAAAGATTAAATGGACTAGCTTTGATTTCAATTGAAAGTGAACTTCTAGAAAAACTTGATTATAAACATTTGATTGATGATTTATCTTCTAAAAATTCAAGAAGATCAATTTTCAGACATTAGTATTGTACTGGCTATGTTTTTTTTTTCTTTTGGGGAAAAAGCTCTCATAATAGTTTTAATTTTTCAAATAAAGACAACAAATACAATGTGAATGATTTTTGGATATTCAGGTATGTTTTTGTTGTTGCTTTTGTGTTTAATGCAATATAATCTAATTTGTTAATGACATTTGTGTGCAACTACTCTTTAATTTGTGATTGCCAATTTTTTTTCCTATTAAACACAGATTGCTTATTAGAGGCAGCAAGGGACCTTATAGGGGCACAAGGAGCTTATTTTTGTACCAAACATTTAACTTTATCAAATGGAAACATTTAAATTTTTATGAATTTAATTTATGATTGTCATTACATATTTATTGATGGTGACTTTTTGTTATAAAAAAATTGTTTATGACATTAAGTTATGGCAAATTTTTATAGCATTTTCGTATTAAATTATGTGAGGCCCCAATTTAAGTTTCGCATAAGGCCCAACATCAGTTACATTGTTGGATTAAATTAACACGATTTATTGAATTCAGCTAACATGGTTTAAAGATGCAAGAAGAACTTTTGGAGAACCAACATCAGTTGCTGCTCGAACAAAAATGTCTCCTAGTGAGTGTAAACCTATTTCACTATCAGTTTATAATAGAATTTGTTGGAGTTATTAGACTTATCAACATTATTTTTCATTATAGCTGAATGGTGGATCATGTAGAGGACTGATGCACCAACTGTGAGAAAGTTAGCAATCAAAGTATTATCACAAGCAGCTTTCTCATCTGCTTGTGAAAGAAATTGGAGTACATTTGCATTCATTCACACAAAGTAAAGAAATAGGTTGGCTCATAGTAGGTTGGAAAAATTAGTTTATTGCTACTACAACATGAAGCTTCAAATTTGAGATAAGGAAGCAGAAATAGATCATGTCGACCGTGGTGACCCACTAGATGTGTTTGATATTGCTGCTGAAGATGATGATACAGAGGGTAACCAACTTTATCAATGGATAAGACCTCTTCATTTAGATGATGATGAAGGCAACCCAACTCTAAGAGTTGCTGAAGAAGCACGTAATGAAGGGATAAATGTAGAAAGAGTATTAGAGGAGGAGGTGGGATCTAGCAACGCTGACTCTTTGGAAGAACTTTCGCGCCCAAGACCAAGAAATAGAGGAATTCCTCATTATTCCAATCCTACACAACCACAATATCCTGCTAATACTAATGATAGCTCTAGTACAAGATCAGGAGACTCGCCTACCATTGAAGGTGGGAATAATGAAGGATATAGTGGAGTTGGAGGTAGTGGTGGATATGAAAACTATGTTGGACCACCTCCTAGATTTATGAGCCCCTTCACTGGTGAGGCAAACTTCACGCATGCAACACAAGATGAGGACCATGGGAGTAGGCGGACAAGACCAGGAATTGGTGCCATAGGAAAGGACTATACTCGTAAAGAAAGAGGCAATGGGATTTTGTCAAGTCAAGAAGATGATTCGTTATCTATAACTTCAGACTCTGTTGGAGTGGGAAGTAGTAACTATGATTATACTCATAACCAACCATTTCCCTACCCTTCATATCCCATTCCTTTTGGGAAGGAATCGAGCAACTCATGGAAAGAATCTGAGACTCAATCTTCAAATGATTTTGCTCATGGACAACGTTAACTAATGTCGGATCCATATGGGTGGCATGTTAACAATTACATGCAAAACTATTTTGGGAATTCATCATTTGATGACTACTCTTCACAATACACTTACTCTACACATAGAGATGATGAAGATAGTGAAAAATTTGAACCTCATAGGAACTCTATGTGGTACTAAGTCGCTTATGTATCTTACCATGCAATGTATAAAATGCAAAATATTGTAGTAAATCATTATATATAAATGATTGTTGTGTGTTTAATCTTCTTTCATTAATTACTACATATTTTCTATACTCACAGTGTTTGTCAGCTCGCTATATAATCAACTTAAATTAGTTAAATCCATCATGCAATGCATTTCCTTCCAATTTTTTGTGATAAACTAATAGATAATTGACTAAATAAGCATCCTCCAAAGTTTCAATAAAAATTTCCAGGTTTTTCTTACAATTTCCGGGGTTTTTATATAATTTTTATCGATATTGATAATATCCCAATATTTCCATCGAAATTTTCGTGTTTTTGGACTACTGATATTTCCGATATCACCGATATTTTAGACCTTGCTTGTGATTAAGTGTGGTGAATTACATTATTGCTTGACGAAGAATAATGGTTTGCTTGGTTCTCTCGTTTTCTAGAACGTAATGAGTCCAACTTATTAAATTTATGCCTTAACTATAATAGATTGTAGGATTGGATATATGATCTTTGTTTGAACTAGAAAAAAAATCTTACACTTAAGGAAAACTATGGTCTGAGTGCTTGAAAAGGACTTGGATACGGGAATTATCATCTAAAGAATCGTAAGAATCTGTTGAAGGCATTAAAATCTAACTTGGATTGCTTGTGGTTGATTCCGAAACCTTAGACCTTCATAATTATTTTTCAACCTTAAAATTCAACATTTTTATTCTCAATTATTTTTATTAATTTCTTATTGTTTCATAAACTTTTACAATAATAATCTCTACAAATTCACTTGCGTATTAGTTAGATTTAATTTAGTTATTTGAATATTAGATTAATTTGGAATCTTCGGGGGAATGATACTTGGACTTGTCCAACACTATACTACATCATTCTTGTGCACTTGTAAGGACAGACCAAGTTTTTGGCACATTTGCTAGGGATTCTAAGTTAATTTAAAATTTGGATTCCTAATTTACGTCTAATTGAGTTTGTTTCTAGTTTGTTTTGTATTTCTTTTATTTTTTATTTATATTTATATTTTATATTTTTTTTTACTATTCCTGTCTTATTTGCTTTTTTTATTTATATTTTTTTATTATCTATATTTTTCTGAAAATCTGTTTTGGTTTTAGGAAATACAAAATTCAAGTAAAAGAAGACAAGTTTTTTACACGCCACTTTCCAACTTAAATGCATAACAGCCAAAGAAAAGAGGACGAAGCCAATTAAAAAAAAAAAAAAACTCGCGAAAAGCGAAAGAAAGAACTTTACGCAGTGGATCCTTCTCCCAATTGGAAGGAGAACTCCAGTTGCAAATGCCAAGATCTCCATAAATTGGAAAGCATTTCAATTGGATTTGGGCTTTGGTTCCAACAACTCCCACTCCAACTCTAGCATCTCACTCCAACTACTTCATTCCTCTATTCCACCCACCAATTGGAAACTCCTTCCACCAATTGGAGAATTCCAAACCCACCAAGCAACAAGAAGTTGTTTGTGCCTAATAAATCACGGCCTTTGTGGCCGAGGAATCCTCCTCTCGGCCGTGGCCTTTTCTCATGGGCTCAAAGAAACGGCAACATTTCGTTGCCTCATGTTTTCTGACAACGAAGGAGAAAGCGCTAAGGCAAGATTTTCTCGGCCTCTCGAATAGCCTCGCGGGCCGAGGCCGAGGAACTCACAGGCCACGGCCAAGGAGGTTATGGTCAGATCACCACGTGACCTCAGGGTCCCACGCTTCATTTAATGAAGTAATGCCTCTGTCCACCACAGCAAATCCACTAGGGCATGAAGCATTTAATGCATGAGGGCAGAAGGGAAGTGATTGAAATCAGGATTTTGTAATCAAGGTGGTTAGGTACAAACATTCCATCAAATGTTCTTGCAACTGGCAGTCTCTTCACCAACCACTAAACCAGAGCATTTAATGCATTCCCACGGCCAGAGGTGCAGAGCCCTCGATCTGAGTAAAGGCCGAGATCTGCCGAGATTTATGGGGATCACACCACCATGCTTCACGATCCCAAATGCTGATCAGACCCAACCATGCTTCACAATCCCAAATGCTGATAAGACCCAGCCATGCTTGCCCTGATTAGACTCCACCATGCAGGTCTTGTCAAGCCTCGATTGTTTCTCCAGGGCTCCCACTATAAAAACTAAGCTCAAGACCACATGCAAAAGATCCAACACCAAAAACCAAAAGCCTCCCACGGAGCAACTTATTTTTTTCTGTCATGTACTTTCAATATCTTTACATGCTTTCTTAGGAGTAGTGATAGATTGTAAGAAACTTCCATTCATCAATATATCATACGACCCTTGATTTCTCAAGGCGCCGGAGCATCATCCTTGTTATCGCCTCACTCACCCCATATATCATACGACCGTCGCTCTCCGAGCAACGCGCCGGAGCACCGCCCAAAATCCACCACCTACACCACCACTAACGGCCTTGTAGTTCAGGCCGTGAACCTGACGGCCGAGACCAGTTCCTTTCTCGGCCACAATCGTTTGATAAGAGGTCCAGACCAAACAGGCGCAACATTCCAAACACCTTCTAAACCAAACACTCCACCGAACTCGACGCACGGTAGACCGTGCTGGCACGCCCGCGCACAAACCGCACCGCATCCAAAAGTAGGACTCTGTGTTAAACGCACATCCCCTCGGCCCGGAGAACGAGGCCGAAGAGATTTGCACAGCCAACAGAAGTTCTTCTTCCTTAATTGGGAATCTTCTCCCACTCCAACCCAGACTTAAATTTTTGTTTTCTTTCCAATTGAATTTGGGTTTTGTTTATTTCCTTCCTCAATTATTATTCTCTTATTTAAACAACTCTTTGCCATTGTGGCAGGTATGAAAACCTAATTTCTGAAAATTGTATGCAAGGAAGGCGTTCTCTCAAATTGGAGCTAATTCCCATTGATCAAGAACTTGAGCATATGGTACGAAAACATCGATGGGAGCATTTTCACCAAGACCAGCCATGGATAATCTAGTCAACAATGGTGGAGATAACCCACCAACACAACCAAGGTGTTTAAGGGATTACACTGCACCGGCGGAGTACAATGCACCGTCATGCATTGTCTTGACTCCAATCACACATCGTTTCACAATTCGCCCAAGAACTATCCAACTTCTACTTAGTTATCATGGGAAGGAAGAGAAAAATCCCTACCATCATCTGAAGACATTCTTCACCATATGGTACACATTCAATTATGGCGGTGTTAGTGAAGAGCAAATTCGACTCCGATTGTTCCCATTTTCTCTAAAGGATAAAGCAACAAACTAGTTAGACTCTCTTCCAAAAGCATCCATAAATTCTTGGACTGATTTATCTAAGAAATTTCTTTCCAAATTTTTCCCTGCTAGTAAAACCAATGCTTTGATAACAAATATTATGAGTTTTCGTCAACAAAAGTGTGAACAATTTCCTGAATGTTGGGAGCGATATAATGATTTGTTTCTTCAATGCTCTCGTCATGGTTTTGACATATGGCAAAAAGTTCACTAATTTTATAGAGAGTTGAACCCTCAAAGCAGGAGCATGGTAGATTCAATAGTTGGTGGAAGCTTAATAGACAAGACTGCAGATGAAGCTATCAACGCATTTGAGACAATTTATGAGAACTCTGAGCATTGAGACTTTCCTACAAAAGATTCAAGAGTTATACCTACATCATCGACACAGAAAGGAGACATTTATAAAGTTAGTACAAGCACAGGTTTAGAAGCACAAGTTGCAACTATCACAAAACTTCTCACGCCATTGGTAAAGAAGGTAACTGCACAACCATGTAATTTATGTGCTAGCATAGAGCATGACACCGCAAATTGCCCATCGAATCCTTCTTTAGAAGATGTGCAAGAGGTCAATTCATTCAATGGAAGGCCTCGAAATGATTCTTACTCCAATACGTACAACCTAGGGCGGAGACAACACCCAAACTTCTCTTGGAGCTATTCACAAAATACAATGGGACCCACAAATTCATCAGGGTCATACCAACAGCCCTATCAAGCTCCTCCACCACAACAAGAAGATCCTTCTATCAAGAAGATGTTATCTCAACTCTTGAAGAAATCACAAAGATATATGAACAAGAGGTTGCATCCCTTAAACAAAGTCAATTAGTGTTGGAAAAGAGTCAATCCAAATTTGAGGTTCAGTTGGGACAAATATCTACTACTCTAAACAGATTAGAGAGAGCACAAGCTCAATTTCCAAGCCAATCAAAAGCTAATCCTAGGAATCATGAGCAGGTTCAAGCTATTATCACTTTAAGGAGAGAGAATCTATTGGAGGATTTTCACACATGTTACAATCCAAATATAGAAGGAAATTATGCCAACCTGATGGTCAACCAAAGTTATTGTAGGAGAGCTCAGTATGGAATTAAAATCAAATCAAGCATTATCATTCACATCAAACCACATGCATGAGACAAGGAATTGAATGCATTTTGAAGCAATCATTGATAGACGGAATCATCCAAGGTTAATGCTAATAAATTATTAAACCTAATTGAAAGATTTTGTGGCCAATTGATGACTGACCAAATTGGAATGCACCAAAGCCCCTATAAGTACCAAGCTTCTGAAAGAGAGAAAATCCTCCGACACAACACACAACTTGTTATTTTACATTCTTTTCATTTCCTAACCTATAAGTAGTGCAATGTAGCCCATTGTTTAGTTCTTATTTTTTCGCCCTAGTTTCCTTAGATTTCGGTTATGCCTTTACATTCTTATTCTTATTTTTCAATTCAAGTCTTAGTTTACCCTTTATCGATCTTATTAAATTAGTTGACTTTTGCCTTTCAATTTATGCACTTACATTTCAATTATTTAATTTTAGCAATTTACATTACGCACTTGTATCAATTCTTTACTTTGCGCACTTTAATTTCTTTTTTTACTTCATGCAGTGATGAGGTTACTTACTCGGCCGAACAATCGTTTGATTTAAGTCATATCTCGAATGCATCAACTACTCACATTCTATTCAAGCCTAATTCGTGGCTTGGTGGTGACACACCGTGCACTCAACTAAAGAAGGATTAAAAAAAAAACTCCTTCAATCGGTCTACACGACCTAAAAGAGGGAAACATACTTTAGGTGAGAAAGTAAACCTCTTTTATAGAAGATAGAGTGGTTCCTCTTTTTGCATTGTTTGGATGTAGGACTGAAGTTTCACTAGTGGCGTGGCACCTTATGGGTGGTTGGTCAATTGCATACTGACATGTGCCGTTTTTTTTTGGGTGAAATCAAACATGAGTGGAATATCCATAGGCCGATTGGTCCTTTTAGGTGAGCAACACATTGGATTCTAGTCAGAGTGCTCAGACGTTGGTCAAATCGAAGGACCAACCACATGTATTAGATGGGCCTGGTTGGTCCCATTAGTCTATGGGCCTCTTTAGGCTTGGATAATGGGCTCTTCAGGCCTAGTTTAGGCCTTTTGGGCACAATTACTTCCTTAGGCAATCTCCAACCATGTTGGGGCTAAACTCTAATTTCTACCCTCCAAAATACAACTATTCATGTATTGCCCGGAGTCAAAATGTTTTTTTTCTCCAACCATGCAGACTCATAATTTGAGTCCTCAGTTTTATTAAATTGTTTAAGAATGGTTAACCTATATATTTTTTTTGTTAATTTTTCTTGACTCTATTTTTGTTTGAACATTCATGATTTAATTTTCTGAACATTTTAACCGAAAAAAAATCCAAAATCCAAAATCCAAAATATTTTATAATTTCACTTAAAAAAATAAGGAAGGACAACAACATTTTATTTCATAGACTTTGAAAGTAAAAAACAAGTACCATGTGACTTATATAAAAATAAATGGAACAACATGACTTATTTGGGTAGTTGCAATGTGGTCACATCATCTACATCATCCCAATCTATAGCCCATGGAGCTACTACTTTTGCGTACACCCGAAATAATTCGAACCCTTCATTGAAGCCATCACCATGATTATCTTCCATTTTTTCTTTATACTCTTCCGATGTTAAATGAATTATGTCACTGTCACGCTTACAAACTACAAATTTCTCTTTGATGATCTTGGTGTTGGACTTTGGATATTGCTTATGGGCTCGGATTTCTGAACTTTGAGTGAAGTCGGACTCTAGGAATACTTGTTTATTGCATTTCTTGATTATCACAGGAGGTGGAGGTGGATTGCACCTAGGATGGGGGCATCCCCAATCAAATGTATGCTACTCCATTCAATTGTTAGGTTCCATTGGTGTGGTTGATTAGGTTGCATATAGAGGTAAATATTTATAGGCAAATGGATGGGTATATTGGTTTTTTACTTTTACTTTTACTTCATTGGATTCCTGTATCATTTTTCAATAATGCTCTGAACCCATGCCCACCACCCATTGTCTTCTTTAATTATTTTATGAACCCTTTCCCATCTCATATTGTCTTGTTTCAATCATGTTCTAAACCATTGCTCATCTTTGTCCATCTCCCTTTATTGGATCCCCTTATCTTTCTTTATCTTTTTTTATCTTCATTCAATTCTGATCAGACATGTAGGCCATTTCGTTTTGTTATCTTGCCATTATTTCCTCTCTTCCTCCTTATCCCTTTGTATCTTATCATGATTTCCTCTCATCTTCATTTCAAACATCATCCTCTTATCTATATAAGAGGAGTTATTCAACAGAGGGTTGCAATAGCTATTCAACACTATACACTTTTGTTGCAGCAGTATTGATCGGTGCATAATTACATATCTTTTTGTACCCTTCTAACTTATGATTTGGTTATGTTTTTGAGTTAAACTTGTGCTTTTAATAAAGTTTGTGTATGTTTCAGTGTAATAAGGATGAGACTCATTACATGCATTTTGAAGACAAGTTAGCTCAAAACAGTGTGTGCAGATCAGTCACATTCACGGATTAACCTGTACTTGCTCAAGAAGAACCAGATAATGAGCCATACATCATTGGAAAGATACGGAAGTCTAGTTTCCGTAGCATTTTACAGTTCATGATTTGGAGTCTTCTAGAGGAAGTTATCCACGATTTAGCAGCTCAAGGTCAAAATTCTGCAGCATCTGCGTTACTGGGCCAAAAATGACATTTGAAGGTCTTTCCTATTTTTCCTTGAGTTGGGCTGCATATGCTTGGAAAGATAAGACAAAGGGCTTGAAGATCCATATTTTTCCAGAATTTTTTAGAGTGAATAACAAGCCCAAAATCGGCCCACAAGCTGACTATGTCATGCATGACTATCTAGTGGGATTTGTTGGTGAAGTGCACTAGCCAAAAGAATGAGTTTCTAATTACAATGGGATTTGTTGGTGAAGTGCACTAGCTAAAAGAATGAGTTTCTAATTACAATGGGATTTGTTGGTGAAATGCACTAGCCAAAAGAATGAGTTTCTAATTACAAGTGCTATTGGCATAAACCATATTCAATTCAAATATTCCCCTTCCATTCTCCCTATAAATAGCACTCCAATTCTAAACACAAATCATTCACAATTCATCTCATTCACTTCATCCTTCCACAAACACTCCATTCATCCCCAAAACACCAAAAATAGCTCCAACAAGCCTCCATTCCAATTCCCTACGAATTTCCTCTTTCTTTTCCATCACCACTCACCCAAACTCATCCCAAATCACCTCTTTAGTTGCCATACTCTAGATGTGAGGAAACTCTTGGAGCAGCATTAGACGTGGAGAAGCACTTGGAGAAGCCTTGGACACCACAAACAACTTCATAAATGGGTTTTTCTACTCTTGTTGCATTCATTATGTCTTCTCATTTATGTTTAAGTTTCATTTCCATTATGAGTAGCTAAATTCATAACTAGGGCTTCGATGTAACCTAACATGAATATTCTGGGTTTATAAGTTAAAGTTTTGAGTTTCAAGTTTGATTCATGATTCATGTTCTTATTCATTATGCTTATCAGTTAATATGCTTGTTTGGATGATTGATCACCATTAGAACTTGTTTATTAGCTATCTTGGTTTAAATCAAAAGTAGACACCATGCTTTGATTCGAATTGAACTATGAATAAGAAAAGTATGTATGGACATTCGACAACAGGGATTAGATACATGCTTGGTTGTTTAAATTGTTCTTCTATGCTTAATGGGTTCCTAATGCTTAATTTAGGTTAGACAACAAATGATCAAGTTAGGGAATTAGGAACACAAGGTTAGGACCAGACACCATGGCCTAATCATACTTTAGCTAGAATCAATCTTTGAATCCGAATTAGACTTGTCACTTAACTAATTTATAACCCAGAATTGAATTGTTATGGTGAATCGAATGCCCTAGTCTCCCAATCTATTTTCCAACCTACAAACATACTCTTTGTTACATTTGCTCACTTTGCTTTTGTTTAAAACTTCGTTTTGCCTCATTTGTTCAACAATTACAATCACTCTTGCTTTAAATTCTATTTTAGACTTAACCTCCTACTTTCTTGAATTTGGTAATCTAAGTACATAACTAATATTAATTTCTCAGTCCTCGTGGGTACGACCTCGTACTTGTCTTGCTATACTACTAATTGGCCCGTACAATTGCGAGTTAACGTTTTTAACGAACAAGTATACCCAGGAATCCAAACATTAGGGGTGGGCACGGTTTGGTTTGGGCCGATTTTTGCCTCAAATTGGAATCGAATCCGATACTATTTATCTAGTTCGATTCAGGCCGAACATGGTGGTTTTGTTGAAGGTCGTGCATACAAGAATCGGAAGAGAAAAAAACATCATAAGAATCTCATGGAGGACTACTTCCTCGAACCACCACTCTATCCCCCAATCAACTTTTGCAGGCAGTTCCACATGCGAATAGAGCTTTTCTATCACATCATGAATGATGTTGTTGCACATGAGCCCTACTTTGTCATGAAGGTGGATGTTTGTGAAAGACAAAGTCTATCCCTAGAGGAGAAGCTAACGACCGTATTTTGAATGCTTACATATGGGGGCTCAATAGACTCCATTGACGAGTACTGTAGATTGGGTGAATCTACAACCCTTGAATGTTTACAAAAGTTTTGTTCCCTTATTGAAGCCTTGTATAACCAATCGTACCTTCGATCTCCAAATCCGATCGACCTTTATACACTCTTGCACAAGGCTAATCGCAAAGGATTCCCATGCATGTTAGGTAGTCTTGACTACATGCATTGGGAATGGAAGAATTGCCCTATCACTTAGGCAGGCCAGTTTACCAGCCACAAGCATAAGCCAACTGTCATTCTAGATGTTGTGGCCTCGTATGACACTTGGATTTAGGATTCAGGGTTTTAGGGTATAGAAAGGATGTCGAAAGAACCTTCGGTATCCTTCAAGCTCAATGGGAAATTGTTAGGGTCCCTGCACGTATGCAGAGTCGGTCGTGGATTTTCTAAGGCCCATGGCAAATTTTCTTAAGTGTGCCCCTTTATACAAATTAAACAAATATATATATATGTATATCAACTAATTAATTTTAAAAAAAATTATAAGAATTTACAAAAGATAAGGAAGAACACTTTGGGGCCTTATAAAAACCTTGTTTGGGGAAAACCCAATAGGACAAAACCCCAAACGAAGGAAAAAGAGTACCCCGCATTGTAAACATTGCATTAAAAAATAAAAACCATATATTTGAGTCTACATGCTTCCTCTCCAATCTCCGTAAGCATTTCTTGATTTGATCAATCTTCTTTTCATCCTCCACAATTAATCAAAGCAAACAATCATATTCATTTGGTAAATCTTCATCCAAATTTTCAAGTGAAGCATTAGTTTGTTTAACAAAATATTTATTCAAATATCCTCTTAAACTTTGAGCAATTTCTTCTTCTTTTTTCTTTCTTTGTCTCTTGAGATTTCTGGAAAGTTGTTTCTTAGGAAACATTTTTTAATTTTTATAATAAACACAACACAATAAAAACAATAAAATTAATTCACAAAGAACAATTAAACCTGGATTTTGAGCATATTTTCTTCAACTTGAAACTTCCAATTATAAAGAACAAGAATCCCAGCCAAGTTTTTTGTTGAATCAAATAATAAAGAAGAAAAAGTTAATAAAGATATGTATTACAATTTACAAAATTTATACATCTAGAATCCATATGTATCTATAAAATAAAATAAAATAACCTTCAAAGAAAGGCACTAGTCTAGCTTGTGGATGATTTATTTTCCAACTCTGTGTTGGAGAAGATGAGAATCACCAAAAAGTAAATTTGCTTGCGTTATGAACTTCAAAGAAGGTTGATACATTAGTAAGGGTTTTTTCTTTTTCTTTTTGTGGCTAAGAAGGTCTATTTTGTTTTCCCCATATTTTGTTTTATATTATATTGTATAATTAATGATGGACTTTTCTTCCTCATTACGTTTCTTGAGATTGAGAATACAATAAATGATTGATTGGGTTCCTCTTTGGTATACAGGTACAGGCGGTTTGACTTCTATCTTCTGTTTTTAAATATATTTTTATACATATACACATAGGTTTTTAAAAAAATTTGGGCCCCTCTCAGCTTTGGGCCCAGGGCTGTAGCCCTAGTAGCCCTGGCCCAAGGTCGCCTCTGCACGTATGTGGTGCTATGAACGACTTCATTCAATCATGATGACGTGCTTTATTTTTGCACAACATGATGGTTGAGGATGAGTATGAGGATCTATATGCAGAATCTGATGATGATGATAATTGTCCATGAACATCTAGAATAACAAGATCAATGACAATTACAAATTAAGATAAACTAATGACCACCATGTGGATGGCTTGTATAATAGTCTCTAGAGTTGTCTTTTGGAATGTATGGGGAACTTGTATTCATCTGGGCCTTCATAATTTCATCTTGCTTATTCCCCTAATATTTCTTCTTTCTTGGAGTAAATTTGGATAGGTCCATGGACATTATCCTCTATTCATTGGCCTCCTTATCTTTGTTGGACTTGATAGGCATGTTGAGATTCGGTAAGTTTGTTTTGTGCTTATAGGAGCTCTAGCTTTCGCCTCCTATCCTCCTTGAAATCATTTCCTTATTGAATCAACTCAACAATGTAGTTTGAACTCATGTTTATGGATCTTTCAATTACTTTCTTTTTCTTTTTTGCCACATTCTGTTTATCTCATCCAAGTGGCCTTGGAGTGGGTTGTTGCACATCATCTCAATCTTCCTCAAATTGACTGTATTGCTATTATTGGAAAAATCTCTGACTATTGGTGTGGGAGATTCCAATATGTCGTTCCACTTTGGGCAATCTTTTAAGATTTTCCAAGCATGGTACAACATGAAAGGCCTTCCAAGAATCTTATTATCATTCAAGAAAAGTGATTTTGCATGCATGTCATACGAATGAGTTAAAATAAAAAGTAAGCTAATAATTGAAAATAATTATAATTATAAATTTACACCTTGAATAAAAGGGGTACTCACAACATCATCAAGATTAGAGCCACTTGCTTGCCTTGCATTTGCCTTAGTCATACATGCCTTTCAAAGATAGCATTGTTGGTTGATGATTTTGAACCAAGAAGCAATGGTCTGTGGAGTTCAATGCTCCAGTCCAGCCATGCTTGGATCATTCTTCGAAAACTTTTGGTACACACGAACACAAAATGTATCGATTGCTTGGTTGATGTCAATTGCCCCATCTTCAGATACATAAACCCACCCTTTGCATAATGCCTCATCTTCTTCTGGTCTCTAATTCCACTATGCCAAATTTTGCTTTTAGCAACACTACATAGGCATCAGTAAACGGAAAATCGATGCTATTAGTACATTAGGCATCGATTTCATTATTACCGATACTAAACAGGTACAAAGACATTAGTATGAATTTTTGGTTTTTTATGACGATGCCTTCGATGCCCTATAGCATCATCTCACATATAAAGCGATTTGCCTTTTTTTTTTTCATGAGGGACCTTTTTTTTTTTTAAACGCCACTGATGCCTAAAGGGTAGTCAACGCTACTCCAAAATTTTTCACGCTCTCCCTCTCAAACTCTCTCCGCTAGATTTCATCTCCCTCTCAATTTTTTCAGTCCCTCTCAAACTCTCGCCCTAACTTCCATATCCCTATCAATTTTTTCAGTCCCCTCTCCCTCTCATTTTTTTCCCAGTCCCTCTCAAACTCTCTCTTTCTTCTCTCTCCTCCATCACTGCCACTTTCTCTCTTAGAAGCTCCGACCTAGGCTGGCGCTTCTGTCAGGGCTAAAGCCCAGCCACCCCTGCTCCTCCCTGAGCCACGGCGAGCTTCGAGTGAGGTATGGATATCCATCTCCTCATCACGCTGTAGCTGTTAGTGTAATTAGTTTGGGTTAATTTGTCTTGGTGAGTCATTAAGGGTTTCGTGGAGGAGCTTTTGGGGTTGTGATATTTTTGTGGTGGGTTTGGTTGCAGCACTTGAATTTGTCCCAAAAGATTGTCCTCTGACATTAATTTCTTGGGTTTGTTCTACATCTGGTGGAAAGAAAAATGGCAATAAGTTCACAGATTTTTTTGTTTATTGTTCTTTATTTTTTTGTTTCTCTTTCTTAGTTTTGAATGTATGATTTTTCAGTTTGCTAGTTGAGAAAGCTGTGATAATGAAAAGAGAATGAGATTTTAAATAGGAAGAGGAGAGAAATGTGGGGAGAGCTTTGATAGAGAAAAATGAGGCTGAGAAAGGTGGATCTCATCCGATGGCTCACCCCCGTTCTCTCTCTCTCTCTCTCTCTCTCTCTCTCTCTCATATTTTACGCTGTCACTTGTCAATTTGCCCTTAGTCTTTGCACCATTTCACGAATTTTCCTCTGTTTCTGTTGAGAAAAAATATTGCTATTTATTCCTTTGTTTCTCCATCAAATCTTCAACACAAATAATATGAAATGAAACCCAGCAAACCCAAAAAAAAAGAACTAAAATTTATGTCTGATTATGACATGGATTTGTAATGGTATTGTCAGGTTAGGAGTATTGAACTAACTAATGCATTTGAATGGACCTTAATGAAAATGTTATGCCCGGCTGCATCCAAGGGCAGTGAACTGTAGGAAGAAGAAGTGTGGCCACAGCAACCAGTTGAGGCCAAAGAAGAAGGTCAAATAGACTATTGTTGTAGTAATTTTCCCCTTGTCTAGACTGGAGTTTGAATTTTGCAATTCGGTTAAGTCATTTGCTTTGTATTTGGAGTTAAACAAGTGCAGTTTATATTAAGATATATGAATTTTGGGATAATTAGTATTAAGATATTAAGGGTTTATATTTGCCTTGTTATCTGGTTTCCAGATGTTGCTTGAATTTTCCTTTCAGTCGAGCTTTGTGTGATGTGAATGCAGCTAGGTTTTTTCTTTTCCTTTGCTTGGCCAGTTTCATTTTTTTAGCTATGGCCTTGTTAAATTTCCAATGTCAATAACCTACCTAATTGAAAAGGAAATGTCAAGTCTTTATTCAGTCTTGTTTAAAAAAAATAATAAATAAATAAATAAATTCGTATCATCTGCTATATGAGTTGGTAACCAAAGTTTGAATGGAAATTAGATATATAAAATTATCTCTACACCATTGGCAGACTTGTAATGCCACTATGTCTAAGAATGGATGATTTTTCAGTTTGCTAAGAATGACAAATCAATCCCTACTTTATGTCTGTTCTTCCAATGTTTGAATGTATGATTTTTCAGTTTGCTAGAATGGAAAGTATAGCTAAAGGTTTTCATCAAGATCCACTAAATATTGAATTTCACTAATTACATGTGGTGTCCAATTTATATGAAGTCATATGCAAACCCTTTGAGACTTTTGGTCAATGTCATTGGAGATATCTGCCTAAATGTTCTTATTTTTGGACTTTTTAGAATCCTCTGTTGCCTACATGGTGTAGATAATAAAAAACCACTTAATGCTCATTCATGAAAATGGTAATTCTGGCCCATATGGTTGCTTATCTCTTTGATCTATACTCTTTATAGTTTTAACTGTGAAACATATACTTGCCAGGGGCAGTTCCAAAGTCTTGCTTACTAGATTAGCTTTTTATTTTTATTTTTACTAAGTTTCAATTTCTGTGTTTACTTTGTAAATAATATTGTAGTTTTCTAGTCCAAGTTGACTCTGCCTTGCTTTGCTTCTTTTACTCTCAAACTAACATTCCAGGAGACCCTTGAAAGTTTGTTAGGCTGCCCATTACATATATGCTAATTTGTATTACCCTTAATTTGCAGGGTTGTCAAAGAGGGATCAGATCTGTTTCTGCAACTGCTGATCTTCTGACTGCTGTAAGTACACTTGTATTTCATCAAAAATTACAAGTTCTTGCACTTTTTCATGCCATGCTTAAATTTGGGTTTCTTTTTTTTGTTTTTTTTGTTTCGTTTGTGAAGTACTCTAAATGCTAGCTATAGGATAAACTGGATATGCATAATTAAAACACTCATTTCGTTAGGGTTCAATTTATATATTGTTTGGCCATATTTGTGAAAGGGATATGGATAAATCTTGGATTCATGAAGATAGAAGAAGCAAAGAGTATGAAGATGGGGTTGAAGAATTTCTAAGGATAGCATTAGCAAATGCTATTGATCATAGGCGCATTCATTGTCCATGCGAGAGATGTGGGAATACAAGAAAGTTTACTATTAGAGTAATAAGGGAGCATTTGTATTTCAATGGGGTTGACCAAACCTATAAGGATTGGATATGGCATGGGCAACCTATTGAATCAAATGGAAGTGAAAGTGTAAATCAAGAACCATATCTTGAACGTGATGTAGTGGATGAGACAATTGATATGTGCGAAGGTGCACATGAACACTTTAGTGAAAACCCGGATGAATTTAGGAAGTTTGTGGAAGAAGCAGAAAAACCTCTTTATCCCGGGTGTCATAAGCACACCAAGTTGTCGGGATTGGTTAAGTTGTACAATCTTAAAGCAAGGCATGGCATGACCGACAATTGTTTCTCCGATATGCTTATTGAAGTTGGAGATTTGCTTCCAATTGGTCATGAGCTACCATCATGTATGTATGAGGCAAAAAAGACATTGAATGCCTTGGGATTGAAGTATGAGAAGATACATGCATGCTACAATGATTGCATTTTATATAGGAATAAGTATCATGATTTGACAACCTGCCCTAAATGTGGCCTCTCACGATGGAAGGTGACAAAGAAGAATGTGGAGAAGAAAGGGGTCCCAGCGAAGGTTTTATGGTACTTTTCTCCTATCCCAAGGTTCAAAAGAATGTTTAAGTCATTTGAAACTTCAAAAAGTTTAACTTGGCATGATGAAAGTCGAATAAAAGATGGTCGATTGCGTCATCCAGCTGATTCACCATCGTGGAAGATGATTGATCATTTGTGGCCAGATTTTGCAAGTGAGCCTAGAAACCTTAGGTTAGCCCTTTCATCGGATGGGATAAACCCACATAGTTCTCTTAGTAGTAGATATAGCTGCTGGCCAGTAATTTTGGTCACATATAACCTTCCTCCGGAGCTGTGCATGAAGAGGAAGTTTATGATCTTAACGTTATTAATTTCTGGCCCTAGACAACCTGGCAATGATATAGATGTGTACTTGGAACCATTGGTTGAGGATTTAAGAACATTGTGGGATGGAGTGGAGGGAGTCTATGATGTTTTCCGACAACAGTCCTTCACCTTAAGATCTGTACTTTTGTGGACAATCAATGATTTTCCAGCTTATGGTAATCTGTCCGGGTGCACTACAAAAGGATATTATGCATGTCCAATTTGCGGTGAGAAGACATATGCGGAAAGGTTGGAACATGGAAATAAAATGGCATTCACCGGACACCGAAGATTCTTATCTCGTTATCATCCTTATAGAACATTAAGTGAAGATTTTAATGGTAAGGAAGAACTTGACCCGGCACCAAAACCTTTAACCGGGGAACAAGTATGGAAAGAAGTTGAAGCCATAAACTATGAGTGGGGGAAGAGAATTGGGAAGCGGAAAGATGATGGTTGTACTAAGTGTTATAAGAAGAGATCAATTTTCTTTGACCTTCCTTATTGGAAATCGTTGTATGTTCGACATTGCCTCGATGTTATGCACATCGAGAAGAATGTATGCGAGAGTATTTTCGGTACATTGTTGAACATTCCCGGGAAAACAAAAGATGGGGTGGCAGCTCGTAAAGATCTCGTTAAATTGGGGGTAAGAACTAGTTTGGCACCACAAGTTGGCGAGAAGAGAACTTTTTTGCCTCCAGCAATGTGTACATTAAATAAAAAGGAGAAAATATCTATGTGCAAGGCATTGATGAGTATAAAAGTGCCTGAAGGTTACTCTTCGAACATAAGAAACCTTGTATGCATGAAAGAGTTGAAACTAGTTGGTCTTAAGTCACATGACTGCCACGTATTGATGCAACAATTGCTACCGGTTGTAATACGTGGTGTGCTGCCCAAGCATGTTAGATATGCAATAACGAGGTTTTGCTTCTTCTTCAATGATTTATGTAAGAAAGTGGTGGATGTACCTAAGCTAGATAAGATACAATCGGACCTTGTGGCTACATTGTGCTTGCTGGAACAATTTTTTCCTCCATCGTTCTTTGATGTTATGGTCCATCTAACGGTGCATCTTATTAGAGAGGTTCGTTTGTGTGGACCAGTTTTTTATAGATGGATGTACCCTTTTGAAAGGTACATGAAGGTATTAAAGGGTTATGTACATAGTCGTGTGTATCCGGAAGGTTGTATCGTTGAACGCATTCTTATGGAAGAATCTGTGGAGTTTTGCTCAGAGTTCATGGCTGATTTAAGTGAAATTGGGGTTCCTACATCACGCTTGCATTTAGCAAATACTAGTACATCTTTATCATGTCCATCTATAGAATCTGTGCCCCGCGAACAATTGGACCAAGCACATCGAACTGTCTTGGATAATACAGCTGAAGTTGATCCTTACATTAAGTAAGTTATCCTAATCCAATTATTCTGTTTTCTTAGGTTTATTTTAAGGATAAGTCAAACTTTAACATTAGATGCTTCTATGTGGACTGTAATTTTTACAGTGAACATAAATACCATTTGAAGGAGAGTAATCCAAGGAAAGCAAAAGACGAAAAATGGATACAAGACATGCACAACCGAAGGTTTATTGACTGGTTTCATAATCGGGTTAGTAGTGTTCATTTTACTAAAGTGACGAGGGTTTGGTACCTCAAACAGATTTTAATTATCTTTTATATTTTCAGGTTGGTGGTCAATTAACTATGAATTTGAATGGAGTGACAAACATTGTTAAGTGGCTAGCACATGGACCACGTAAGGGAGTTTTGAAATATAACGGTTATGCCATAGATGGGTACCGTTACCACACTAAGGCTCGTGACAATGAACGTGCTGTCCAGAATAGTGGGGTTTGCTTGGTGGCAAGTACTATGCAAGTTTCAAGTGCAAAGGATAAAAATCCAGTTGTCTCAAACATGATATTCTATGGGGTTATCGAAGAGATATGAGAGCTTAATTATAATCAGTTTCAAGTTCCTTTATTTAAGTGTGCATGGGTAGAGAATGAGAAAGGTGTCAAATATGCCGAGGATAGTGGGTTGACTATGGTGAACCTTAATCGGAGAGGTTATCAAAAGGATGAATTTGTTATGGCCACTCAAGTGAGGCAAGTATTTTACGTTGATGACCCTGAAACTGATGGTTGGTCAATTGCACTTCCAATGCCGAATAGAGTTTATGTTCATGGTGATGAGTTAGAGGATGCCGTACTTGAGCACGAATCCTTTACTAATGGACTGCCAGCAGTAGAACAATTTAAATATGATATTGGTGAGGGTGAGGCGAAGTATATGCGAACAGATTGTGAGGGGATATGGGTCACTAATAGAAAAAAACAAGCATAGATGGTTTTTTATGTGAGAATTTTCATTAACTATATTATGTGTATTATCTTTTGTGTGTATTGTCAATTTAGAGAATTTATTTTGTTATATATGCATATTCTAATGTTCTTCTTTTATGCAGATATGGCTGAATCAAATGAAGGGAGTGCATCACAAACAACTAGTACATCAAATAGTGAAGGTAAAAGGAAGCGTGGTCCAACAGAAATGAATCAAATTCAAATAAAGAAACGTAAAGGGAAAATGATACAAGTTCTATTTAACTCCAACGGAGAAGCAAGTGGTCAGGCAGGTAAACAATTGGCTTCATACACAGGAGTAGTAGCTCGAACCTTTATCCCCATTGCCATCAATGCTTGGAGTGATGTGGATGACCAGTTGAAAGAGAAAGTGTGGACATAAATTACGGTAATACTAATTAATTTATGTGTATTTATAAGCTATCTCATAGGTTTTTGGCATGCAATAGACTGAAATAGCTTGTACTAATGCTTTTACATATTGATATTATGTGGCACTCATTTAGTTTCATGCTTGTACAGATGTTTTTTAGTTTTCTATTGTAATTTGCCTATACTGAACATCTGTATTTATTTTATGCAGGCAGTATTTGAATTGCCACCCGAAAGCAAACCGGGGATATTGCAATCAGCTTGTAACAAGTGGAGGCAGTTCAAGTCTAACTTAACGAGGTACCACATACTACCATATAGAAATGACCAACAAGCATTGAAGCAGCCTCCGGACATGTATGACTTCATTGAGTTATCGGATTGGCAAACTTTTGTAACCTCAAGATTAAGTGTTGAATGGCAGGTATGCTGACATACAAATTTGTTGTTTTTCATTTCCAGCATTGATTGTTTTGGATAAATATGACATATAAACTTCTGGTCTTATACTTATAATGTAGGAAATCCACCAAGCCCAAAAGGAAAAGCAAAGTAAATGCAAATATCATCACAAAACAGGCCGTAAAGGGTATCTTGGAGTGGCCGAAGACTTGGTAAGTGTAAGAGAAGAAACTGTTTTTTTGACTCTTATTTGTGTATTGCCCTATGCTAAATTTGATCAATCTTAAATAGTATGAGAAGAATATAGTGGAGAAAGGTGAGGAAATTGACAGAGCTCTTTTATGGAAGTATGCACGTAAAGATAAAAATGGGCAGATAGTTGATGAGGAAGTGGCTTTAATGGCTGAAAAGATTGTAAGTACTAATTCATTGGTTAATTTATGGTATCTTTTGTTGACAATAAAAATTACAGAAAAATGTCTATGATGTTGATTGTGATCACCTTCTTTTTGTTGATAATGGTTTCAGGATAACTTGATGAAGGAGAAAGAAGAAGGAACTTTAACCATATCTGGGAGTAATGATGTTTTGTCAATGGCTTTAGGGACCTCTGAACATGCTGGAAGGGTGAGGGGTGTGGGAGGTAATGTGAAGCCAAGTGCATATTTCAAAGTTCCTAGGAAGAAGAGGGAGTGTGTCTCGAAGGTAATGTTGGAACAACGAGATTCTATGATAATGGAGACAAGACAGATGATGGAAGAGCAACAAAAAAGGCATGAAGCTACGCAACAAGCTCTTGAAAAGCAAATCGAGATGCTAAAGATGGTGATTAACACTCAAGTTCCTAATAACACATCTCTCCAATTCCCAAATGTACATCCATCTCCCATCTTATCCGAGAAAGCATCAACAAACATACAGACAAAACTTGAGGAGGGTGAAAAACAAATTTGTGGTGACGAAGACTGTGAGGATGTGGTGGAGCAAACTGAAAGTGAGTTTATGAAGGTAATTGATATGAATGCTTGCTGAAATTGATATAAATTCCTAGGCCTCTACGATCTCTTTCTTTGACTCCGTCTTCTACTTAATTGATATAAATGCTTGCTGAAATTGATATGTTTAGCTTGTTTTATATTTGTGACTTGTCTTTTATATGCATATTAGGGGAAAGAATGCAAATTGGTTTTCGGCGAAAAGGCAAACCTTGTTGCAAGTGGCACAATAGTTGAGATTAATGTGCCAAACCAGCTGGTTCATAATGTTCCTTTGGGACAGGGGAACATAAGAGTAGCTGTGAATTGTGCACTAAAGGGAGATTGTCCACTACCAATCCCTGTGAAAGGAGTGTTAGAAACGGTTGGGGATGCCATTGGGTCGCACGTAGCTTGGCCTGAAGATCTTATTGTCTTTGATGATAAAGTGGTAAACTTCTTTTCTTTTAAGCTTGTTATGTTTTATTCTAACTAATATGTATGTAATTGTATATATTTATATATATAACCTTCTGCTTTATGCAATAATTGTAGAAGAAGAGGGAAACTTATACTAAGGAAAAATTTGCAAAGACTTTATTCAAGTCTATATCACCAACAATGCCAAAGTCTTGCAAGGTTTTATATGCATACGCACAGCAAGTGATGTCCAAAGGTCAGACTATCTCCACAAATCTTGATGAGGACCTATTTGGTGTGAAAAAGATTGTATACATCTTTCAAGAACAAGTTATCGCGTTTGCTGAAATGAGAGAAATAGGACAAGCTATAATAACTGCTTATATTAGGTAATAGTAACTTGATGTTTTATAATTTTCTGTTTCTCATATTGGCTATTAATCTTGTGTCTCATTTAGTTAGTAACTATGGAAAATGGTTGGCAGCTATTTGTTTCGCTTGGTAAAAAATCAACAAAGGGATCAAGTGATTGGATTTATGGACCCAGCACGTACAGCACATGATCCAAGGGATGGGAATGTGAGGTCGGAATACATTACGAAATGTTTGAAACAAACGAGCATTGACAGCATCTTTTTGATTCCATATAATCCTGGGTAAGTCAAGTGGTTCTTTTATTTTTTTTGCAAGGAATGTTTGAGTATTACTAATATGTTTTGAATTAACATTAGGGGACATTGGATCCTAACAATAATTGATGAGGACAAAGATAATGTGTATGTCATGGATCCTCTTGGGGCTCGTCACCCTCATGATGCATGGAAAACTGTTGTAAATGAGTAAGTCCTTCTCTCTTAGTTGTTTCCTTAATATGTACATTTTTTGCATTTGGCTTACGGTCTATAACAAGTGTTATTTATCTGTTAAAGTGGGATCAAAGCTTTCAATGCGCAAATTGGGAGACGACCTCGTAAATTACCGACGTGGATTATGCTTTCGGTATGCTTGTATTTCACAAACATTGCAAGATTAATTTTAAGGAACCTAACTAACTAAATGCTGAATTGTTGTGTAAAAATATAGGGTGCTCCTAAACAAAACGATGGCAAGTCATGTGGGTATTGTGTGATGAGATACATGAAGGACATTTGTCAAGATTCCTCCCTTGAATTTCGAAATAAGGTACTTCTGGAAATTTGCAACTTCTGTTTTTTTGGTAGTTGGGTCTGTTTTAATATGAACCTTGTGTAATTTTGGTAGTTAGGTCTATGTCAATTGAGAAAAACAGAAGTTGCTACCTATGTGCCTCTGTTTTTTTCACAGCAATGTGCTTCTGTTTTTTTGGTACTTAGGTCTGTGTCAATTGAGAAAAAATGCTAGCTATGCTTGTCCAACTCTCTACCCCATCACATGATCATTTAATTGCTAGTTTAAACATGAAGTGGGCTCCAATTAATGACTTCTTGTTATCTAATTAGATTGATTGACAAATTAGATTTTCTTGTTCACCAATATGATTTCGTAAATTTGCATATTGGTTCATTTGAAGTGACAACATATCTTATGCAAATTTAGTACCTTGCACTTTTTAAGCTTATGTTCATATTTTGTGTTTACATTCTATATGTGTGTGTTTTTTTTTTTCCAGTATAGAGCTAGAAGGAGGGACACGTACACCCAAATGGAATTGGATGAGGTGCGAGAAGAATTGGCAAGTCATGTCCTAGAATGGCTTTTTGATTAACCTAAATGTTCCTTCATTTTACATGTCTTTCTAGCTAGTTTTTTGCTTATGCATAGACAAGTATGGATAATTTGTGGTGTAGGGCTGGTAAATTTGTGATTTGGATGTGACAAGTATGGATCATTCAAGTATTTTGCTTATATATATATATAGAGACAATTATGGATATATTTAAATTATTGTTTATATAATGTTTTTTTTTATGAGCAATGGCAACACAACATGATTTGGAAATGAGGCCTTTCTTAAATACTATTACAGTAATTAAGTAAAGTGCGATGTGAAACAAGCAAGATACCTACCCTTTCCTTACATAAATGATGCCTATTGTTTATAAAAACTTCAGTTGTCCGGAAATAACTGAAGTTGAAAGATAAAAACAACAACCAGATATCTATTATGACTGATGCCTAAAACGAGAAGTATCATCATCATTTATGTAACCACCAGCACTATTGGAGGCTTTTCACGTCCGCAAAATTAAAAAAGCGATGATGTATACCATAATTCACAACACCATTATATGTTTATACGATGTTGTAATTGATTATATGCATCATCATATTTGATATCACTGATGCTGTTAGATTGGTTTAGCCTCATCCATTTTAAAAATACTGATGCTGTTTCGGGTTTAGGCGTCAGAAGTCAACCCTTTTTTGGCTCCCAGAAATCATTTAGGCATCGGAGTTACGAAATATACGATGTATAAAGTGCGAAACAGCGACGGAGAATATCCGTTGCCTATTACATAGTAATAGGCAACAGGCTTGAATACCACGGACTTTATGTGTAATAGGCAACGGATTTTATCCGTTGCTAAAGCCCTTTTTTGGCATAGTGTTCACACCTCTTTGGGATTTTGGGGCCATCTTCAACAACAATGGAAAGGGAATTAACAAAATTAACAAGGGGAAAAGGATAATACTGAATTTGGTAGATTATTTAAAAAATGGATGATTATTTATAGAGTTTGGGATGAGTTTTGGGGTTGGATCTAGTTTACATAAATTAATAATATTATTATGACCCTTGGATTTAATTTTCAGCTGTTGGACCTCAATTTTTACAGTTTGATTTGCACTAAAAAATTCCCAGCAATAGATCAAATAGTCGTTGGAGTAGAATATATTCAAAAAGAAAAAGAAAAAAAGAACCAGAAGTTCAAAGTGAACTGTTGGTTTGCAATGGTCACAAGAGGAGAGTGCAACATGTGTCCTAGGCAAGGAGATTCTGAATCTGACGCAGCTAACTGTGGGCTCCACCATCACGTGACCATCACGTGGGTAATTTTGCAAATTGCTTTTGGACTTGCTGTTTCTGGTATGTGGGCTCCACAAAATTTGGATCCAGGCAATGGGAGGGGCGCTATTCTGCCTGGATTGATTTTATTGCCCCTTTGTATACATGGTTGGAGAATGATTTCAGCTAAAATGTCAAATATTAGGTTTAACCCTTTCCCATTGGAGATGGCTTTAAGTAACAAGGTTGGTTATTGGGATTTTTTTTTATAGGCCATGTATGTATTTGGTATCAACAAACTATGATAAGTAACTATGTAAAATCATATACAAAAGTTAAGGAAATTATAAACTTATCACTTGTCGTGCAATTATTATCAAAAAGGCTGTTCCAGCTCAAAATAGCCAAACTCATAAATGTGTGGAAAAATATCTATGCAAACTACAATTAAGAATGGTTGACGCACAACAAGTCCAAGTTTAGCTACCTTGAAAAACACATCAATCTCTATGGAAGAAACTGATAATGCTTGATTTCATTAATCTCTATAAAAAGATATTGATTTGGCTACTACTAGTCAAATTGGATCTTTTATAAGGCTTGACATGTTAAGCACTTTATTTTAGCATAGTTCATTCTTTCATGTCTAATCAGGAGCCTTTGAATGACCTTAATCATACCTTTGATGTACTTATTCCACAAAATAATTATCAAGAAAATGTTCAACACTGTCGGTCTATTAGTCTTTGTAATGTTATAAAAATTCTTACTAAAATTCTTATAAACATATGAAGGCCACTTCTTTATAAATGTATTTCTCAAATCATGATGCTTTTGTACTAGCAGTGGCAGATTTAGGAATTTTTAAGAAGAGGGACAGTATTTAAAAGGCTAAAAGCTATATATATATATATATATATATTCAAACAACTACATATCCTTAGAATTTAAACAATAGTAATTCGGTAAAATCTCATTAAGGTATTTAGTCGAACACATAGTTGTAGGCAGGGACACATAGATAAGTTATTTGTAGGCTGATGTTTATATGAGATCATAAGAACAGTTTAATAAAGGGAGCTCATTTTCTGTCATTTTTCCCTAGAATCCACTAAAACATGGAGCCCAAATAATGGACATGAAACTCAATGTTTCACTAAAGAGGCCATGTGTTATAAAAATAAAATAATCACAGTATGGGAAGTACTACTGAATATTAGGAGTAGAATTATATTTTCTCTTTGTGGTGTTTACACTGACAGAATTTCTTCTCAGATAGAACTCACTGACCCTCAGATTTCTCACTCTCTCTTCTTTCCTCTCACTCTTCCTTTCTTCTCTTCTCTTCTCCTCTCCGTTGGTGTGTCTTTGCAAGTAAAAAGGATGCCTATTTATAGGCAAAGAAAATGGCACCTGTGAGTCATAAGAGCGACATTGTGATGCTTCTATCCAACATCATTATTAGCCTTTTGACTAATATCTCCTTCTTTTCTTCATGTGGGCTTCACCATTTTCCTTTACAACACTCCTCCTTGGAGACCACATGTCCCTAGATTGGTTGCCTCATTAAAACCTTGCTTGGAAAAACCCAGTGGGAAAAAACCTAAGCGAATGCAAAAGAGTACAACTTTCTTTGGGACATAAGGGTAATGTTAAATGCGCTCATGTGGCCTCGTTAAAACCTCGCTAGGAAAAACCCTAGTAGAAGGAAAAAGAGTACAACGCACATATGTCCTGTGTTAGACGACTCTTGAATGCTCCCCCTGATTTTGCATGCTCCAATTTGATTGCTTGCAGAGTTGTCGTAATCCCATGCCATGCACTAAGTTTTGGAATGTACATTTTGGCAAAGATTTGGTGAAGAGATCTGCCAGGTTATCGCTTGAACAAATTTGTCTGACTTTAATTTCTTGACTCTTTTGAAACTCATGTATGTAGAAAAACTTTGGTGATATGTGCTTGGTCCTATCACCCTTGATGTATCCTCATGTGATTTGAGCAATACAAGTTGCATTGTCTTCATTCAGGATTGTTGGAGCGTCCGTTGCTCAGGGTAGGGCACATGTGCTTCGGATGTGATGGATCACAGACCTTAACCAAACGCATTCACGACTGGCTTTATGAAGGGCAAGTATTTCTGAGTGATTGGAAGATGTGGCTACCAATGTTTGTTTTGTTGAGCGCCATGAGATTGCAGTTCCTCCACATGTAAACACATACCCAGTTTGTGAGTGTCCTTGATGTGGATCAGAGAGATATCTTGCATCAGCATATCTAACAATACTCGAGGCATTGGTCGATTCACTGGAATAGAATAAGCCCATGTCTGTTGTCCCATGAAGATATCGTAGAATATGTTTGATGCCGGTCCAATGTCGGCTTGTTGGAGCAGAGTGGTATCTTGCTAACAAATTTACTGAAAATGCTATGTCAGGTATGGTACATTGTGCTAAGTACAATAAAGCACCTATTGCACTAATATATGGTACTTCTGGACCAAGGACTATTTCATCATCTCATTTTGGACGATATGGATCTTTCTTAGTGTTAAGCGACTGAGCGACCATTGGAGTGCTAAGTGGATGGGCTTTATCCATGCCAAACTGCTTCAATACTTTTCAGTATAAGTTGATTGATGCACCAAAATCCCATTAGCACTGTGCTCAATCTGTAAGCCAAGACAATATTTTGTCTTTCCAAGGTCTTTCATCTCAAACTCGTGTTTGAAATAATCAGCAATCTTTTGAAGCTCTTCAGAAGTTCCAATTAGATTCATGTCGTCGACATATACTGCCACTATCGCAAATCCAGAGTCTGATTTCTTAACCAACACACATGGGCAAATAGGATTATTTGTGTATCCTTCCTTCAGTAAATACTTATTGACACAATTGTACCACATTCGCCCAGATTGTTTTAGCCCATACAATGATCTTCTCAATTTAATTGAGAACATGCCTCGTGGTTTAATCCTGGCTGCTTCAGGTAGCTTAAGTCCTTCTGGGACTTTCATGTATATATTTGTATCCAATTCTCCATACAAATATGTGGTAATGACATCCATAAGTCTCATTTCAAGTTTTTCTGAAACCGCCAAGCTTATCAAGTAATGGAACGTAATTACTTCCATTACTAGAGAGTATGTTTCCACATAATCAATTCCAGGTCTTTGTGAAACACCTTGCGCAACAAGTCACGCTTTCTTGTAAATACCCACTTGTAACCTACATGATTCACATTGGGTGGAGTTGAAACGATAGGTTAAAAAATACTTCTTTTTTCCAAAGAATTCAATTCTGCCTGGATTGCATCTTTCCATTTAGTCCAATCCTGTCTCTATGTGCATTCATCAATGGAGCAAGACTCAATATCATCATCTTTTATGATCTCATTAGCCACTGAGAATGCAAATATATCATCGATGATCATCTCGTTTCTATTCCATAATTCATCAGTGGATGTATAATTTAAGGAGATTTCTTGACTTTCAGGTACAGTTGTTAGTTTAGAGGTGTTTGTCTCACCGATGATGTTTTCCCTTTTAAAAAGTACATGTGCCTCTTCGTAGGCATTTGAATTATGAATTGTAGGCTCTCCATTTATCTCATTTGGATTCATTTTGGCCATCGACTTCCTCTTTTGAGGGACTAAGTCCTTTGAGTCTAATGGTCTACCACGCTCCAGGCTTGCAATAGATGAATCATTTGCTGGCACATTGTTTTGTCCATTTTGGACATCAGTCCTTGCATGTGCATTTGCAGCAGGGATATGTGATTTTGTCACCTTTGTTGCATCATTGAATGCATTTGGCATCTGATTTGCAATACTTTGGAGGTGAACGATCCTTCTCACTTTGTTTTCGCATTGAGCGGTACGAGGATCGAGATGAGACAAAGTGGGTACATCTCACAATAATTCACGTAATTCTTCAGGAATGAGTTTGCCTCGTTTTTCTTAAGGAACATATTTTTCTCCCCCTAATAGTGAGAAAATTGTCTCATCAAAATGACAATCCGCAAACTGTGCGGTAAAGATATCACCCGTCAAGGGATCTAGATATTTGATGATAGATGGTGAATCAAAACCAACATAAATTCCCAATCTGCGTTGATGGCCCATCTTAGTACGTTGCGGTGGTGCAATGGGCACATATACCGCACAACCAAAAACTCTTAAATGTGAAATGTTTGGTTGATTACCCAACACGAGTTGTATTGAAGAATATTGATTGTTGGCAACGAGCCTCAACCGCACAAGTGATGCTGCATATAAAATGGCATATCCCCAAGCAGAAACTGGCAACTTTGTTTTCATTAACAAAGTGCGTGCTATCAATTGAAGACGCTTAATTAAAGCTTCTGCCAAGCCATTTTGAGTATGAACATGAGGAACATGATGTTCAATGTCAATGCCTAGTGACATGCAGTAATCATTAAAAGTCTGAGATGTAAATTCACCAGCATTATCGAGTCTGATTGACTTAATGGGATAATATGGGAATTGGGCTCGTAATTTAATTATTTGAGCCAAGAGCCTAGCAAATGCCATATTCCGAGTGGACAAAAGGCAAACATGCGACAATCTGGTAGATGCATCCACCAATACCATAAAGTACTGAAATGGTCCACATGGAGGATGAATAGGCCGACAAATGTCCCTTTGGATTCTCTGTAAAAATGATGGGGACTCAACATCAACCTTTGGTTGTGATGGTCTGATCACCAACTTCCCTTGTGAACAAGCTTGGCAAGAGCTGTCACTTGATACCATAATATGTTTTGTCAACAAGGGATGTCATTTAGAGTTGGTGATGATCCTACGCATCATGGTGGATCCAAGATGACCCAATCGGTCATGCCAAAGCTTAAAAGTATTTGAGTCAATGGACTTCTGGTCCACGACACTATGTGCCTTAATTGTCCGTATGGTTGTATAGTACAACCCTGATGAGAGCGCACAAAGCTTCTCTAATGTACGCTTCTGGGTATCACTAGAGGTAATGCAAAGATATTCCATATTTTCCTTTTTCTTTGTTTCAACATGGTAGTCATTCAAACGTATATCTTTGAAACTCAACAGATTTTTTCTGGAGTTAGATGAATATAAGGCATCTTGAATGGACAGTATTGTTCCATTTGGTAACATGACTTAGGCTGTTCCTGAGCCTTCAATCAGATCTGCAGGACCTGATATGGTTGTTACCTTTGCTTTTGTATGCATCAAGTTTGAGAAATACTTTCGATCTCAAAGGATCGTGTGAGTAGTCACACTGTCTGCGAGACAAATATCTTTGCTATAGCTCTTGTTTTGGGGGCATCCATAATTTATATCAATGCCTTCAAATAAATAAAATAAGTTGAATCAATAAACAATTATTCAATGTAAAGAAAACATTGCCGCTTTTATTGGATTGAAATGAAAATTAAAGACAATACTTCAGATAATACAAATGGTACATTAAGGAATTTAATCTAATTCGGACCCATAAACTTGATTCCCTCTTTCAATAACAAAATCAGAAACTTCCAGATGCGTCTTGTCTAACTAATGTGATATTTTTGATGGGCCATCTATGGCTAGCGGATTTGGTATAGCATGCAATGTAATTTGTCTCCACTTTCATGTTCTTCAGTGAAGCTTGATAGAGATCCTCCAAATGCTTCGGCGTATGGCATGTACGCTCCCAATGTCCCTTTGCACCACATATGTGACAAATACTTTCAACATTTCTAGGTACATGGCTTATCTGTGCCTTCCCCTTATTCCGGGATGCATTTTTTGCCATTCGTGGATGGATTGCTCCTTGGACCTAAGCCATATGAATGAGCACCATGATCTTTTCTACTCCCTTGCCAGCGGCCACGCTTACCTCCTCGCCCACTTCTGTGGATATTGCCACGAGATGAGATGGCATTCACTTCCTGAGATGCAGTATGTACTTCAGGAAGTGGTGCTGAGCCCGTTAGGCGAGATTGGTGATTCTTCAATAAAAGCTCATTATTCTACTCAGCTAACAAAAGGCAAGATACAAGTTCTGAGTACTTCGTGAAACCACTATGCCTATATTGCTGCTGCAGGAGGACATTTGAGGCATGAAAGGTACTTAGAGCTTTTTCGAGCATATCCTCCTCAGAGACATTTTCACCACATAACTTCATCAAGGAGGTGATTCTGTGCATAGCTGAGTTGTACTCAGACACTGTCTTAAAATCTTGAAATCTCAAGTGTGTCCATTCGTATCTGGCTCTTGGGATGTATCTTTCACATAGAGCTTTCCATAGAACCAACGGTTCATCAACCACCACATATTCGCTTTTTAGCACTTCGTGAATGTGGCGGGGAAGAAAAATCATGGCCTTTACGTTTTCTTCAGGCGAAGCATCACTTCCATCTACAATTGTTTTTCCAAGGCCATTGGCACATAGATGGATCTTGGCATCCATGACCCATGATAGATAGTTGTCTTCAGAAATGTCCAAGGCAGCAAATTCCAGCTTTGCCAAGTTTGCCATCTTCAAAAAAAAAAAAAAAAAAAAAAAAGAGAGATGCTTTAGAATTTGCAATAATCTTCAGACTTAATATATTTTTGAACTTTAGGACAAAAATATCTTGCATATTTTACCCAAAACTTTAGGCTTAGGATCTGGGACATTAAGCCATTTATTAGTAGGAACTTTAGGCCCTATAATTGTTTGAGGAACTTCAGGCCCTCATTATTCATGTATATTAATTGATGATAAAAATAAAGTGCTATAAATTTGATGGTATGGACGATAAACCCGCACCATACTTTAAATGAAAGTAAATGTACGATAAAGTAAATTCATAAAGTAAATTGCTTGTCATATGGACGTTAATTCCGCACCATACCTTAAATAAAAGTAAATGTGCGGTAAAGTAAATTCACAAAGTAAATTGCTTGTTGTATAGACGTTAATTCCGCACCATACCTTAAATAAAAGTAAATGTGCGGTAAAGTAAATTCACAAAGTAAATTGCTTGCTATATGGACATTAATTCCGCACCATACCTTAAATAAAAGTAAAGGTGGTTGTGTGGACGATAAACCCGTGCCACACTTATAAATATTGTTGTATGGGCAATAAACCTACACCATACAGTAAATAAAGTAAATGTGGGGATAAAACTACCACCTAATATATATGAAGTATATAACATGTTATATATTGTGGGCAATATAACTGCGCCACTATTCAAGATATAATAAGATGGGTTTTAAGATCACACCATCATTTTATTACGATAATATGTGTTACAACGCGATGGGTAATGAAAATTACACCACCATAAAATAACAGGATGAGGTATAAAACCGCACCATTCCAAATTACATTACAAAAAAAATAAATTAAACAAACATGGATGAAACAATATAAAAATTGTGAGAACACAAAAAAGAAAGTTTGCATGTCGTCGTAGTAGTAAAGTGAGAGGAGGCACATGACAAAGAGGAGACAGAGAAATAACCATATAGTGTTGAGTTAGGAAAATTTAGAAGTAAAGAGGAGAGACTATCGTGCTGATAACGTGTTATAAAAATAAAATAATCAGAGTATGGGAAGTACCATTGAGTATTGGGAGTAGAATTATATTTTCTCTTTGTGGTGTTTACACTGACAGAATTTCTTCTCAGATAGAACTCACTGACCCTCAGATTTCTCACTCTCTCTTCTTTCTTCTTACTCTTCCTTTCTTCTCTTCTCTTGGTGTGTCTTTGCAAGTAGAAAGTTGCCTATTTATAGGCAAAGCAAATGGCACCCGTGAGTGATAAGAGAGACATCATGATGCTTTTATCCAACATCATTATTAACCTTTTGACTAATATCTCCTTCTTTTCTTCATGGGGCTTCACCATTTTCCTTTATAACAGACCAAACATTATTTCTCATTTGTTAGGGCAACAATACACGCTCAACTTCTTCGCTAAAGACAATGCCGCCTCTACAACTTATCTCCTCTTCTTCGTGAATTGCTAAGACCAGCAAAAGGGCAAGTTCCAATATCTCCAATGAATTTTCCGACAAGGGAAGGTGCATTTGCACCTCCTTGCGGCTTTATGGGTCTGCCAATGTGTACCTAGTCGTCTTCTTGAGGATAATATCTTTATAAGTCATGAATTGCTTTCTTCTTTCTCAAGGAATAGTCGTAAACAAAAATGTATGGCTATAAAATTAGATTTGGAAAAGGCTAATGATAGAATTGATTGGAATTATTTACGTCTTTGTTTATCTTTGGTTTTCATCCTACTTGGATCAATTGGATTTTAAAATGTATTTCTTCTATTACTTTCTTTATTTTAATTGAAAGCCAAAAATGTTTTTCTCCCTATCTCGTAGTTTAAGACAATGTGATCCTTTGTCCCCTTATTTACTTAGGGAGCATTTTTGTTCACCACTTTAACTTAAGGTATATGCTCATCATCCTTCTTATTACTTAACACGTATACGATTACATAAATCGAAATTTCCACTTAACACGTGTCGCAACTTTAAATTCTATCTAAATAATCGTTATTTCTAAAATTTCAAGATGATAAACTTTAAATTCCGTGTTTAAATCCATTTACTACACAAGAAACTTTACAAAATCTAGAACATTAACTTCCGTTATTTTATATTCCATCATTTATGAATTCCTTAGTACTTTTAAATTTCCTCATCCGAATCCGAACACACTGGTGAATTTCTAATGGGTTTAAATAATTGTATGGCTGCAATATTTTAAAAGGTTAGATTGTCTCTAAGGTGCACGAATGGAATATTATATTTAAAAAAAAAATTAAAAGAACAAGAGAGAAATCTTTATCACATCTTTTGCACAATCGTTTTGGTTCAGGAACTTATGGTGTGTTGTAGTCTTCGCCCCCAAAAAAATCATACCTTAATATTGTATTTCGACTCTCAAAGATAGTGATATTATCTTACATACTCGCGTGATTGAAGAACTACAAAATGTGGACATAAAACACCATTATCTTATCAGCTGGATACAAAAGCTAGAAGGATACATGACATACTCAGCTCACTTAGGAGGGGAAGAAACGATTCTCAGCTCACTTAGGAGGGGAAGAAATGATTCTCAGCTCAAAATTTGTACGAAAAATGAATCGTTATTCAATAGGGCTCCTCTTTTTCCCTTTAAGCTCATTCCCAGATGATAATGGACCGTACAAACCAAAACGCAAGGAACCTTGGAGTAGACGATCATGAAAATAGCTCTTATACAAGTCCCAGAATTCATCTCTGCCAAATAAAATGAATGTGAGACATAAAGTCGACAGTTTATCCATTCAAAATACGGCACAAAGACATAAAAAAAGAGAGGAAACAATTAGAAGCTTCTCTATGCTTTTGGAACTATCACAGCCCATTCTGGCCAGTGTAATTGGAGAAAAAGCAAAAACGACGATTAATATATAATTTTTTAAAACTCCATTAATCATTCAACATCAACATGGATTTGAGCATAATATGATTGCAAAGAATTTATTGAGAAATAATGTATAAGCCCTAGGGAAGGTTCGCCACTTCAGGCTGTCATTAGTGCTAACGAGGGAGGGTTGTATTTGTGTATTGTTTAAGAAGGGGAAAAAAACAGACAAAGCAAATGGTAAACTGGCGAGAGATAACTCATCATCTTACCTGACTTGTGGAAGCGTAAAGAGGGAATACCCCTTGACATCTGGGTGCATGTCAAGTACAATCACTGATAACCGAGACAGCCCCAATGCCTCAATGTCAATTAGCTTCTTTATCCTGGAAGAGATGAGTTAAATACAGAACAAAATCATTCAATTCAAACAAACTTACTTATACAGACAGGAAAAATAAAGGACAGCCATATGACACTGCAAGTCTGCAACCTTGTGAACTCAAAATGAATTAAAAGTGAAACAAAGCATGAGCAAAAAAAAAAAGTAGAAGTTTGTCCTAAATTTTCCTCATTTTTTTGCAATAAAGCAAAATATAATTTTAGCATCCAACAACCTCAAAAAAAGTAACCATATAGTACAGAAATCAAGTGTTAAGAAGTCTCAGTCCTGCCATAAAGAACCATACTAATTGTAGACTCTCTTTTTTCCTAAGTTTTTCCCCATAATAATGTAGGGTAGCGGAAAAATCCTAAAATTGTCTTTCTCTAAACTTCATTTACCCAGAATGGGAAGATTTAGGGAGTCAGTAGAATACGAAATGGTTTCTAGGAAACTATGGGACTCAGATTAGGGCAAAGGCTACCATGACTCAAAGGTGAGTATGACATAATTTTTAATCAACAATTTTGTTCACTATACAAATAAAAGATAAACCCTTGGAAAATAATTAACCATAGCTCTTGGAGTCAAAACATCTATAGAAACCCTAAAAGATAATTAGAACCATCAAGGGCACACTCCATGGGACCAAGAAATCTTATATGATGCATAATCTTGCCCATAACTCATAAGGGATATTTTCCTTTAAACAAGCTAAGGCTGCTACATCAATAGGTTTAAAAATGAAATCTCAGTCATTACTAATTGGCTGCGTAGACAGTTATGTTGACTTCACAATTCATAATTAAATTATAAAATTTTCATGCTATATCATGTCCTCTTGGTGGCTTGGCCCTTTAATTTCTTCTGTTCCAAATCATATCTTATCAATTAACATGTAGAAGTCATCATATAACAAATTATTTTATAACTTATATACATAGCCCAAACTACACAACTAACACCAAATAATAAAACAACCACACGTTAGTTAAAGAACAGAATAACATTGCACCGTGCTTGTTGAATTGATATACCCTAAAAATAGCATACAAGTACAAGCAGCAATTGAAGGGTAACGTAAGTAAAGAAATGGTTATTGGATTTACAGAAGATTATGATGACTACCTGTTTGGCGTACCACTAGCGATATTAACGCGGTTCTTTAACAAGGATACCTGCATAAAGAATAAAGGGGATTAAAGAGAAGGTAAACATGTATATGATAAAATAAAGCTAATAGGCTAAGAAGAGAGATGAACATTTCCCAAACTCCACAACCAGCACAATTTTTTTTATAGTAGATAAACATTGTACATAGGTATGCTCAACATGCTGTATTATAAGTTTTATAACCAAAGAGATTCTAGTGAGCCTAGTAAATAGTAATAAATGTATGCAGCATTCCTCGTCACTTTGACAGATATAATGCACATAGGAATGCCCAACATCTTGGAGAAATAAGTAAGTTACCTGTTCTTCAACCTTCATATGCTTAGAGAACAGCTTTGCTGCATGGCATTCTTTAGTCAACGACCGCAAGCCCCTGTCGGAAGAGAATGCATTGTTGAGATTGAGATGCATGCAATTATGCAAATGTCTAGTGTTAACGAGACATTTCTGCTGAACATTAATTTTAAGGGGTTTAGCAATATCAAGTGTGCAAATGGTTCAAGTTATGGTACTGCTAGAATGAAAAAGTTACGTAATTCACCTTAGAAGTTCTATTGACCTCAGGGCAGATGTACTAATAATAAGAATTGCCGGACTCCCAGGATCAATTTTTCCATCCAAGAGATGCTTTTCACAAAGTTCTTCTTTCCATGATGGACCAAAAGCTGCCATCACATGTTTCCCCAAGAGGCTGACATCTTGATCCAAGCTTTCAGACAGATCCAGAATACACTTGTCTGCAAAATTTATAGATTAGAAAAATAGATTTTTGTTCTTTCATCAGGCGAGGGCTTTTTATTTTTATTTTTTATAACTTTGCATGACTGCTTCAAAGTAATCCTAATCCATAGCATTCCACAGATGCAAAAGTTTAATGCTGAATAGAAAGTCAATGCCAATACTAAACTAACTTGACTGGATTTTGAAAGGTAGCTTCTACTAATGGCACAAATAGGTCGAACTACCACATCTTATCCTTGATTTTTGGCATAGTTGAATCATTTACCTGCCCTTAGGAAGAAAACTTTATCCTCTCATCCGATTGGAATTTTTGGGGGGAATAACTCCCAGAGAAAGAAGTTACAGTAATTACAAATTTTCCATCTCATCTGCTATGTGTTTGCTTAAAATGCAAGTTCAAACACCTTGATTACCTCACATTTTTGTCTGAAGAATATAAATTTGAAAAAAAAAGTGATATCCGACAGCATAAACAATTTACTGTTACAACGAACCTATTATATATTCACAAAATTGATCGCCACCTGTAACATTACATTCTCCAAGTACCCTTTTTTATAGGTTGTGGCTAATACAATACCAAATTTTCTCACCAACCAAACAGAGTACATAATGACATAATAATATGAAAAACGTACCCAAATGAAAATAAAGAAAGAAATGGTACCATTGACGGACTCCAACTCGAGAGAAGAAATCTTAACGCCATTGCCAGATTGAAATTGATCCAGAAAGAAGCTGAGCTGGGCTGAAGCCGATGCCGGTTGTGCCTTCGTAGCATTGCTCAAACTGTTGTTGTTGTTGCTGTTTTGGGTGTTTTGATTGCTAGCTTTGTCTTCGATTGGGTTTTGATTGTTGACCCGTTGCTTCTTCTTCTTCTCCTTCTTCCTCTTGGTGTTGTTGGGGCCAAGCGGCTTACCCTTATTCTTAGGGTTTCTGAGAGACAGCTTTGAATGGTTCTTTGCTTTCCCGCTCGCCATTTGCAGTTTGCTGGTGCTTGCTTGCTAGTTCCAACGGCTAACTCTCTGCAACTGCAACTGTGTGTTTAAGCAATCGGCAATTAGGGTTGCTAGTTTCTTACCAGTTAGCTAACCGTCTCCTCTCCTCTCCTCTCCTGCTTGTATTTTCCCGCTGCTGGTTAGCTAGGGTCACAACTGGAGTACAACTATTCTTTTTTTATTTATTTTTTATTTTTTATAATTTTTTATATTTTAAATATCTCTTCTATTGCCACGGGAAAGACTTCTATGAAATGAGCTTGATGGACTAAAAGATATGACATGCCTAATAACATTTTAACACTAAAAATAAAGAGTAACTAGCCTCTTCACAGTGCTTCCGTGTCTGTGAGAGGTTTTATTTATTTATTTATTTATAAAATTTAAATTTATTTTAGAATTAAAAAAAGATAATGTGTTTCATAAAAATATGATCAATTATATGATTTTTCTTTTAATTTTAATTTTTTTTAATATGAAAAATTGTGAATTTACCATATTAACCTCATTTAATTAATAATTTCAATTCTTAATGTTTGAATTAATCAAAAGCATTTTCTGGTATTTTGAATGTTTCACAATTCTCTATCTTTTGCTTTATATATATAGATAGATGTAAATGATTTTTTTTACTAAATTATCGGCTACTATATTTACTCATTGATAACATGAGTAATAGTGTAATTAGATAGTTATCTTATATAATAGGACTCCTCTTCCACGAAATTTTGCTTTTATGTTTGATCATTTGTATACAAATCGTTGAGAATCGCCCTCAATTTCAATACAAGATAAGATGAAATGCCCAATGGAGAGTTTGTCGTAACTTGTAACGCAAACCTCATGGTGCAAAACAGATCATGTTATACCATCAAAATTAATTTTGTGAAAATTAAAATTTTTCTCAATGTTCTAATCATTGCACCGAATATAGACCGAAGTATCTCATAATACGTGTAATACGGATTAACTGCTGTTTTCTTTATTATTTATAGGAATTCTCTGGTTAAGACCATAGTTCCAACCATAACTTTTTACATTTTTAATACAAATCTATCAATAATGTATGAGAAATTACTGAGTCAATAATATTATAGGATATATCTTTAGAAATATCGTTTAATATTTTGTAAAATAAATTTATTTCTTTGTTCCCCAAGAGAAAGGCTCAACTTTCGACCACAAGAAAGAAAAAAGGAAGAGAAAGGCCCAACTCTAAAAAAGGCCCAGCTCCAAAATAAATTATTTCTTTGTTGCCAGAACGCCAAGCACAACACCAAGCACGCCCTCTAGGCAGTTGTCTTGTCCTCAGCCTCCACACGGCGATCTCCTCCAACGACGACGTCGTCTCACCTTCGGGAGAAACATCAACAACTTCTGCAGTCCATCTCCCCAAGCTGTACACTGCCACGTGTCCCTTCCCTCCTCCCCCACTGTTCATCTCGCTGCTTCTCTGAACTCGCCGGAAATTTCTATCCGACCGGTCCCTGCAAATTCTGGTCTTCTCCGTCCCGCCTGCTTCTTCTCTACAACTAGAACCCACAATTGACAAATAGCTCTTGGCTTTCGAGGATGCCGTTTTGTTCTCACTGTAGGAAGAAAGTCAGTGGAATTAACGATGGTGGTAGAATGTGGGTATCAAATTTTATTTATTTATTTTAATGATGGAGTTTCATGTTGTTAATATGAATTTGATTATGATTTCATTTTGTAATTGTTTGTAGATCGTGTTCTGGGTGTGGGAAGGTTTTAGAGTATGACCTTTACTCTGATGAACCCACATTCGTTAAAAATGCGGCCGGCCAGGTATTGGGGTTTTCTTCTTCTGCTTCTGGGTTCTCATTCTGGTTCTGCTTATATTTGACACCAATTGCAAGCTATTATTGGCTTTGTATTCTGTTTAATGGTTTTTGGTTGTGCGTTTGCAGAGCCAATTGGCTGGAAGAAATGTACGTAGCATTCAGAGTGATGACTCAGCTTCTCGTGCAAGGATATTCGAGAATGGTATGGTTTGTTAAGCTTTTTCTTTTCAAAGGTTTGGCTTTTCCGTTGTTTGTTTTGTTGAAGCTTTCCTAACCCCCCATGCACTATTAGCCTATGATTTCTGGGAGATATAAATACTTTATGGTGGATAAGTTCCACTTTTCAAGTTCTTCTTAAAATAAAGAAGGAATCTTTTCTTTTTTTGGGTTCAAAGAAATGCTAACTTCTGCGTGGTGGGCGGACAGCTAGAATTTTCTCTGTAGGTGTGAGGTTAAATTATTGCATAAAGATCATGATTTTCTTTAGAAAGTCTGCTTGGTGACTTGGAGTAGACATGAAATTCGAACATAGAAAGGTTGTGGGGATCATGTATTAGCATTTCTGGTCAAATCAACTAGAAGACAACCTTTAGGTTGCATTTTTCAATTGTATGTGTTTTTTATCCAATCATTCACAGACTCGACAGCTGAGATCAAGCATAGAAGGGAGATCAACTACTTTGCATTTGTCTACAGACTTAATGTTCTTATTGCATTTAATACAATGGTACTTGAGCCTCTTGAGTTCATTGAATATTACTATTTTGGTTGGAATCACCTGCCAGTAACCAAGGCAGGTCATATTCCAGAGCAAAGACTGGAGTCAGTCTATATCACTGCTTTGCGATTTTCTTTTAAACTTAGCACATTCTGTTGCTGTTGATTATTTTTATTGATGTGAAGAGTGTGTCAACTTCCACAAACAAAGATGATTAACTTTCACTTCTACTTTGAAATTTTAATAAACTTTAACATGGCCAATTTTTATCAAGGTTATGTAAAATTTTTTGGTAAAAATCTACTGAAGATAAATATGATTTGCCTTATTAATCTGCTCATTTATTCTTTATTTCATTTTGCAGCCGAATATGAATTAAGATGCATGAGAAATGCTTTAGATATGGGAGAAAATGAAGAAATTGTTGACATTGCTAAGCGCTTTTTTAGAGTATGTCTACTTGTAATAATTAAGCTTCATTGTTGCTAGTTATAGAGAACTTATGAACATCTTAATCTGTGATATGCTTTGCCTTTTAAAGATTGCAGTAGACCGGAATTTCACCAGGGGGCGTAAATCAGAGCAAGTGCTGGCTTCATGTCTTTACATTGCATGTCGGTAAGGAAACCCCTTATTACTTTTGTATATTATTAATTTATATTTCCTCATGTTATTCTTTAAAAAATGAGCTTGAATAACTTCTCTTTGGTGCTTAGAGAAATTACATTAACAGAACACTTAGGGGTGGTAACTAATGTAGTCAAACTCTATACATAGAAAGTTTAAAAACATAATTGAAAAAAAAGAATCTTAAAGAAGAATGTTTAAACTCGTAAAAGCTTCTCTGTTCATGTACCAACAAACTTCAACCGATATGTCAAGAGGATTAGAGTTGCTTATTCTAATTCCGTCCTTAATCGTCTCAAATTCCTGGATTGGAAGCGATGATTAGGTTGTCTTAAGTCGCTTCACCCCACCCTTTTGGCATCTGTTATTCTTAATCTGTCTAAAAGTTCCACTTAGTTTTGGTAGGGCTGTTTGATTCATATAGTTGTAGTTTGGATGTTTGACCACTTGTCCACATAGTGTTGTACTGGTTTTGTTTGTAATAGAAGTTGTTTCTTGTGGAAAAAAGAAGATATACATTAGGAATGTGAAAGGCAAGTTAGGTATATGTCTGACCTGAAACATTGTCACACCATGATATTGAAGAGCTAAGACCGTGGCATTAGCCTTTCCATTTAATATATGAAAAATGTAATTGAACCAGATGGTTGGATTACATTATTTGTCAAACTTTGGGTTCCTATTGGCTCAGATTTTTACACTACCGTATGTCTCTCAAGTCTATTGGGATTATTCTATCAGGGCTCCCCCAAGACCCACATGAATTCATAACATTGTTTGCTTGATGTATGACTTAGGGTGGGGATTTTATTAGATTTTGAATTCTTGTTACATAGTCTAGAATGCTGATTGGTTAAGTTATTCTTTTGTGGGAATTTATGGAAGATTCAATCTAGAATCAAATTAACAACTAATGAATAACGGAAACAAAAACAAAGGAATTTGTTTGTTTACGTTCTTTAGGGTGAATATGGTTTGTTTGGTTTTTCACAGTTTAGGGCCATCATTGTAAATGAGAGGTCATAATATCATTAGCACATTTCTGAAGGGGTAGAGTTTTTATTGAGATTACATTATTGCTTTAGGCAGTACATTGATACAATTAGTGAAGTGAAAGACTAACCATTAGAGAGATGTTTCTGTCACAATACTGCATTTGAAAGTGAGTACTATATAGATTGACTGGAAATGCATACAGCTGTTTATATTTCTAAAAAAAATTTATGTGCTAAAGATACTTCTGAAAAAATTAATCTGCTGAAATGGAAAGAACTGAAAAAATTGAAGGTAAGCAAACGCTCAACCTAAAGCACAGTTGGATAGCATATGACCAAGTCAAGTGTGCTTTGCAGAATACTAGACAACTCACATGCACATTTTTGTGTGGATGATTCATAGGGTGGATGGGTGGAAACATAATAGAAGATAGAACGAGAATGAAAATATTTGTAAACTAAAGGTGGCCTTGTCAATAATTCAGGATAAGCTGCAAGTGCAGCGATGTGAATGAACAATTTTGTTAAGTGAAGTATGCGGTTCAATGATGCCGCAAAAAATATCTAGTGGCTAACCCCATTATATCCATTCTTGGTTTAGTTGAGTCTTCTGTTCCATTTTTTTAGAAGAGACGAAATTTTATTGCATAAGACAATAAAAGCGTGCGTGGTCCAGATATCATTCAGAAGGGTAGAGTAGATGATATTTTCCATTAGGAAGATATCATTAAGGTGAGAGTACACAACATAGGCCTTTGTATCAGTAAGTCAGTAGATAAATGAGCATATTGGACATGCTGCTTGACCAGTTCATTAGAAGCATCTGAGTGCCACAAATAAGGATTACAGGCTAAAAGGGTTTATACATATCCTTAATCGAAGGAATTGTAATTTTCTTTTTGTTGCTGTTTTCTTTTCAAGATTCCTACTGAAAATCAAACATTATTAGAGATGTGTGAATTATATATTACTTGGCTCTTATGAAAGTCTTGGCATATTGGTGTTACGCAGTTATGCTAATTATATCCTGTTGTATTTATATTTTCTATCCATATTCAATTTCAGCCATAATGATATGCACTATTATTGAATCTGAATCTTGTCTTGCAGGGAAAAGAGGAAGCCGTATCTTCTTATTGATTTTTCAAATTACTTGAAGATAAATGTGTGAGAAAGCATTACCTTTTTCTTTATCCCTTTTCCCTTTTCCCTTCTCATTTGACTTTGTACTCCCTTGATTCTCAGTAATGACATTCTGATTGACTTGATTTGAATTTAACCTTCAACAGTTTCCTTCTGGATTTGATATTGTTTCATATAATTTGATTTGCAGTTATGTGCTAGGTGCCGTGTTTTTGCAGCTTTGCAAAGTTTTTATGCTTGATGAGCACCCAATTGTTCAAAAACCTGTTGATCCTTCTTGGTTTATTCATAAATTTACAGAGAGTAAGTGTCTGAAAATCCTGTGTTAATGAAAAGCTTTCTTACTCTAGGATCCAAATTAAATGCAATTGAATGTGTACAAAGTATTTGTATCCTCCTGTTCCAAACACAAGGCCAGCACTTTTTAAGCAGTGTTGAAATTGTTTTGACTAAGTGGTTATGTTGAAGGATACATATGTAGTTATTATTTATTTCTAAAAGCTTTTGCTTTTTACAATACAACAGAAATATCAAATAAAACAAAATGAGTTGTCATATGCTTTTCTGATTTGATGGGACTGTTTTGACTAATAGGTACTGTTGCTATAGTTGTACATCCTGTATGTTTAACACCTCTGTTCAGTGCTTTGTTTAATCTTTTGAGCAATTTTTATGCTTAGCCACTTCAAGTTTGCAGGTAGAAGTAGCTGGTCAGGGGCTTTAAACTTATGACCCTCATGCTCATAGATAGTTTGGATGTCTATTCATAATGTTTACTTCCCAGCCACACAACTCCAATTCTTTGCTGCCTTAATTTCACTATGTATTTTCATTATGTAATTTGATTGTGAGAATAGGTCTGACATGCCTTTTGCCTTTTGCCTTTTGGTACATATATTTGAGTTTGCTGGTATACTCCATGGCTTAAATATAATATTTAAAACCTGTGAATTTTTTTTGTTTTGGTAAGAAATCACTATAAATTTGTTTTAAAAATAATAAATGAAACTTTACTCATGTGAATTAATCATGGGTAATAATAATTGAAACTCTATTCTTGTGAAATTATTCACTTGTATAATGTCGAATCTGCGTTTCTGTTACCATTCTGGTTCTGGTTTAAAGTAGTTAGCTAGATGTAAAATTATGGGACTGCATTTAAACAGGGAGACATAACAGTTACAAATATGCTTTGTAGGTTTACCAGGAGGAACAGATAAAGGGGTTATCCAAACTGCACAGCGGATTATCACTAGCATGAAACGGGATTGGATGCAGGTATGTTATCCCTTTTCAGTATCGCATTTAATGCATTTTGGGTGTCAGGTGTAGTTGTAAATCATCAAGGAGGTTGAATGTATCATATGACAGATCTTCAATTTTTTACAGACAGGCAGAAAACCCAGTGGGCTATGTGGTGCTGCGTTATATATATCCGCACTTTCACATGGTCTCAAGTGTTCCAAGTCTGATATTGTAAGTTGGACTCTTTTGCTACTGTGATGTGATAACGAAATTTTGTAATGAGTTGGTTTCTTTGTGTATACTCGTCATCCCAGTTAGAATTTTCTAGTCATTGTTTTGGTTCAATTTTCTAATACAAATTTTTTCAGTAATAAAATATTGTGCATGGTTTCTTTATATTGTTTCAAGTTGTGAACATCTTGTTTCTTAGTCATATTCAGTCCTGTGCTCTAAATATGTTGGTTCTGTCAAATTTTTCTTGGGAAAGATATGTAACACTTCATTTATTTATTTCATTTTATATGATGTTATGTTGTATATTTTTATCAGATCAGAATTGTGCATGTTTGTGATGCAACATTGACCAAGCGGCTGGTTGAGTTTGAGAATACAGAATCTGGAAGCTTGACGGTATGTTTCTTGCAGTGAGCCCATGTATGGTAATTTGCAACATTTCCATTTTGGCAATATAATCTCAATATACGAGTACAGCATTAGGTGCAACTAAAATTTGAAATGTCCTACATCTATTTCCCAACTTGCCTGTACATGGGACATGACTCCATCTCCACATTTTTCTGGACAAAGAAACAAAGAATGGTAACAGCAATTTGACATGTTAATGCATTTCTATGTGTATTGCTGTTGTATTTTTTGGTCATTTCTGTCTATTTGTTTTTTCAAATATGGTTTTTTTTCTTCTGGTCATGTGTATTGCTATTCTTATAAGGCGATTGTTGTACTGTTTTTGAGATTTAAATAAAAGTTATGTTTCTTGTAAACAAAAAATAATAATGTATATCTAACAGCTATTCCATATATGATGTTTTCCTTTCCATGCATTTGTTTGTGATAATACCAGTATTGCACTCTTTTTCTGACTATAGATTGAAGAGTTCCTTGTAAAGGCAAGGGAGCTAGAAGAATTAAGCCAAGAACCAAACTTGGCAGTAAAAGTTGATAACACAGATGAAGTCCTTTGTGAGCATAAGGGTAGTGCAAAACCTTTTCAATATGGACTCTGCAGAGTTTGCTATGATGACGTGAGTCCAAATTCGCTTTCTTTTCTTTTTTTCTCCTGAAGTTCTGTTTATCATTTACATAGACATAATGTATATTGTGCTTTAACGTGTTGGTGTAGTTTATGCAAATTTCAGGTGGACTTGAGGGAGGGTCTAATCCTCCAGCTTTCCAGCGTGCCGAAATAAAGAGATTGGAGGAAGCATCTACTGAGGAAAATGCTAATGACTCTGGTGTTGATAGCATACCTTGTCAAAGCCTAGACAACAGTAAAGAGATATTAAATGTAACTATTAAATTTAGTTATTTTCTGCTATGTATTAAGTAATTATTAGTAAAATAACAATAGGAATATTTCTTATGTGAAAAATGACTGTTTGAATTCTTTGCACATAATATGTGAAACCCTTTAGAGAAATGGTGATTCTTGATTGATTGCTGCACTAATACTTTAGGCAGCATTAATTCTGCTTTCCGTTTCTTTATATTAATGGGCATGACTTTTGAGTTGATGATTTGGCATTGAAAGGTATTTATTTTCCTTGTTTGGGTTAATTAGGTTATTCCACTTTATTGAGATGTTTGTGGAATGGAACTGAAGGTTGGGTGCCTGTTATGGCGAGTGTCCTTGGGAAATGCTATTGAAGGACCCGCTCCATTATGTTTGTTTAGGTGTTTGTAGATGGGGAGAGGTATAGTAGGGTTGGGAATTCTCTCTAAGGCCAGTTTTCTATATCGAAATAGATATTTAAGATAATTTGTTTTGGGAACTTTTGGTCCTTGTCAGTTTTCTATGATACTCCCCACTCATATAAAAAAGTTTGTCTGATGTTTATTTTTCCCCATTCCATTTTGACAGTGTGAGAAAGAATGGAACAATTCAAAAGCAGAAAGTGGGGGCGAAGGATTGCAGTTTACGGAGCCTGAAAGTGTTGGTAGGTTCCTCTCTCTCCCTCCTTTCATTTTCATTTTGCAGTCCCATAAATAGTATCCCAATAAAGGGTCTTATATATGCATCTTTGTTTTACTGGAAGGGTTGCTGAAAAATGTGATGTTTTAGGTGATGATACGGTGAAAACAGGTGCTGAGGTGGGTACTGAAGATTGTGATGAACCTGACAACCTTTCGGATATTGATGACGCAGAGGTGCGGAATTACTAACGTAAATGTGTCAATTTTTTTATATTCTTTATAAAAGTAAATTTTATTGTAACAGACCCTTGAGTTCCAGATACCAAACTCTTATTTGGGGCTGCTCCACAGTGATATAAAAATTGATTATTAGTGATTTTATAATCTAAGCCTAACAGCAACACTGGACAGGCACTTTAATTTGCACCAAGTTCTAATTGTGCTAAAATTTCTGTTGGTTGACTCTGCCACATTGTACGGTTGTTTTGCCACATTGTACGGTTGTTTTGCCACATTGTACAGTTGTTTTTTGTCAGATCCAATAACAGCAGGGGTTATATATTTTTCTATTTTCATGATGTTTTATCTTTCATGTTGTTATTTTATCACGCAGTAACTTTACCAGAGTTGGGTTTGCCCTTTTAATTTTTGTTTTACTGAAATGCTATAGATACTGATATAGAAAGTGTTGCTTATTTTGTTTGCACTTCAAAATACAACTGATTAGCTATCATAATGATTAATAATGAAACACAAATATCATTGCTCAACGCCTCTTCTTAGGGCTTATTCCTGTTGTTTTAAATTTTGTATGCCCGACCTTGATTCTCACATCAAAGAGTGTGATCACATATGTTATTATCTCAAATGATGGTTTCCACTGATTGGTTACTAATGTATCTACCATGATGACCACTTTCTGTTGAGAGTAGTTCATAATTGTTTATTTGTATTTTTTGCCCTGAATTGTTTACTTGTTTTTATGCATGCATAAACTATACATGTTACTTCATTTTGGTTCATTTGCTTGTAGTTTTGGGTCATTACTGAAGATTTAGGCTTTGTGCAGGTTGATAGCTACCTTCTAAATGAAGAGGGGAAACGTTACAAAAAGATGATTTGGGAAGAAGTGAACCGGGAGTACATTGAGGTACCATAATTGACTCTGCATTTATTTACCATTTCTTGATTCTTCTATGGATTGTAGTTTTGCATCCCACAGATGATGAAAAAAGTTTCATGTCAAATATATCTCTATGGAACTGAAAAGACTGGTTTTTGGTTCTGGAGGTTAACATTATTTTGTAACCGCACGATTTAATGTAGTTTACTTTCTTACTTGCTAGAGTAAAGAAGCAAGCAAGAGCACCAAAACCTTAGCGTTTTAGGCAGAATGTGTAATGGCTTGGGGGCTACAAAGTCAGTTTTTTCTACATGTATTGTTACTTGTTACATCATTTAAAGACTGTTACTTTACAGTCTGAGTAGCGAACCTACTTTGTGTTGGTGTCTAAGGTAGCAACAGAACTCTATGTCATTTAGGGGGATGTAGCATTCGATAGTTCACATTAGGGAAACTTTCTGACAATGGATTGTGTGAGGATGTACAAGTTTTAAAACTTGATTTTATACAGCTGCTTCCTATGTCCTAGCTTAAAGCAATGTAATAGAACCCAATGACAATTTTTCATTATATACACTGGTAAAGGTCATGATTGCTCAGGGAAAGCATCCATAGTAATGGGGAGTGAGCGTCTATTGGCACCCATCATATTTTTTGTTCCTCATTTGGTCCTTTATAACTCTCTGCTGCCGCCAGCCCTCCCTCCCCCTCTGTCATTCTAAAGCTTAGCTGTGTCATGTACGGCATGATATACCTGGAGCTATGTTGGTTTTATGCTTTCATCCTACGTATCTCAGTGATTCATTAAACTTTGCAGGAGCAAGCAGCTAAGGAGCGAGAAGCCAAGGCTGCTGGTATGGATCCCAACTGTCCAGAAGATGCAAAGAAGGTAGCCACAGCAAAGAAACGAAAGGTGGGCCTTTTTATTCTCCCATCTTTTTGTAAGAGGAATTTATGATGAGTTCTTTTTTTAGCAAGATTTCATTTGTCCATATGCGTGTGCTGGTTGTGGTTCTTTTTTTATTTTACTTTTTATAGTCAGATTATACGAAGTTTGAAACAAGAATTGCCGCATGGAAGTGAAAGAAAACACTTTGTCACTGCCATGCTCTTAAAGTGATTTTAGATACAGAGGCATGAACATACTCAGTGGGAGCTTCAATCATTTAAATTTTAATTGAGATACCTGACTTGTTGGAGCATAGATTGTTCATTTCCTTGTTCTGTTTCACCAGAATAGTTTTGTGAGAAGTTCTGTACAGTTATGGCTGATCCAAAATTGTAGCTCCATTTATAGGCCTGATATGCTGCAGAACAGAGGCAATGAATTCCAGAAGATTTAGTATATTAATATCGGATTTGTTCCCTACCAGTTCCGCTCTGTCATTGCTCTTTAATATGATGCACAGTTTTTTATTGATTGGCGCAATTATTTTTGTCGTCATAAGTTTTCACAGAATGTACAACCCTTTATTTCATGAATTTTAAATTTCAGGAAAGGCAACTAGCTCGAGCAGCTGAAGCAAGGAATGATACTGAAGCTCAAACTGCTGCAGAAGCTGTCCACCAAATGTTGACTAAGAAGGTATTGATAGCTTCCTATAAATAAATAAGAAAAGAAAAAGAGTGTATTATAACCAAGAGGCTTTAGTAAGTAGCTAAATTAAGTAGCTCATTCTTGACCGTTATCTCTTTCTACGTTTAAGAATAAGACACTCAAAAGTGGGAGTGTTTATTCCTGACCTTGGAAAGAAAAAAAGAAATTAGGTCAATCAATGATCATCTGCAAACATAAGGCCCTTTACAGCCTATGTCTATGACGTTTGCCTTAAGCTGGAGAGAGAGTAGATATTAACAAATCCTAGCTTGTTGTGAACAGAATCATGAGCATGCTGCCTATTTAGTTTTAAGCCCCACATTCTGATGTTGTAGCGTTTGAACACCTATGCGCTTTCAATGCTGCCTTTTTGTTGTTGAGCTTTTTTAATTATTTCTGAATAAAATGTTTAGTTAGATTGAACAGGGGTTATTGAGGGTTTATTATTGCAGCGTTGAGAAATGTTTAAGGGGGTTTGGGGCATTGGGCTTAAGGTTTAAGTGTTTAGGATTTAGGTGTTTATAGACTTAAGACCTAAACCTTAAGCCCTTGACAGAATTAAACAATGATGCAAAAAGTTAATTTATTGGGTGAATTCCTACTGAGTTACATTTGGGGATCTTCATACGAGCTTTGAAAGAAATTGGAGCCCTTCAACATGATAATGCTCAGAGAATCCAAGAGAGACACAAAATCGCTGTTGTTTGTTTTGTCACCCACATACACTAAAGTAATTCAATACAAGAATCCAGTGAGATTCTAGTGTGACAAAATCGAGGGCGACGAGATCTGAGCAAGAAGATTTAATAGAATCCAGGATATAGTACTAGTGAAAGAAGAGTTGTGGTCCGTTTCTTTGTGGTAGGTTAGGGGCCCATAGTAGTTGGGTGGAAGTCCATTTCCTGGTCCTTGTGACTTTTGAAGTTTACCTGTAGTATGGCTTAGATAAGAGTTGCATAGAGAAAATGAAATTAGGGTAGGGCCTACTGTAAAGTGTATGTTCCAGGAATTTAGTTGATTGACCAAATGTTGAATTAAACAGGTGAGTAATATTATATGCTGTATGTGTACAGCACTGGTGTTCATTCATATTGTTTTTTCATTAATTTTTAATGCGGATTTGTAGGCCACATTGTCTATTTCTACCAGGTTTTTGATGGATTTCAACATGGTTTCCTTGCAGAGACTCAGCTCAAAAATCAACTTTGATGCCCTAGAGGACATGTTCCAAACAGCTGTATGTGCCTCTCTTATTGGGTTCAAGTTTTTAATTATTCTGAATTTACATTTTCGTTTGTTCCTAAGGCAAGTTTCACCATATCACACAAAGAAAATATGAACCTACCTTTGATGCTTTATACCTGTTTCACTTATTTAAGTCTTGTATAATCCACTTTGAACCTTCTGTTCGAAAGCATTTGGCTACATCACCAGGGCGTTCACGGATACTTTCAAGATGTGGTGAGAACGAAATTCACTTTGGGGTGGCTGTTAAAAAATCGGAGGGTGTTAAATGGAAGCTGAAAGTGGAAAAAGAAGTGGGTGGTGATGTCTGGTTGGTTAAGAATGGAAGCTGAAGGGAGTATTGGTGGAGAGTTAAGTAGAGAGAGGTGTGAGCTTATAAGATATTTTTAGAGTAGAGTGAAATGGATAAATAACAAATTGAAGCAATCCTTGCTGTAGAGTATTATTGGTTGAAAAGATGAAGACTTGGGCTAAGAGACTCCTATATGGCCAGCCACCCATGGTGGGTATGGGTCTTGGACTTACGGACTTCAGATTAGACAAACGGATTTGGCTTAGGCCGAATAGGATAAGTTAGCAGTTCTAAGCCTCCTAATTTTGGGGCTGAGGTGACCACCTTCTTGGCCCAGGGGCGCCATGCCCGTCTCTATTTTCTCTCTCTATCTAAGGCATGCACACACAAACACTCAAGATTTTTCCACGAATCCTCCAATGAAGTATGGTTTTGCTTGTTCTAACAGGAGGCTCCAGATAACTCCAAGAAAAAGAAAGAATCACATCCTGACATTGATGCTGAGATGCAACATGAAGAGGGGCTTGAATTCGATGCATACAAAAATGATGAATATGAAGATGATGGAAATGAAGGAACAGTTGGCTACAATATTCTTGATCCTGAAAATGTTGATGAACAGTACGACTATGAAGATTATGGTTATGGTGATGACTACTGATGTAGCTTTCAATCAGCAATTTAACGACTTTGAAAATTCTCGTTGGCTTAAAATCATGTCTATAGCTTAAAATTTGATTTTTAAACAACCAAATCAATATCGAACTTGGAGTTAAAACCCTAAAAGTGCTTTGGGACTCAATTTTCTATCAAATAGGTAAATTGAAATTAGATTTAGAAAGTCCATAAGGTGGTCTTTCAATTCTCCGACAATATTTTCCTCGGAAGTTAATGGATATTTGTCTTGAATTGAAAAATCTGGATTCTATCTAATTAATTATCAGTTACCAAAATTATTAATAAAATAGAAATGGTGATCAATTTGACTAAAAATAAGATTGCAATGACCAAATGTGATGGGAGTGAAAAACAAGTGACCAAAAAGGAACTATACCTTTTTAAATGAAAGTGAGAGATACACAAAAGAAACTAGGAAAGAAAATGAGACGTAGAAGGGAAAGAAATAAGGAAGGGGTTTGTTACTCAAGTAGTTAAGATCATTTATCCTTTGCATCTTAGGTTCTACGTTCGATTTTCCCTCCCCGAATATCAGTTAGGTAATTTTCCTGTACCAAGATCTACTAATATTATAGACTGGTTAATTACCTCTTGAAATTCTTTACCTCCCTTTTATGTGGAAAAAAGAATCCTTACTATTTGTTGGGAAATTTGGTTTCAACGAAATAAACTTATTTTTCATAATCAAACACCGAATGTGCATTTTGCTATTTAAATGTTAAGACATTTCTTTATGACTTTGGCATTTTCATGATTCTTGGTGTAAGAAAGTTCAAAAGAAAACAAAGAAATTTCTTTGGGAGATTCACTATTATACCCAATATAGGAGCCTAAATTATATATATAAAAAACCCTTATATGAAATGGATTTTAGAAACACACCCAAAGCCCATTTACAATATAACAAAAGCTTTTAGCTTCTTTTAAATTACAAAATTGACATTGATTTCTTAAAACAAACCTAACCCCAAAATCTCATAAAAAAGCCCAAAACACTCAATAGGGCATCAAAGTAATTTAATAATCAAAATTAAATTCAATAGAGCCATCTTTTATTTTTTGGGTTTGTTTATGGAAATTAAATGATGTAGGGTTTATTTATAGTTTTAGTGCTAAAAATGGGTATATTACTAAATATCTCAATTTGTTTCCAAAGTATAATTTAAAATGGGTACCACGTCCTTTGAATACTTGGAAACTCAATTTTGATGGATATGACTTCTGTATCTGTACTGGAGGCAGAAGCTTTAGGTCTAAAGCGTGGTCTTATTTGGGCTAAAGCGTGTTGGAATGTCTAATATTGGCTAATTGAAGGCGATTCCCAAATACTTACTGAACTCCTCCAGAAAACTGGTTCACCTCCTTGGCAAATTCTTCCTATCTTTCAGGACAACATTTTCAGATTTCTGAAATTCGGCACTTGTTTTGTGAAGCAAATATGGTTTGGTAATGTTCTGGCTAATTTGGGTCATCATCAACAAAATCTTTGTATTTGGTAATATGGTCTAATTGTAATTAGCCTTCAACTTGAATAGGTTCTTCACATTTCTACTTAGCTTGGGTAGCCATGACATATTGCGGTGTCACTCATGGCTTGTGGAAACCTTATAAGGTTTAATTGTAATTAGCCTTCACCAAAAGGGAGAATTAAATGATCTGATTTAATTTAGACACGGTTCGGAGGAATCGGACTTACCCACTGCCTCGCTAATTGGAAACTACAGATCACACACTAATAAATGTAATCAGAGAAACAAATGAAGTAGATAAGACGTTGAAAGTCAACGGCAAAATTCAATAGTCAAAGTCAACTCAATATGACCAAAACAGCTAAACAAGTCAAACTATATGGATTGTGGTTATGACTTAATGGTCAAGTCGCAAATCATAATTAGATTATTAATTATGAAGTCAGTTTGACAATTGGACTCAATTTGGGCTTTAAATGCATTTTGGCCCAAATGGCAAAATAGCCCAAGGACCCATTGGGCATAAGAACAAGTGTTGTATAACAACACAAGTAAAATGAGGCCCAAGAGAAGCGCCAATACCCCCTTGGCCATCTATATTAGTGGGGAGTTTTCCTCACCCATTTGTTGGCTATATAAGCCACACTTAAGACCATTTCTCTCTAGGGTTTGAGCCTCCTAAGTTTGGGTATGGTGTTGAGAGAGAGGATAGATAATCTCTCTCCACCAATTGGTAAAAACTGGTCCTAGAGGCGAGGGCGAGAACCTTACCTCCTCTTGGCCATCTTCTTCACCTCTTCACTTTATTTGGTGTGCATGAACAAGAGAATATTTACTTTGGTATCTTTGTGAGGAATTTATGGAGACTAAGCAAGGAAGAAGGCTTTTCCAAAGGTGAAAACTTGGAGACCATCCAAGAGTACTTCAAGGGTAAGAAAGTCTTATCCTTTCTCTAGGATTTTGATATGTTGGGCATAAAAATATTAGCCTCAAGATGATTTAAAGTTTCACTTGAATTTATATACATGTTTCCTTTATCAAGACCCTTTTCCACTCAGCTAGACGCTGTTGGCCCTTATCTTTTTACTTTATGGATAACTTTTTTCTTTATTACAAATTTATAAAAAAAACCCAATCCTATGCATGTATTTATAAAAAAATCCCAAACACTATTTAAACATAGAAACACACCCAAAATCAACCCCAAAGTCAACTTTTTGGGTGTGTTTATAAATGGGTTTTGAGTGTGTGTAATGATGGATTTTGGGTGTGTTTCTATGTTTAAATAGTGTTTGGGTTTTTTTTATATATAATTTTAGCTCCCATTTTGAGTGTTTTAGTGAAACTCCCTTTATTTATAAGTTAAATACCTTTTTGGTCACTCGATTATACATGGAAATTCAATTTTTATTTATTACATTTATCTAAAAATTGTAAACTTTGCGAAACATAGTAACTAATTTGGCTAAATTTTTTTCTTAGTGACCAAATTAAATTATCTTATAAATTGTATTTAACCCTTTATTTATTGGTTGAATTGAATGGAGAGAACTCTATCTCTCAACTCATAGACGTAATGGATTACGTCAGAAGGATAGCTTGGAGAAATCAATGTAATATATATTTTTCTAAAGGCAGATTAGGTTTTCCAGGTTTTGGAGCAATAAGAAATATAGAATTTGACTATGTAGCCAATTGACTGACTTTGATTTTGCCAATTAATCTTTCTACTTTTGATAACATTATTTATATTTCAGCTTGACAATTCTCACTATCGAACTATTTAAATTGGTTGATTCAAACCATAATGAACGATTTATCATTTAAATTAGGAGTATAAAATCACAAAGATATTGTTGGAAGTTATCATACTCATTCCAAACGCTGAAGTTTGGATTCATGTGTAAACGCATATCAATCAACTAAGAAAAGAGAACTCTGTCAATTGACACCTTATTATTTTAATTGCCAAGTGCTCAAGCGGTAATTTAATATGACACTAACCTCTTGTTTGAGTCTACTCCAAAATGTAATTTACAACTCGAATTGTTCAAAGTTTTGGTCCTCGCTCAAATATAACCCATGCAAAATTTATCCAAATCCGAAGTTGGTTGGCAACTTGATTATTATTGTCAACATATCCTTGTTTTCTTCTATTTATTTGGTCACAATTAGATAATTAAGTGTTTTTTGATTTGAGTGAATTTTTGTAGGGACAATAATAACCCTAAAAGTAAACGACTTGAATCATGGAATAGATTGTGGAATAGATCAAAATGAGTGATTGGTGACGTATTAACTTATAGCTGCTTAGAAATATAGACATAAATATACATAGATGCAAAAAAAATTGATGGCCACCTTTTCTAGTCAAAAGGCTCAACAAGTTATACAGGCCAAGTTAATGAATCATGATCTAGAAGTCTAGTGGAAATATATATATATACCTTCGGAGTTGGTCCATGCCATTGCCCCAACTGAGCTACAAACAAGGAGCAGAAACTTCACCACTCCCAGAAAGGAAGTACAGAGAAAAAAATCCTCTGCTTAATTAATCAAATGGATGAGGATGAAGTGGTGCTTTTGGGGTTCTGGACTAGTCCTTATGTCATGAGAGTGAAAATTGCTTTGGCAGAGAAGGGAGTCCACTACTACTATCTGGAAGAAGGAAATCTTTTCAAGAATAAGAGCACTTTGCTTCTGAAAATGAACCCAGTGTTTAAGAAAGTTCCAGTTATCATCCATAATGATAAGCCCATTTGTGAATCCCTCATCATCCTTCAATACATTGATGATGTTTGGAATGACAGAGCTCCAATACTTTCAGAGAATCCTCATCAGCGAGCTAAATCAAGGTTTTGGGTTGATTTTTTTGACAAGAAGGTAAGTGATCATAGTCAAAATTTTACAAATTATTTCACTTGATTAATTCTTTTACCAGATGCCATTAATTGCTCCAACATATGTTTTTTCGACTTTTATGTATGGTGGTATATTGAAACACATAAAATTTTCAGTCTAAATGTGGAGATATTCCGGTACCATACAATAATTTTTACTCACTAAAAGCCTATGAAATTTTTTTTGTTTTTTGGAGCGGTTTAACCCCGTTGACTCGACTCCATCTAAGCGAGAGTTTGTGTATCATTTTTTTAATAAAATTTGATCCTCACGTAGTCATGCAAATTAGTCTTATCATGTTTGTGCAGATTGCAGACTGTGGGAGAAGGATGTGGGCTAGCAAGGGAGCAGACCAAGAGGCAGCAAAGAAAGAGTTCATAGAAAGCTTGAAACTGTTAGAAGGCGAGCTTGGAGAGAAGCCCTACTTTGGAGGCGATCGCTTCGGCCTCTTGGATATTGCCCTGGTACCATTCTCTTGCAGGTTTTATACATATGAGACTCTTTGCAATTTCAGCGTAGAGAAAGAGTGCCCCAAGCTCATCGAGTGGGTGAAAAGGTGCAGTCTGAGGGAGAGTGTTTCCAAGAGCCTTCCTGACCAATATAAAGTCTATGACTTTGTGTTGGAGTTCAAGAAAATGCTTGGAATTAATTAGTAACAAAAGTTAAAATTTGTTTGCTTTAAAGATTCAGATTTGCTTGGATGTGACTAGGAATTGCAAGTTGGATTGAAGTATTGCCCTTGTTATAAAAATAAGAGATAAGAGAGAGCAGAATTGAGTTTGCCTCTTGTTGTTAATAGATATATTGATCATATTGTGCCTAAAGATGTTGATGAACATCGACACAATTAACAATCTTTTTATTTATGCTTTCTCTTGAAAACCCATAAATGAGCGAAACGCGACTCCCATCTCCATGAATAGTGTATAAGAAATGAAAGTAGGGCCAAAAAAAAAAAGAAAGAAAAAGGAATATTAGAACTCCAAACTACTAATTCACAAGTCCCGAAAACATAATTGGTTCCATAATTTGCAAACAATAGGTCATTTCTCAAAGCACTTGAAAGTCACAAATATTCTTTCATTTCTTTTCAAGAGAAACGAATTACTAACAATAGAGTTACTGGATTTTAATTATTTCTTGTTTCCTGATGAAAGAGTAGCAACAAAAGCATCCATTGCCTTAACAGAAGACCCCTTTTCAGCATGATCTCTTATTGATGATCTTATCTTCTCCTTAATCTCAGCAGCATTTTTCCTCATTCTCCTCCTCATCTATCACCAAATCTATCACACCCTTCACCTCCTTGAGAGAAACCGAGAGGAAAGCAAGAGAGGAAAAGAGCTCTTGTAAGAGATAGAGTTTTTTGGGAAATATTGTGAGTGGGTGTAGAAGGGTTTCGGGTTTGGGTTATGTTGATTTAACTCATCAAAGGCTCGTTTCGTACGTCGGATTGTACTGACTAATTTATGTCGGATAGTACTGTTTATTCATAATATTATAAGATGTTTGGTGGTGTTCCGAATAAATAGTCTGACTAAGTTAATACATAAGATAAGATTTTATTTTATTTTTCTTTTGTTTTTGCCAAAATCTATAAGACAAGATTACATCAACTAACTCATTATCATAATTGTAGAACTTGGGATGTTTATTGATGGGAAAAAAAAAATCACATCTAGATATATTTAAATAAAAAAAATATTTTCTGATGGTTTTTGCGTTGACATCGTCCTTTTGCCATCCTCTTGTAAACTCAAATGCAATATTGAAATGTCCAGTTGAGATTTTACATGATACAATCAAATCCTGGTTGAATTGCTTTGACATCTATAGCAACCCAACCCAACAAACAAGTCATATATAAATTTAAATATAAACAAACAAACATAAAACTGAAAAATGAAGAAAGTATAAAACTTTAAATCAAAATGACGAAAATTGATGAAAGCAAGAAACAACGGACTTGTTGAAAGGAGAGAACGTCAGAGCTGAACGTGGACTTGTTAAAATCTCTCTCGATAGGTGGAGAAATATCCGTTGATTGCAGAATTGACTTCGTGGTGTTCTCTTTATCCTGGGGACTTCTCCCTTCAATTGGGTATGCAAACCCCACCAGCCCATGGAATTGCAATTTCACGAACTTGGACGTCGTCGATGGCGATGAAGCGAGAGTCAACCCCAACCCCAACCGCTGACTGGTGCCTCTTGCATTGGAGAACTATAGGGAGAAGAAGATGAAAGCGTATGATGTTTCACACATATTTTTTTGATTTTTTCTATTTAAACCCCACACTTCTCTTAGTTCACCCCAATACTTAAATCATTAAGTTGTAAGTTTTATTATTGTGTAAAAAGACAAAAAAAGTCATTCAACTTAATACTTAACCCTAATACATCTATACACACACCCCACACACCCCACAACTCTTCAAATTAAGTTTAAAAAAAATACAAACTCTTCTACATCCTATACCAGATTGCTTTTCTATTTTAAAGATGTTGAACATTGACGAGCCTACCACTTTGAAATCTGCGCGAAAACTGATGGAAAGACTTGTTGATTGTTTCACTGTAATGATCTTATTCTCTTCCCTTTGTTGATTGCTTTTTTTTTTTTGGGTACGCTTGGCTGTTGATTGCTTGATTGTTTTGATTTTTGATTTAAAATTTATACATGATGTTTTGGTAATACTGTTCTCTTTCTCTAGAAAGTATGGGGTAACTTGAATTTTTCTTCATATTATATTAATTGACATACACATTCAAAAAGCACGAAACCAAGAGATTCATAGGAATATTGTTAAGTTGGGTTTTTGGTACAGTACATTACATAAGTCTGCCTGTGCAAGTCGAAAAGTCAAAGCATCAAATCCAAAAGATAAAAGCCCATTTCTTTATTAAAAAGGAACCAACGACAAGATCCATTATGATTATATATGCATACATTACATTGTAGGTGTAGCCTTCATTTCACGTAATCAGTAAAATTGAGTTCATGGTCCTATCCTATATTGATATTGATACAACTGTGTTTTGATATTGATGCAACTGTGGTTTTTTTTTTTTTTTGGGTACAGTACATTACATTTGATATTGATACAACTGCGTTTTGATATTGACGCAATTCTGCACAATTTTGGTACAGTACTTTGAGTCTGAAAAGGTCCTGCACACTTTTGATATTGATGCAGCTGTGTTTTTTTATTTTTATTTTTTGCAGCCAGAACAAAATAATTTTACTCCAAGCCATGATACCAGGACAGAAAGTGTTCTAGACACAACTAAACAATTCACAACTGATGAGGTAAATAAATTATTATTATGATGTAACTTTTGAGTGGTTGATAATCTTTTATAACAACAATATATGCTTTATATAGATATTTAATAGTCGAGAAGCATTGCTTAATGGAAGAGGAAGTGAGGCAAGTCTTAGTCTTTTGGTCAACTGTTTTAAGTCAGCATCCTACATGTTATAGGCATGCTATTATCAACCATGAATTTGTTATTGTCTTTTTTGTTTTGGAATTATTCTTTAAAAAAAACACTTCTTTTCATGATTTTATTGTAAGAAAGTGAAAGTATATGGTCTGTGCAACGATTCCAAATCCAGGATAGGAATCAAAAGTTATTCCATGTATGCCTATGAGATAGCACATGGCGGATTGTTAGCCTTTCTTCTTCGGCTTCGTTTCTTGCTTGAGGTATGGAGGACCAACAGACTGGCAAAGAATAATGTGCTTGCAGTTCAGATTAAGCTGCAAACAAATAAATAGAAACTGGTGAGGAAATCAAACAAGCATTTTGGTTATGTGTCACCAATAAGTGAAATACCAATCTTTTGACAAGATGTATAATATGTTCTTCAGCGAGAGGACGTGGTGGGCCAGCAATGCCAAACAATGTCCAACGAAGTAATACCAGGCAGGGTGCTTGCATATACTGTCATCAAACAGGGCATTCTTCAGGCAATTGCCCTTCCCAAACTTCAGGTCCTCGAAGTTCGAGGCCTCAATCTATGAATGTTCAAAGTGGTATGACTGCTGAACTTCCATTTATATTTTTTGAGTTCATATTTTGTCAGAAGCTGTTGCATGGACTAAGTGACCAAGACAAGTATAATCGTTGAGGATGGGAGCAAATGATCATATAATGTTAGAGGACAGCATGAAAGTGGAACATGTCATCAACGTTATAGGTTTGGAAGTTTTAGGGAAATAGAATTCTTCTTAGGAACTATTAAATTAAACTGTATGACGCCTTTTGGGAATATATAGTGATGTTATCAACTGAACTGAATTTTGATTTCAAAGGATTAACATTGTTACATATGAATCTGCAGTATTATAATGGGAACCCTCTTTGTCAAATGGCAATGGCTTTCGATTGCTGCTTCAGCAGTAGAAAAAAACTTATTTTCTCCTCTAAAAGTAGCTTGTGGGGTTTAAATAGAAAATTTCTTTTATTTCTTATTTTTTCAGATTGGGGTGTATTTAAGGGTAGTTTGGGAAGATAGTGGGGTTTACTTAGAAATTGTGAAAATTTAAATTAAAAATTGGGGTGAACTTAGAAGATGGGGTGAACTAAGAGAAGTGTGAGGTTTAAATAGAAAATCTCATTTTTTTTTCCCTAACTTTATAATTAAGTGTGTATTATCTAAAACGGGGTGTACGAGTTGCATTAATTAGTCAAGTAAGGAGAGTATTAAAAGCCCAAACTGTTTAAAATAATCAGGTGATGAAATAATACAAGTTGACACCAAACAACTGACATGGACTATTTACTCCTATCTAAAGTCTAATACGGTGTACCACACGAGCCCCAAGTGTATATTGTAATGTTATTATTCTCATTGGGGTTCATCATTAGGTTGGGCTGCCAGGCTCGGAATTTTTGGATTCGGGCCGGACGTCATGGGCTTTTTTAAATTTTCAAGTTGGGTCGGACCGAGATGAGGTTTCAAATTTCAAGACATGGGCATGCCCATTGGGTCAGGCCTAGCCGCCCATGAGCCTAGAAAGGCTGGTCCCTTTTTTTTCATTTTCTTTTCTAGTCTGTTATAGCTTTTTATTAAAAAGGAATGAGAGCACCACCACGACCAAGTTATGAGAGCACCATTACAAATGAATAAGGACTTAGAGAGATCGAGAAAATTGGAGCTTGAATTTGAGAGAATAAAGGAACACTACACCAAATTTTGCCTTTCGCAACAGTATATAGGCATCGGTGAATCCGAAAACCGATGCTGTTAGTACATTAAGCATCGGTTTTATAAATAATAAGACTAAAAGTATATAAAGGCATCAACACAAATTTTTGGTTTTCCCTACCCATGCCATTGATTATATTTAGCATCGATAATTGAAATATACTGATGCGTAAAATAGTTGGGCGAAAAATAAAATTTAAGCACCAATTTAGCTCCGATGCCAAAAGCCCATTGTTCACCGCTACAATGTTTTTTTTCCCAAAAAAACATTTCGGTCCCTTCGTGAATTTTTCAGGTTCCCCCTTCTCTCAAAAAGTTTCCCTCTTCTCTCTCTCGATAGTGACTGAGCGATGCTCACTCTCTTCATTTCTTTTCCTCCATCGATTTCTTCTACATCCTCAATCTCTGCCGCCATCCTTTCTATCCTCCATCCATCTCTGCCGCCATCTTCTTTCTCCTCCGTCTCTACCGCCATCTTCTCCTAAACTCTAAAAATTAGAACCAACAAAACCTAATTTCTAAGACCTCTTTTGATATCTCAGATTTGATTTGATTCGAATCCAGATCTGAGGATGTGATGGGCGATTTCAACCTCTCGAGCTTCATCGTCGCCATTATCCAGATCTGAGGTAAATCGGAGGTACCAATCTCGCTCAAATTTCCCAGTATCACTTACTAAGCATCCTTCTATTGTGTTTGTGTTAGATGGTTTTGTTGAATACTAAAGCTTTTCAGTATAGGAAATGGCTCATGCTGTGCCCAAGAGTGGGATCTTCGTTGGTCTGAACAAAGGCCACATCGTCCCCAAACGTGAATTGGAAATATGAATAAAGGGCCGAAGAGCTGACCCAGCTACAGCTCGTCGAACGCGAAGACATCGACGATGAAGAGGACCTCTTTGAAGTGATCGACAAGTGTAAGCTTCTTCACGACCTCCGCTTCACTTCGCTTTCCGTTCACATGCTTAATTCTCGATATATACCACTTCGAATCACACATTATTTTCGTTTAAATTCAGAAAAATAGAATTCGTTAACTATTTTTCTCGATTTATTTAAACATTCATCGTTTCAAGATTGATCTCTGTGATTCAGTGTTCAAAGCTGAATCGGATTTCAATTTTCTTTTTGTATTTTTAAAATTCTGTTCGATTTGCTCTGTTTTTATATATAATTCGATTTTTCTCACTTCAATTGTTTGGTTTGCATAAGTGAAAACCTTGTGTGTCTTGATTTTGGGCAATGCCATTTCTGCAGCTTGCCATTTCTATTAGCTGAGAAAAATACTGTTTAGATTTGCAAGTTTTTGGGCCATCTTTCTTTTGATTCGACAAACCATTAAGTTCTTTGCTGGGAATAGTCATATATTTTCTGCATTTTTCTTTTTTGTGTTTGCATTCTCAACTATATTTGGGGTTCTGCTGAACATGTAATATATTTCGGTAGGATCCTAGAAACGGTTAAGTTCTCACTGAATTGTACCTCGGTAGTTGCCGATGAATTTGGTTTGAGCACAAAAATTGAGTTTTTAAGCAATTAGATTGGAAGTAATTACAGTTCAATTTTGCGTCCTGTTATGCTGCAGTTATCTCACTCCATTATCTACTTAAAGAAGATGGGTTCAGTTTGAAATATCTCACACTTATACTATTATTTTCTTGGTTTGTTTTTTCGAAGTAATGGTTTGCCATTGGTATTAGTTAATGCATTGATGAGGTTGGCTGAATTAGTTGCTGTGTTTTGAAAGTGTAAAGTTTCATGTGTGATACCTTTTTACTCATTTACTTATTTATTCTTTACATTTTTTATGGTGCAAAAACAGTTAAATTAGCAGATTTTGGGTTAGCAAGAGAAGAGTCATTAACGAGATGATGACTGCAAAAACTGGGACATACCGTTGGATGGCTCTAGAGGTACTGCACTCCTTCCCCAGCTCTCTTGTGTATCATCATGCATAAAACCACATTTGAGTTGCTTTACCTGTTTGTTTGCAGCTGTACAGTACTGTTACATTAAGGCAGGGAGAGGGAAAGCATTACAACCATAAAGTGGATGCCTATAGCTTCCCAATCGTTTTGTGGGAACTCTTATGCAACAAGTTGCCTTTTGAAGGCATGTCAAATCTCCAGGCAGCATATGCAGCTGCATTTAAAGTAAACATATCTTCCCCATCTATACGATATTTCCCATCTTAATTATTTTGGATGTAAGCCATTCCCTTTTGTTTTTCAGTTTGGTTTTTTTATTCTAAAAAAGGCAGATGCCCATATCAGGTTCATAAAAAAATAGAATAATCATTTTGCTTGATATATTGATTCATGTAAGAATTTTTTCTCCCAATTGTCAACTAACATATGTCCCCATTTATGCAACATTGTATAAAAATGATTTAATAGATCTTGAGCATGTATGTATGGATTGCTTGTTCTATATTTGTTTTATCAAGCTAGAACAACCTTCTTAGATCCCAAAATCAGTAATCTCACATTTCCTATGCTCTTTCTAACTTTGTATAATCTTATTTCCAATTGTTGGACGAACAATTCTTGTATAGGCTTTTGTTCAGGTTACTAAGTGGTATTGAAATGACAGAGAAATCTTTGAGTTGCAATGAAACCGGAAAGATGGTATCAAAATGAATCTAAATGGCAGTTGTCCAGTTTTAATTCAATTTTGCTTAGGCTGCATGCAGTAAGTGTCATTGTTCTTATTTCACATATTTTAAACTATAAATTGGTGCCTTTGTTGTTTGCAGGTAATAATACAGTCAGAATATTGGGGGTGGGAGTTGTTTCGGCTGCTTGTTGATGGTTACAGTACAAGGTTTACTAGGCTTCATGTTGTTGGTACCTACTATCTAGTGTTTCATATTTTTAACTGTAAAAGGGAGACTATTTTTGTCTTTTCCGTCTACAATGAAATACAAATGCATTGCAATTTCTCCACTTTTGTTTTTTGCATTGTAAATGATTGAATTCCAATTGTATTGCTCAATTTTTTTTTAAGTGCAATTCATGATTTGGATTGATATTCTAAGAGTAATAAAGTAAAGTATAATTTCTAAAATCAACATCAGCACTCCATGAGAACTGAAGCCTATAATCAGAAGGGTCAATAATATTTGTAGAAAGTAAAACCATTTGTTGGCTTTTCACTTCAGCATAAGCACAAAAAACGAATGCGTAAACCATAATTTGCAACAGCAATGGCATATTTTCTGAAGTGGTAAGTCAGAACACGCTTCAGTAAAAATAAAACCATTGATGCTATAATTAGTATTTAGCATCAGTTCTAATATATTCCCTGATGCTATTAAACGTTTAAGGCATTGGAGGTCAACGCTTTTTGGCACATGGTAACAACTTACGCATCGGTGATTATGAAATACTGAAGTCGTAAATAATATTTAGCAACGGATAATATCCGAAGTGTATTAGTATACTATATGCATCGATTCCCAATACTTCCGTTCAGGGGTACCTTTACAACGGATATTATCCAAAGCTAAAGGTCTTTTTTCACGTAGTGGAATGAGTGTACCATCACCAAAGGAATGATGATTTAGAGAGATTGAGAAATTGGAGCTTGAAATTTGAGAGAATAAAGGAATGGGAGCACCACCATCAAAGGAGAGGATTTAGAGATTGAGAAAAAAAAAAAAAGGAGATTGAAATTTGAGAGAATAAAGCTTCACAAGTAAGAAAGTTGAGTGAAGAAGTATAATATTTAATTGGGTATTATATTAATTATTTATTACTTATTGGCTGGCCATGCTGAGGGCTTGGTTAAGGTCTTAAACCGGTCGAGCTGCGGGCAAGCTCAAGGTCTCAAACCCTTGGACCAAGCCCTACCAAATCGTAGGGCAAGTTAGGCCAAGCGAGCCTAAACAATTGGGTAGATTGGCTTTAGCCCATCGGGTCTCGAGCTACCCATTTTGGCTCATCGGTCGCAGGAAAAATGTTGATCCCTAGTTTTCATAGTTAAATACTCTATCTGGGGATGTAGGCATGATTTTGCCGAACCTCGTCACTCTCTTGGCATTCGCAGGTTGTCTATCCTCCTAGTGTATGACTTGGAATATATGAACGTGTCTCGGGAAGGAGCTCCGTATTGAACCCTAATGGTGTTCGTGATCATGTCCTGAAGTTGTTGGACCGATAAAGAACCCATCGAGAAGGCGTCGCCTTTTCCAACTTCTCACCCGACTTTATTTCATGACCCAATCCTTTCTCGCTGGATTCAGCTTCATGATGTGGTCCTTTCTTGTGCACGTCTTGACCAGGCTCCTTATCTTGATGTGCCTCATACTAATTCATGAGAGAAGTAATCAGCGCATCTTTCTCTTCGACCACCTTTGTTAGTTTTGTGACCGCTTTGCTCATATAGGCCAGCTGTTCTTCAATAGACATCGATCCTGTCACCATGACTTGCATGGCCATAGAAAAAGACTCATCTATGGACACCGAGGGTTGCATGGAAATCTTCTTTTGTTGGTCGTCAGACGGGGATCCATGGTATGAGCATGTGCTTGAGTCAACGTCTGAAACAGGCGAGAGTGAATGTTCTCTTGAATTCTTTGAGCCCAAAAAATTCCTTTCTTCGTTCCGAAAGTTTCTCTCATCTGCTTGGGGGTATTCTTCTGTGCCCCCAAGGAGGCCAAATTGATAACAAGTTCACCCATTTGATTCACATCTTTCGCCTTGGCTTGACTCAGTATGGAAGTGACATGTTGAGTTGTGGATATCGCCTTGGCCTTGCTCTAGGTGATGACCCTAGCTAAGACTCTGCTTGAGAAGGGGGCGCTCAAGCTTTTGCCTCTTGTCGCAGGAATCGTTTGAGTCTTCCTGGAAGCCATTGTTTTCAATGTATTGATTGAGCTTGGAACTGGAGAAAGATATGAGAGGCAGAGATAGTCCCACCGGGTGTGCCAAATTTGTAAACACAAATTTCCTGGGACAAATGAGACAATAACACGTGTACAAAATAATATTTGTATTAATGAAATTTAGGGTTACAATCTTTGTATTAAATCCTCTGATTCAATCTCCAAAGTGTTTTAAGAAAATTTGTGTTTGATACAAGGGTCGCAGAGACTTGATCTTGATCAAATGGGTAGCGCAAGGCTTGTTTGGTGATTAGATTTTTCAAGGGTGGAGGAACCGGCACATATTTTTTGTGCTTGGCGGCTCTTTCAAAGTGAGGTGAAGAATGCAAAGAGTTTTCTGTTTCTTCTGAATGCTTAGTCTGTCTAAGCTCCCCTCTTTCATCTTGAGGCCTCCTATTTATAGGCTCTTGCAGGATGCTTGACCTAAATAGCTTTCCTTCTTTAGGACCTTGCTTTGTGGGATTTTGATTTGATTTAAAATCAATTCCGATAATTTGGCAAATTAACCCAATTATCTTCGATTGACTGATATTTGATTTAAATCAAAGTCAATCACAAAAGATTCTTCCCTTTAATTTTGTCTTCACTTTAAACTATTTGATGCACTCTGACGGATGTCGACACATGTCACCTTTGACAACTAATCCAATTTTGATGAGTCGTATGCCACATGGGCGGATTACGGGGCCCACAATTTAATCCACCAAACCTTAATTATTTTCTTATTTAACGAAATTTATTGTGCCAAAATTTCTTTGTCAATAGCGGTTTTCGAGGTGAAAACGAATACTCGCGCGAATGGGATAGATAATGGCATATTTTGTAAATTTGAAACTAAATATTGAAATTTGAAAATAATGGCATAATGGCATATGCTGTAATTTTGATAATTTTTAAATTATATTATTGTAAAATTAGGTACTACTTTTTGGTCTTTGACCTTATGCTAATGAGATGAAATTGTATTCCTATCTTCCAAATTAGTAAATAATTTTGTGTTTTAAAACTAAAGCAACCTATTTTTTATTTCGTTCATTGAGTTGCTGGGACCTACATATACTTATGCAATATCACAATTTTATACAAAACTGTTCGACTAAGTATTAGTTAAAGAGAGTCGTTTCAGAAAACGTCACTACTATAAAAATCGAAATAGACAACGGGAAACCACCGTCGTGTAAAAGGTTTTCGCCCGGTCGTGAAATCGACTGCCGTCTATTTGGGTTTCAAACTACGACGGCTTTTCACCGTCGTTGTTTATCAGTAAAGACGACGGTTTTTAAAGAAAATCGTCGTTGTTTAGGGGTAAATATCGTTAATTATAGGAGGAAAGACGACTGTTTTTAATAAAACCGTCGTGTATTGTATGTAAAGATGACGATTTTTTTATGAAAACCGTCGTGGATTGTTTATAAAGACGTCATCTTTACATACAATAGACGACATTTTTTTATAAAAAAACGTCATCTTTACATACAATAGACGACGGTTTTTATAAAAAGCGTCATCTTTACGTACAATAGACGACAGTTTTTTTATAAAAAAGCGTCATCTTTACGTACAATAGACGACGGTTTTTTTATAAAAAGCGTCATCTTTACGTACAATAGACGATGGTTTTTTTTTATAAAAAGCGTCATCTTTACGTACAATAGACGACGATTTTTTTATATAAAAAGCGTCCTCTTTACATACAATAGAAGACGGTTTTTATAAAAAAAGCGTCTTCTTTACGTACAATAATGCTTTTTGATTTCCTATGATGCTATACAACGATTTTAACTAGAAAACCAACCATAATGCTTTATCAAAAATAGTTCCTAACAAGACCTACGTACTCCTAATCCAAGCATTCCTCATCCAAACATACAAATGATGCACAACTGAAATCTCCTCCATCATCCCTGTAAATAAATCAAAATGACAAAGAGAGAAAAATAAAAGAAGCCAAGATTACAAACATAAAAAATTAGGTGGAAGAGAAATTTTACCATTGGTCCATATTTCCATAGAAAACTTGTAAAATGAGCATAAAAAAGACCATCGAGAACCTGCAAATTTTCAACAACAAAAAAACATACAACTCACATAGAAAACCTGCAAAAGAAAAAGTTATAAATCTGCAAGCTTCCTCTTCATCTCCTGATAACCAAATCAGAAAATCTAAAAAGAAACCAGAAATAAAAAAAAATATGTAAACAAATTAGACAAATCAAGAGAGACAAAATCTGAAATTAGGGATACAAAGAACATACCAAAAACGCAAAGAGACTAATCCAGAATTCACTAGCAAGATATAGAAGGGTATTAAGAGATTAGGTGACTTTCAAATCAAACCTTTCAACCAGCTTTGATTCTCAAATACAGAACATCCCTCTACATCTTATGGATTTGCTAAGACCTCAATCTCTCAACTCCTTCATTGATATTTATCTTTTGATGATTTTGTAGAGAGTTTCATGATGGTGTTTTAGAGAGTGCAGGAGGGTTTCAAGGAGGGAGAGATAAAGTTTTCAGAGACGGGGGAAAATCTAAAAATTTGACAAGCACGAATTCACTTAAGTAGACTTTTTTTAGCGTGTTTTAAAAGACAACGCTTGTTAATGAGAGATAAGATTTTCAAAGACGGGTGACAAATTTGAAAATTTATCGAGCGCGAATTCACTTAAGCGGCCATTTTTTAGCGTGTTTTAAAAGACGATGCTTTTTTTAAAAAAAAATTTGTCATCTTTACATATAATAGACGACGGTTTTTTTATATAAAAAGCGTCATCCTTACATATAATAGACGACGGTTGACGGTTTTTATAAAAAGCGTCATCTTTACATACAATAGACGACTGTTTTTTATAAAAAAGCGTCATCTTTACGTACAATAGACGACGGTTTTTATAAAAAGCGTCATCTTTACGTACAATAGATGACGATTTTTATAAAAAGCGTCATCTTTACATACAATAGACGTTTTTTTCCGCTACACTCCTTGACCCTATATGAATACAATGACTGAATTTGATCTTCAATTTAAAATATTTACACTAGTGGATACCACAAAATCTTATGTTATATTTAACGAAAGTATAAATAAACTCTTAATTGTTAGTGAATATTTTTTTTTATGGCATACGCATTTTAAGAAACTAGTTTCAACGATCCAACCGTCAAACTTGTTTGTTTATACTTCGAGATCATCTACACCAAAAATCGAAAAAAATAAACCTTCAGAGATAAAGTAACGGGACAAAAAATTTCGACGGTTATAAATGAAAAATCATGATTTAACGGTTATTTTAACTCCGATTTTGATGATTTTTTTACCGCTACACTCCTTGACCCAATATGAATACAATGATTGAATTTGATCTTCAGTTTAAAATATTTACACTAGTGGATACCACAAAATCTTATGTCATATTTAACGAAAGTATAAATAAACTCTTAATTGTTAGTGAATATACTGTTTTGATGGCATACGCATTCTAATAAATTAGTTTCAATGATCCAACCGTCAAACGTGTTTGTTTATACTTCGAGATCATATACACCAAAAATCGGAAAAAATAAACATTCAGAGATCAAGTAACGAGACAAAAAATTTCGACGATTATAAATGAAAAATCATGATTTAACGGTTATTTTAACTCCGATTTTGATGATTTTTTACCACTACACTCATTGACCCAATATGAATACAATGATTGAATTTGATCTTCAATTTAAAATATTTACACTAGTGGATACCACAAAATCTTATGTCATATTTAATGAAAGTATAATTAAACTCTTAATTGTTAGTGAATATATTGTTTTGATGGCATACGCCTTCTAAGAAACTAGTTTCAACGATCCAACTGTCAAACTTGTTTGTTTATACTTCGAGATAATCTACACCAAAAATCGAAAAAAAATAAACATTCAGAGATAAAGTAACGGGACAAAAAATTTCGACGGTTATAAATGAAAAATCATGATTTAACGGTTATTATAACAAACCATCATCTTTACATATAATAGACGACCATTTTTTATAAAAAGCGTCATCTTTATATATAATAGACGACCCTTTTTTTTTAAAAAAAAATCGTCATCTTTACATATAATAGACGACGGTTTTTTTTTATGAAAAGCGTCATCTTTACATATAATAGACGACAGTTTTTACGATTTTTATAAAAAGCGTCATCTTTACATATAATAGACGACGGTTTTTTCGGTTTTTATAAAAAGCGTCATCTTTATATATAATAGACGACGGTTTTATAAAATCGTCATCTTTACATATAATAGACGACGGTTTTAAAAAAAATCGTCATCTTTACACATAATAGACGACGGTTTTTATAAAAATCGTCATCTTTACATATAATAGACGACGGTTTTTAATAAAAATCGTCGTCTTTACATATAATAGACGACGGTTTTATAAAATCGTCATCTTTACATATAATAGACGATGGTTTTTATAAAAATCATCATCTTTACACATAATAGATGACGTTTTTTTTTATTTTATAAAAAGCGTCATCTATACATATAGTATGACGTATGATAACAAAATCAAAGAAATAAATTGATAAAAAAAATTCGTATTAAGACGATGGTTTAAATATAAGGTATGACGTATAAAGGGAATAAATACGACGTTAAATTTTATAATACGTCGTTAAATGTAAAACAAACGTGGTGAGATTTAAAGATACCGTCGTAGAACTATACGAGAAAGACGTCGATATATTTTTATTTTCCGTCGTTGTACATTAATTTAATACGGCGATATTTTGTATTTTACCGCCGTGGATTTATTTGCAATTATATGGCGCCTTATACGAAAACTTGGTCGTGTTATTTTCTGCGTAAAAACGGCGGCTTTTTTTGAAATCGTCGTCTTTACTTTCTACGTCGGTCGATTCATAACTTCTGCCGTTCTTTATTTGCTTTGATTTTACATTGCGGAAATCCTATTTCAAATAGACGTCGGTTTTTTAATTAGGTACGTCGTTGTTTATGAACAACCATTTGAATCTCCATTTTTTAGGTGTCTAAGGTGTTATTACACGGCGGTTTTATAGAACCGTCGTCTTTTAAAAAACAACGACGGTTTTCACTTAGACCGTCGTTTTTTTCTGGTCGTCTTTGTCACTTTTTGTAGTAGTGCGTGAACTCTCATAGCCAATTTATCGATAATGTTTGAGAACTTTTGGGGCCAGGACCACTTTAGGCCATATACTGGCTCCTCCCTATTGACTATACATTAGCTAGGGTTAATGAATTAGGTCTAGAATATTAAGCCAAACTTGTGTATGTACATATTACTTGCAACTTATCATGGGTTGTCATTGTGCAGTAGTTAGGGTTAATGAATTAGGTTTTATGCCAAACTTTTTTTTGGTCAAAGGTTTTAGGCCAAATTTAAGCCAACTACTATAATGGTAATGTATTTTAACCAATTTTTCAGTCTTTTTATTTATTTTTTTCAATTCACGCACCCAGATTCTAGAATATTCTTTATTTTCGAATCGGGTCGTGACAAGCGATCTGATCCGATATGCCAAATCATCGAAACTGATTAAAATTGGATTGGATTGGATCTTGCACAACCCTAAAACCAGTTGTCGGCGGTGTATTCAATCCATACTTATGTGGCGTTTTATGATTTTAATGGAATTTAAAAGTCTGGAGGTATTCAACTCAAATTTTTAAAGACTTTATAAAAGTCTAGTGGTAGTCGACTGTGACTTTTAAAAAGTCTTTAAATGCTTAGCGGTATCCAAATATTTAATGACTTTTATGGGTCATTCGTGGTGATCATAATGAATTTCAAAATAACACTTGCTTAGGCTTTACTTAATGAAGGGACTTAGGTTTCACAAAGTCTCATCTTAAAGTTCCACGTAATTTCTGAAGTTCCTTCTTTGGAGTTGCCAAATGGGTTACCTGGTCTACATGAACTTATAAGTCCCAGGAGAGCCCAAATCTTGTCCAATTGACTCATCCAAACGAACCCTTAAGAGTTTGTTAAATAGTGAGTTTATGTAGACTTCTAAGGGTAAAGATTAAGACCAAAAGTTTGGCCAATTCACTAGATCTATGTAAAATGCGGAGAAATTATCGTATGGTACATGAATGTGGTAGTGTGCTATATTGGGTTTCACATCTTATGATATGATTGAACACAAAGTGATATTTTACACAAACACATGGAGTTATACTGATGTACTCTAATACCAACTTCGAGCATATAAGACTCCATTTGGATGGAGGGATTCTAAATCGATGAATTTAGATAACATTATAAAGTAAAATTATTTGTATCGACTATTACAATTCATGTATGCCAAGAATTGGACAAGAGAAAAAGAAACAAAATTACAATTCAAATTATTCCTTGCATACAGTCACTTCAAATGTACTACATTTAGTTATTTTAAATACATTCAATCTAATGTGGTTCTTGTTCTTATAGCAAATTTGGGATCATCTAATCCAAATAATTCCTTTCAAATCCCTCTATCAAATGGAGCCTCTAAAATCGTAAATTTCTCCCATCCCACGCATGCATTTATGCTCATACCTTTCACAACAGCATATATATTAATTCTTCTTCTTCTTCACCATTACATATAACTTCAACCAAATCCAAAGGAATCAGAAAAACCCAAAATCAGAGCTGGGATTTGAAAATGAGCACATTGTGATGCTGCCATTCATGGCTCAAGGCCATATCATACCATTTCTAGCACTAGCAAAGCAAATCCAGCAAAGAACAAACTTCACCATCACCATTGCCACAACCCCCCTCAACGTCCAGTCCCTCCAATCCACCATTTCCACCTCATCAAACAACAACACCATCAACTTGGCTGAGCTTTCATTTTGTAGCACAGACCATGGCTTGCCCCAAAACACTGAAACCCCAGAGAACTTGCCTCTCAGCAAACTGATCAATCTTGTTGCTGCTTCTGTCAGCCTTGAAGCTCCTGCTCGCCACCTAATCTCCGACATCATGGAAAAGGAAGGCCGCCCGCCGCTTTGCATAATCTCTGATGTGTTTTTGGGATGGGCTAATGATGTTGCAGACAGCTTAGGCACTGTCAATGTGAGCTTCACAACAGGTGGTGCTTATGGAACTGCAGCTGACACGTCCATTTGGCTCAACCTCCCACACCGCTCTACAGAGGAAGACTTCTTCACCGTTCCTGGGTTCCCGGAACGGTGCTGTTTCAATATCTCTCAGCTGGATCCATTTACAAGAGCTGCAGATGGTACAGATTCTTGGTCCAGATTTTTCCAGCCTCAAATTTCACTTTCTACTAAATCTTTTGGTTGGCTGTGCAATACTGTGGAGGAAATTGAACCCTTTGGATTGGACATCTTGAGGAATAACTTGAGGCGTCCTGGTTGGTCCACTGGGCCTCTCATTCCTAGAGAGGCACTCAAGAACACATCAACTTTGGATTTAAGTGTCTCAAGGCAACGTGCGGGTAAAAAACCGAGTTTTCCTGCTAAGAAATGCCTTGAATGGCTTGATCAACATGCTTCAGATTCTGTTATTTATATTTCGTTTGGTTCTCAGAACACAATCAGTGAAACCCAAATGAAGGAATTGGCTATTGGGTTGGAAGAAAGCGGGAGGGCTTTCATTTGGGTCATAAGGCCTCCATTAGGATTTGATTTGAAAGGAGAGTTCAGAGAAGAGTGGCTGCCTCAAGGATTTGAAGAGAGAATGAACAAAAGGAAACAAGGGTTGTTGGTGCACAATTGGGCACCTCAGTTGGAGATTTTGTCACACAAAGCCACAAGGGTGTTTGTGAGTCATTGTGGGTGGAATTCAGTAATGGAGAGCTTGAGCCAGGGTGTGCCAATTGTTGGGTGGCCATTGGTTGCAGAGCAGGCTTATAATTCCAAGATGTTGGTGGAGGAGATGGGTGTGAGTGTGGAGCTGGCAAGGGGTGTGCAAAGTAATATTGTTGGGAAGGAGGTGAAGGGTGTGATTGATTTGGTGATGGATGAAAGTGGAAAAGGAGGAGAGATGTGGAAAAATGCCGTTAAGATTAAGGAGAAGATAAGAGCATCAATAAGAGATGATGCTGAAGAAAAGGGGTCTTCTGTTAAGGCAATGGATGATTTGGTTGCTGCTCTTTTATCAAAGAAACAAGAATCATCAAAATCCAGTAACTATTTTGTTAGTAATTAGTTTTTCTCTTAAAATAAATGGAAGAATATGTGTGACTTCCAAGTCATTTGATAAATGAACTATTGTTTGCTAATTATGGAGCCCATTTTAGGGACTTATGAATAAGTACTTAGTAATTCTAATATTGAACACTATTCGTGGATATGGCAAGAGGTTGAACATCATGTCTGTAGCTTTAAATTTGATTTTTAAACAAGGACCAAAGAAATATCGAATATGCTGGGAAACCATAAAAATCTCTCTCAACTCTCTTTTTCTAAGCGGGCCTGTGTGTTTCCCAAGGGGGGACTCCCCCTCCTCTTTCTCTCTCTCTCTCTCTCTCTCTCTCTCTCTCTCTCTCTCTCTGTGTAGGCGTAATGCCTGAAAATTAAGCACACCTCTTCCCATCTTTCTTTCAATGACAAGCTTGTTTGTGCAAATTTCCTCTAGTGAGAATATTCGTGAAAGATCATCTTCACACTCAATCCTCTTCTTCCCCGATCCCTGAAAAATAGATTTGGTCAATGGAGCACACCTGGGGGTGTTGGCTAAAGGTCATCCGATGCCTAAGTCAATTAAATGGTCTTAGGAAGATACAGCTTTAGCTAAAAAGGATGGAGTTTTCTCTATGGTACAAGAGAGAAGAGAGTGTGGCCATGAGCAAGGAGAGAGTAGGGATGGCAACGGGCCGAGTAAGGGTCGGGAATGACAATATCATCCCCGCCCCTGCTTCCCATCCCCTCCCCCGTCACCACCCCCATCCCCGGTTAAGAGTTTTCGGGGAATCCCCATCACTGCTTCCCATCCTCTCTCATGTTATTATTATCTTTTTTTCTTTTATTTTTCCGAATGTTATTATTATCTATTTCAATTACTAGAAAATACAATACAGTCTCATTAAAAAATACAAAGCTAAATCTGCAAGACTGATAAAGGACCACATTTAGCAAATCTGAGAGAAGCCTAACCAGAACACTAATCACGTTAGTTGTGGCATAATTCCCACAATGAAGAAAAAAAATTAATGAAGCAGAGCTTATCATCATACCAAAAAATACACAATTCAAGAAAATTGCCTAAGGTCTAATTTTTCAACAGTAATTGATCACAACACAAGTCAAGAAAATTGCCTAAGGCATAATCCTCGATAATAAAAGAAAAAATTATATGAAGTTCTCTCCCTTCCTCTGTGTTGTTATATTGCTCTTGTGAGTTACTTAATTTTGACAGAAACTTTGGTTGTTGTGTTGATATGGTTAATTTTTTTACAATGGTTCACGATAATAGGACAATGCTAATTAGATCATGTGGAATTCGGATGCAAAATGAATGAGTTTACAACTCTTGGTTCGGTACGTTGCGAAAATTAGATCAGTTCTTGCATTAATATTTTTAAGGCTAGTTCAGATGTCTCCAATCCACTTATCTATTTCCGCATAACTGAAATGCCTTCTTCATTGCACCACTGTAGCCTCGTTCATAATGTGAGGTTTCATGTGTTACAAATTGAAAGCAGCACCATAACCACAACATACAAACATTTTGAAGGGTTTACATAACCTGTCATCAAATAGTTTGGATAATTTAAACTAGTAAAATACTGAGGTTTTCTCTAGTTTGCTTCAGTGGGATGAACACATGGCCATTAACTGAACATAAAGGGACGTGTGTTTGTCCCACTGAAGCAATGCAAATTTTGTTTACTTTTATACAATTCGATGCTCTTCCAGCCATTCTACCAGGTTTTTATGGACTGTCTACAGCGGGACTTAAAGATTAAAATGTAGTTTTAACTTTTCTTTCAAATATAATTTCAGGTATCTATGGTGACTCGTAGAGCTAGCACCAACCCGGAAGGTTCAAGTGTAATGATTGAATGATGAATGCAGCTGCAGCATATATTGCACTCGGTATTTACATTTGACTTGTGAAAAATGTTGATTTTGTGACAGCAATTGTGTATGTCCTGCCTATTTTCTAGAGAAACTCAAGGGATGCCAAGCTCCTGGAGTGGGTGAAAAGGTGCAGTCTGAGGGAGAGTGTTTCCAAGAGCCTTCATGACCAATACTAATTCTATGACTTTGTGGAAGTCAAGAAAATGCTTGGAATTAGTAAGGAACATAAGTTAAAAGTTGTTTTCTCTTAAGATTAATTCACATTTGCTTGGATATGACTAGGAATTGTAAGTTAGTTTGAAGTATTGCCCTTGTTGTGTTGTAAATCTTTTAATTGTGGATGACTACCATAATATCACTCATAATACCTACCATTAAACACATCATAATATCGTTGTAACTTATGCACTAAGGATTGTATTTAGTACATTTATATGGGTTATAATTATGTGTTTGTAACCTACCAATAATGGGCGGTGAATGTTTGCCTATCCCCGAAGCCTATAAATTGTAGGTATCAAATATGAATGATATATAAGTTCATAGAACAAATTATATGTCTTTCTCTTTCTCTTATTGCTCTCTACAATTCCCCCTAGTTTTATAACAAGTTTTTCTATTTAAACCCCAATAGTTCATTAAGCTCTTAAGTTTTATTATTGTGTAAAAAGACAAAAAATGTCATCCAACACCCCACCAAAAAACACAAACTCCTTTCTATTGCCAAATTACTCTTCTCTTTTGATCCAAGAAACCTACTATACTCTCATCTTCTCTTCACAAATCCTAAATACGGTATACAAATAGTGACTTGTTGGTCGTCAATTGAGGTATATAATGTGAGATTATTTCTTGATTTGGGACTCCTCCTAGAAATGATTGAGGATGCTGCAATTAAAGACTTGTAATTCTAAGGTTGAAGTGAACTTAGAGTGGTGAGGGGCAAGATAATAGGGTGTAGGGTGTGAGGTTGATGAGTTTTTAAAATTTTCTTTTTTGTTGGGTGTGTATCTAGGAGTAGTTTGGGAAGATAGTAAGGTTTTCTTAGAAATTGAGAAAATTTAAATTAGAAGTTGGGGTAAACAAAGAGAAAGTACGGGGTTTAAATAGAAAAACTAATTAATATTCTTTCAAATCAGAGTTGCAGCTAAGCAAAAGTATTGAACTCTTGCCAGTTACTTGGGCTTATGCCGTATGTGTTCGACATTGTGTACATTCATTATTATTATTATTATTTTTAAGACCTTTATTATTGAGAGTGCCATAACATACTAAAGTCATGCTGCGATCAAAAAAAGCTATCCAAAAAGTAGCTACTTTTGTTTATAAAAATGAAAAGTAAAATAAAAAAACTCAGTCAGACTATAAGGAGGCAAAAAAATAGTTTACTTTGGTTATGTATATAAATCCTTGATAAAGCAACAGAAAAAATAATGTATGTGTAACTGAGGGGTCACATATATAATGACATTCTTTGTTCGGCTGAACTATTTCCTTCATCTGCTAAACAACTAGATTCATTCAGAGGTGCAATGCAATCATTTTTTTCAAAACTCCAGGTTCGGTTCAGTCACCATCTTCAAAAGAGCTTAAGAACCTTGCCATCTTTTCTGAAGGGGATTGCTGGCTTTCATTTAATGATTCTTCATCTCCCTCATAATCATCATCACCTTCATAGACCAAATGGATCCCCCACTTCTTCAGCTCAACCCCTTTCATCATCGGTGGCTCTCCCCGTATCACACGTATCTTATAACCATCTTTCAACTTAGAAACCAAGGGATGGTGAGTTGGGTATCGGCACAAATGAACTTGGTCTTCATTTGTATTTGGCACTCCCAATAAGTTCAAATCTGAACGGAAGATAGAAAAATCCAGTATGAGGATCTGTGCTAGAATGTCTACTATTGCAGGGAGTTCTTCTCTTATGTCATATGGTATTTGCTGGTTGAGACTACAACACCTATAATCACACTTTTGAGAACACAGTTTTTTCTTTCTGAGAATGTATCCACATCTTGAGAAAACCAGTCTGGTATCTTGCTCCCGGGCATGCTAAGATTGCTTATTTTCCTCATGTAGCTCTGCAACAAAATTTTCCAAACCTATGATTGTGTTTCACTTTCTTATATATGTATATATACATGTACACACACATACATATATAGTATACACACTGGGAGAGGGAGAGAAAGAGACAGAGAAAGATAGAGAGACAGAGAGAGAGAGTTAGGAGAGCACCTTAGCAAGCCTTTTCTTAATAGCTGATGAGCAAGCTATGCAACCACTTGCATACAACCTTACCAAGGACTTCAAGCATTCAAGTCCTGGAATGTCCACAATTTTCTCACAACTTGTAAGGTTCAGCATCGCCAAGTTTTCCAGGTTTGAAATATCAGAGATACTTTCTAATGAGGTGCAGTTTGCAGCATCCACCTCTTCTAAACTCGAGGGAAGCGGAGGCAGAGCCTTGAGCTTTTTACAGTGAGGTAATAAAAGCTTTCTGAGAAGAGACAGGCCCCTCAGGCTGGCTAGAAGGCTGTAAAAGTTATTGTAGCCTAGATTCAAGACTTCAAGTGATGATAACTTCTCGAAATCATTTGCAATTTTACCAGATATATTACAAGCACCGGCATGCAGTTCATATAGCAGTGATAGATTTGAGAAAGAAGTGGGGAGTATAAATTTAATCTCTTCCGTATCTTCCCTCTTTTGATGCTTCTTTCTCATATTTAAAACCATTAAACTGGAAAGCATTCCAAAGCTTTCGGGTAGTTCTGTCACTGCAGTTTCCACCATCAGCAATCTGTGCAAGGAATACAATTGTCCTATTGAAGCTGGAAGCTTGCAGAGGTGTTTACATTTGTTCAACTGTAACATGGTAAGGTTTTCCAACTTCCCTATCGATTCTAGCAACTTAATAATATCAGCTTCAGTTATGACTATTGTAGTCAATGCCCTCATGCTTCCAATTGATTTTGATAATGATCTAAGAAATCCACATTTCCTCAGCTCAAGCTTCTCAAGTGACTTCAAGGCACCAATCTCATGTGGAAGTTCTGTGATTAATATTTGATCTATTTTTAGCACAACTAGAGAATTCAAACCTCCAATTGAATCAGGCAATCTGCTCAAAATTTGACCGTGTCCGATTGATAATTCCTTCAAGTTTGATAATGAATCAATGGACACAGGAAGTTCTTTGATTCCGCTACAGTAAGTATGAAATTCCATTAACGAACTGAGGTTGCCAATGTGTTTATGCCTAACAAAACACGGTCGTAAAAAGGGACCTCTTCTTGGCCAGGACACTTATTCATAAACGGAAACAGCTGTGTTTTGTCATGCATCTTGCCTTCCTAAAAAACATAAGGCAAATACAAAGGCAGGATTTTCTCGGCCTCTCGACCATAGCATTATGGGCCGAGGCCGAGGTCCGTGAGAGACACGGCCGAAGATACTGGCGTGAGAAATAACTAACGCACAAATTAAACCCTATAAATCATGCAATCGTAGTACGAGTAAGTAGGGATCGTTCTATTCCGGGGATTAGGAGGGATGCTAATCAACACAAATTAAATTTATTAAACTAGAACTAAGTTAAGGGAACAATGATTGGGGGGGAGTTGGATGATTTAAACCAAAGTAAAATTGACAGCAGCAAATAACTAAGATGTGAATGAAATATGGATTAAGGGATAGCTAGAGGATTCTTCTCCACACATGGAACATATGCACACAAATTGATCTCCAGTTACTCTTTCTATAAAGTATGAATGTCAAAGCCCCAAATTAATTGTGAACTGCACTAATTAACTCTCAGATTTTCCTAAGTTCATTGAATTGGACTCAGCGACTCAATCAAATTATTCTTATCAAGTTCCCTATATGAACAGCATGATAGAGATACATATCAAAGATCATTAAGTGCTATGAAAATCATAAGCTTTGACAAAACATTTGTAACTATGAAAAGCATGATACTCCTGCCAGGAATTTACTTAACACAATCATGATTAGTGACTTTTACTACTTGTGAATATAAGTTCATAACGATTAGGTGAAATTCCCTCATATTCTAGCATCAAATCCCTGCATGCAAACTAAGTATGCATCCTTAATAAACATGCAAGAATAAGTCCTGAATAAAACAGAAAAGTAAATCACATTCATACTTTACGAAATCATAACTGGAAGTGATCAATTCATATAAAACATATGTCCATGGCTTCGAATTCACCTCTAACTAAGAAGAAATTTAGTTACACATATTTAATAATTGAAAAGCAATATAGAATAAGAAATACATAGGATAGGATAAAGAGAAGAAAAGAACTAGATGATGGCAGTGAGGAATTCCCAAGACAGCTCCAAGCTTTGCTCCTTTGCAACTAGCTCTCTCTCTCTTTCTATATGAACGTGTATGAGTAATGGATGAAGTGAATTGATGGATTGTTGAATGATTTGTGTTTAGAATTGGAGTGCTATTTATAGGGAGAATGGAAGGGGAATATTTCAATTGAATATGGTTTATGCCAATAGCACTTGTAATTAGAAACTCATTCTTTTGGCTAGTGCACTTCACCAACAAATCCCATTGTAATTAGAAACTCATTCTTTTGGCTAGTGCACTTCACCAACAAATCCCACTAGATAGTCATGCATGACATAGTCAGCTTGTGGGCCGATTTTGGGCTTGTTATTCACTCCAAACAATTCTGGAAAAATATGGATCTTCAAGCCCTTTGTCTTATCTTTCCAAGCATATGCAGCCCAACTCAAGGAAAAATAGGAAAGACCTTCAAATGTCATTTTTGGCCCAGTAACGCAGATGCTGTCGAATTTTGACCTTGAGCTGCTAAATCATGGATAACTTCCTCTAGAAGACTCCAAATCATGAACCGTAAAATGCTACAGAAACTAGACTTCCGTATCTTTCCAATGATGTATGGCTCATTATCTGGTTCTTCTTGAGAAAGTACAGGTTAATCCGTGAATGTGACTGATCTGCAGACACTGTTTTGAGCTAACTTGTCTTCAAAATGCATGTAATGAGTCTCATCCTTATTACACTGAAACATACACAAACTTTATTAAAAGCACAAGTTTAACTCAAAAACATAACCAAATCATAAGTTAGAAGGGTACAAAAAGATATGTAATTATGCACTGATCAGATACTATGGTCAAAACACCACGTGGCTTCAGGGTCCCACGCCCCATTTAATGAAGTAGTGCTTCTGACCACCACAGCAAATCCACTGGGTGCAAGAAGCATTTAATGCACGAGGGCAGAGGGGAAGTGATTGAAGTCAGGATTTCGTAAATAGGGATCAGAGTGGTTAGGCGCAAACATTCTCACGAAGCACTCTCACAACCTAGGGTCAGATCACCAACCACTGGACCAGAGCATTAAATGCATTCCCACGGCCAAGAAGCGCAGAACCCTCGATCAGGGCGGTGACCGAGATTTGCCGAGATTTATGGGGGTCACACCACCATGCTTCACGATCCCAAATGCCGATTTGACTACCCACTTGCCCCAGTCAGACTCCACCATGCAGATATTTTTTCAGGCCCTCAGGCAGATCTTCTTCAGCCTCGATTGGCTCTCCAGGACTCCTCCTATAAATACCAAGCTTAAGACCACGTTCAAAGGGTCCAACACCAAAACCAAAAGCCTCCCACGGAGCAACTTATTTTTCCTGTAACGCACTTTCAATACCTTTACATGCTTTCCTAGGATTAGTGATAGTTCGTAAGGAAAATCCATTCATCAATATATCATACGACCCTTGATTTCTCAAGGCGCCGGAGCACCATCCTTGTTACAGCCTCATTCACCCCATATATCATACGACCGTCGCTCTCCGAGCAACGCGCTGTAGCACCGCCCAAAATCCACCACCTACACCACCACTAAACGGCCTTGTAGCTCAGGCCGTGAGCCTAACGGCTGAGATAAGTTCCTCTCTCAGCTACAATCGTTTGATTAGGAGTCCAACCCCAAACAGGCACATCATTTGAACATCTTCTACCCAAACCCTATCACCATCTCGACGCACGATAGACCGTGCTGGCACGCCCGCGCACAAACGCACCGCATCCAAAAGAAGGACGTCACGTGTTCGCGCACATCCCCTAGGCCCGGAGAACCAGGCCGCGAGATTTGCGACGTCAAACACAATGGAATCAGGAATAGTTGTCAGTGATTTACACCAGAGCAAACTTAGTTTCGCAAGGTTTGCCAAATATCCAAAGGAAACAGGTAGTTTTTCTAAAGCAAAATCGTTGAGGGAGATTTTTTTCAAAGAATGCAACTTTCCTATCAACTCAGGTAGCCCTTTCAAATGTTTGCACTGGTTCAAGCTGAGCTTTTCGAGTTTTGAAAATCGAAAAATAGATTTAGGAAGACTTTTTACAGCAGTGCCATCAAGGAGAAGTTCTTTTAATGATACCATGTTGTCCATGTTGCTTGGCAGTTCTTTCAGTTGTAAGCAACCAGAGAGGATTAGGTTCTCAAGTTTTGTCGGGCCGGAGACATCACTTGGAAGTTCAATGAGGTTTTCACAGTCTCGAAGGTTCAAGTTGACCAATGTATGCAAATTCCCAACCGAGGCATGAAGCGTAGTCAGTTTACTGCAACGCTCAAGAATAAGCTTTTCCAAGGCCCGATTCCCATATAAATCAAGAATGATGGTTAGGTTAAAGCAGCCATATAGATTCAAAAGCATCAATTTCTCAGCCACCTGGAAACAACAAAAGTGTATGAGCATCTACCAAACTGCATTAGTTGTGCATTAGAAATAGAAAGGAAGAGACAAAGATACAAGGCAGACACTTATGAAGATCAGTGATATAAATTCTTACTGGTCACAACACAATTATAATGATAAAGATGATGGATCAGATAGTGAAGCATATACCTTGTTCCCGCCCCCATGCCACAAATGTTCTATTTTGCTGCGTGAAATATCAAGGACGGCAAGTTGGCAAGGGGGAAAATCAGAAGGAAGAGAATTCAGAGGACAACCTTTCCACTGTAACCACTTCAACTCTGCAAGAAGAAACTTGAAGTCGCCTTCCAAATTCAGATAATTGATTTGAAGCAGTCTAAGATTGACCATTGCTCTGAGGGGGGACCTGTCTCTTTTTCTCTGCTTCAGTTTCAAGATATGTTTTGTATCTTTCTTTTAGGTATGTAACTGTAGAGGTAAAAGTTGGGCTTCTTCGAAAGTTATCCCAAGAAATTCTATCACCACTTGGATCCTTCACCGGCCTTTTCATTGATTCAAAGTCTAGGACTATTTTCTGTATACTTCTTATTCCCTATTATCAAGGTATGGAAAAATATGTAAGAAACTGAGTGAAGAAAAACAATAATGCATCATCCTTTAGGACATTCAAGCGTCTTCAACATCTATTTTTTTTGGTCGAGGCGTCTTTGACATCTATATTTAGCCAGAAGAATATATAAACAATAAAAATAATAGTGCTGGAATCTCTACCTTGTCACGATCCCAAAGTCTACTACGCATGCTAGGATCTACAATGTTTTCCTCTGTAACGATTTGTCTTCCCATGTCTTTAACTTGATCGTGCATCCACAAGACACTGTCTTCATAAACTTTAATGAGAGATTTTGCTACGAGGTCAGCAATTGGTATCTCACCATCAAAACCACAACCTTTTAATATGTCAATTGCATCTTCTCTCCTCATATTCATTGCTACAAATAAACATGCAATGTCTAGAAAGATGCACCTCTCTTGCTCATCTAGCGCATCATAACTTACCTTTAACACATCCTGAAGATTGCGCGGACGAATCTGTTTCAGTTTCTGTAGAGCATCTCTCCATTCCTCTATTCTCCTCTTATAAAAAAGGTAAGGACCAAGTACTTCAAGAGCCAATGGTAGCCCACTTGTGAGGGACACAATTTGCTCAGACAGAGTTAAGAAAGTATCTATGGGTTTTTCTCCTCAATGCATGGTAACTAAAAAGTTGAAGTGCCTGAGGGAATTGCAACTCCCTGACCTCATACAAATCGTTCACAAGATGACTGGGTAAGACTTCTCTATCTCTTGCGGTAACAATAATTCGGCTTCCTTCATAGAACCATTGTCTGTTGCCAACTAAAGCATTTAGTTGGTTTACATTATCAACATCATCCAATACAATAAGAACTTGCTTCTCGTTTCTTTGATTACAGAAATGCCAATATTAAGTTCATTTATAGACACGGTATTAGAAGGAAGACTAGCAATAAGTCTGTTTTGAAGAGATACTAAACCCTCAAGCCCTGCTGAAATTTCTCTAACATTTGAGATGAAACTGTGGCACTCAAAATAACCCACAAGTCTATTAAAAAGAGCCTTGGCAAGCGTTGTCTTGCCAACACCGCCCATGCCGTGAATTCCGACAACTCTAATGTGCTTAGATCTTACATCTAACAACCTCATCATGTCTTCAACTCGGGAATCAAGTCCCACTGTGTATGCAGCAAGACCCATAGGGGTTTTGCGTATTTTAGTCAAAACCGTTTTGATTAACAATTGAATCAACTTTGCTTCTTCGCTGTCAATATACATAATCACAAGTACATCACTTAGGCCCTTAGGGTGATAAGCAAAACATAGAACGCCTGGGAATTAATTGTATCTGTTACAGACAAGTTTATCTTGACAACTACTAAATCTTGAAACAAGCCAAAAGTAACAAATCAACTGCAAATCATGTTATCAGTGATCATACAAGAGGAATAAGACGTAGAATGAAAACACCAATTAGCTAACGGGTGGTCCTCAAAATGAAATCATGTTATGCAGCAAAACATAAGAAGCAGCTATTTACGAAAACAAGTGGTCCTCAGAAACAAGCCAAAAGTCTCACACTTTAGAACGAAAATCCGAATGAAAACGAGTCAAACGACAGTGCGGTGAGGAAAGAAAGATACATTAGCTAATCTTTTAAAGAATTGCCCAATTTAAATTACCCTATTGCATATGAATGAATGAATTAAACAAAGTGAAAAGAATACCCCACCACACTTATTTAATTAATTCTTCCAAAACACTTCGTTATATCTTAATATTGTTGAAACAAAAAAATTCGGCCAAAGAAATTTATCATTTATTTCAAATGAAAAATATAAGTGATAAATGCAAGCCAACAGGTATCCTTAAAATTTTGGGATATCTGTTATTTTTCAAATTCATGAGATAATATGCCTAAAAGGAAGGCTAAATCTGTTAAGCATGGATTTGAAATTCAAAGGGTATTATCTGATCAAGGGGTTATCCAGTTGGCCTATAAAAAGGATATATCAAAAAAAAAAAAAGGAGGGGGGAAGGGAGGAGACGACAGATACAAAAAAAAAAAAAAAAAACCTGCAGGAGAAAGTAAGGCAGTGCATAGAAGAATTTCTACAGGTACTCTGTCATTTTATTTTCCTTTTCTACGTTGGGCATAGCATGCCACAAAGCCGTGGGTGAGTAACCCCGAAATCAATTGGATGTAAAAATCCATGGGTGAGTAACCCAAAATTATCTGGATGTAAAAATCCATGGGTGAGTAACCCCGAAATCATTTGGATGTAAAAATCCATGAGTGAGTAACCCGAAATTATCTGGATGTAAAAATCCATGGGTGAGTAACCCCGAAATCATTTGGATGTAAAAATCCACATGGGTGAGAAACCCAGGACCTCTGCAATGGAAAATCTGAATGGATATGCAAATAAAAAAATGGGTTATACCTCTGTCCTTGGGGAGTTTAACACCAGCCTTCTGCGTCTGTCAAGAAAACAAAAGGCACACCAACTTCTTCTATCTTGGGGCTGCTCTGAAACGAAAACAGAAAAAAGGAAAAAAGATCAGCCGCACAGAATAAGAAAAAAAAACTATCATAACAAAGGAAAAGCGCACAGCCCTTCGGGTTTGGTTTGTGTTGGGTTCGCATACAAACAGGACCAAGAAGACCAAAAAAAAAAAGAGGGGATTCCACAAAAAGGAAAGAAGTCCTGAAAGGGGAGGCCACGTTACAGACTTTAGAATTGTGTTTGTTTTTTTAAAACAGGCAAGACAAAAGCACGTGTGGCTGGTGTGTGATTAAAAAATATATATGGAAAAGTTGTTGAATGAATGAAAAAGAGGAAGACAGCCATGTTGGCCTTGGTTTGGTCTGTGCAGTAGCGGCAGCAATTAAACAAAAAAAAAAGAGAAAGACTCATGTCAAAAAAAAAAGGGAAAAGAAAAGACAAGAAAAAGGGAAGAGGGTGGCTGACGCCACTTTGCTGGAGGATGGAAGAAAATTAACAAGGGCACTTGGCGTTGTTGAACAAAAAGGAAAAAGACAAAATCTGGGGACCTTTATGATTACGGCAGTTTTTCTTCTTCTTCTGTTTTTTTTTCTCCTTTTGTCCCAGAGGCTTGTAACAATTGTGGCTTGATGTACCTTTTTAAAGACGGAGGGGGTTGCAATATTTGCTTTCAACTTGGACTGCTCTCAAGCACTCTAGATAAACGTAAGAGTGCAATGCAAGGCCCGACTCTACTTGGAAACAAACTCTGCAAAGAGTTGAATAGTTATCTGGTTGCATCAAATGGCTACTGGACCAAAGCTCTTTGCAGGCTCCTTGTTAGTGGGCTGACTGTCAACAAATAGCAAAAGCCCGAAATAAATTAATGGGCTGTCAAAAATAATTGCTCATTAATTCTCAAGAGCCCCAAATATTTAATGGGTGATACAAATAATTACCCATTGAATTTACAAGAGCCCAAATTTCTTATTATTGGTTCATGGATTAATTTTAAAAATCCTCGTAGCCATATTTGGGCCAAGTATCATTGTCAACTTTAGAAAATTATTGGGTTAATTAAAATGGCTCATTATTTTTCTAAGACATTAAATATGGTACAAAACCATCCAATTTTTCCCATGGGTCATCTACCCATGCAAATTTCGTTGAGATTAAATTCAAATCTCTCAAACACAAATTCTTAATTAGTGGGTTACACTTACCCATTAATTTCCAATTTTTCTCATGGGTCATCTACTGATTAAAATTCCAATGAGATTAAATTCAAATCTCTCAAACACAAATTCTTAATTAGTGGGCTACACTTACCCATTAATTTCCAATTTTTCTCATGGGTCATCTACCCATGAAAATTCCAATGAGATTAAACCCAAATCTCTCAAACACAAATTCTCAATTAGTGGGCCACACTTACCTATTAATTTCCAATTTTCCTCATAGGTCATCTACCTATGAAAATCTCTAAATTGTCCAAAAGACATAAATTCGCAATTAGTGGGCCACACTTACCCATTAATTTCCAAATTTTGGAACTACGTCGGTTTGATCCCCATAGGGGTACGTAGGCAATCTAACATCTCAATAGATGCAACCGCAACCAAATTCTCATCAATCAAATCTCCACCCAAATCATTTCCGAACTACGTTGGTTTGATCCCTTTTAAAAGGGTACGTAGGCAATCTAGAGATTCAATCTAGATGCAACCATCCCAAACACAACTCCACATCGAATCCCTGGTTTAGTCAGCCAAATTCACTCAAACACTCCTCAACACGATTCAAATCAAATTTCCCCCGCAATGAGACATTTACTCATTGCGACTCTTTGACTCTTTGAACTACGAGTGGCTTGATTCTCGCAAGGGATACGTAGGCACCCCGAGGTTGGACTTGGGAGCAGCCGCAAAACCAAACACACACATGTTGTTCCTTTATGATGAAATCAAAGGGTTTTTCCCTTGTAAGCAAGGGATTGTAATTAAGAGACTTGCGTCTCGAATGGGTCGAACCTAAAATAATAAAACCCCATTAATTAGTTAGTGGTGGTGAAATTATGTTGGGAGGTTCACATTTTCCTTCAACATAATTTTTGGCACGCCCAGTGGGATCCATTTACCTTTTCATCTCCAATTGTAAAGCGACTAATGTTTTTTTTATTTGTGTTTGCCACAGGTTAACAAAATCAGATACGATGGCACCACAAGTAACAATTTTCTTCCACAAGATTGAAACTACCAGGAATGCGTGCACTAAACGAGTAGGGTTCTAAAAGACTTTCATTACTGGTGAGAGCCCCATCAAGTACGTTGTTCCAACGCCCATTCAGAGGGTCAGACCTCAAGTCACTCATACGGTCGTCAAGACCCAATTGAAGAAAACACAGTCCAAGAACGCTCTCCGAAATGCAAGAAAGAGGGCTGCACGTGCTTTAAGAAAGAAAGACGCAAAGAAGGAGTCTATTGAGGCAATCTTATCCGAGCTTTCTGGGACAAGCCCAATGGTAACCTTAACCACTCTGGCTATGCCAACTCCCAAGAGGACAAATGCTACCCAATTTGCCCAAATCATGATTGGATCAATTCCGGTCAACCTATATCCTACAGATTCAGCCTTGATGACTTCCATCGACGAAACTAGCAAAGAAATTCAAAAGGATGACTCTCAAGAGAGCATTGAGGTCCAAGGGGCTGAACCGCCGTCAAGCCCTAGAGCCCATGTTGTGGAATCCACATCACAAGAGGTTTACCCATGTTCTCATAAGGGTAAAAGCAAAGCCATCATCATGAAAAAGAAGGTGGTAAATATACGTCATCCACAAAGGAAGCTAGTAAAAAGGGTGAAGATAACTGATGCTTCAAGGGATCAACCACAGGGGGCAGTCTCAAAATCGCAAGATCAGTTGAGGTCCTATGTGGGTCCATTGACTCGTTCTAAATCTCGAGATATGATGGGGATGATTATGCCCGAGTTATCCAGTTTAAACTCAACTCGCTTGGATGATTGTTTGCAATGGAATCCTCTTTATGATGATCTCGTATCTCAAACTCAAGAGAACGATTGTATAGCATCCCAAATGGCCAAACTTCATGAGGGAGTGGAAAGCATGCAAGTCATGATGACTGGTACTTCTAATACTGAGGACCAGTTACCTCTAATTCAAGAAATGATGCAAGACTTGCGAAGGGAAATGCAACAGAAGTTAGCAGAGAAAGACGCAGAAATAGCGTTGCTATCTGCTCGGCTAAAGGAAAAAGCCGTCATAGGAGAGCAAGACAGGGGCAAAACAAATGAATCGATAGCCCATGAACAAACAAAAGAGGAAAAAGGAGAGAGCTCTACGAGCACAATTTCCCCAAACGACATAAAGGCATTAATTGCTTAGGGGATTCGTGAGTTCCAATTGTCCATAGCACCTCCTGTTCAAGGGTATCGAAAACCCTTCCCTTCTCACTATGATGCCATACCATTCCCGAAGGGTTATCAACGACCCATATTCGATAAATTCGATGGCACAAATAGCTCACCCCATGAACATCTGGCACATTTTTATTCAGCATGTGGCAAGACATCTCAGTCAGACGCTCTTCTGGTGCGTCAATTTGTCCAATCCCTAAAAGGACCAGCTTTTACTTGGTATACACAACTACCGCCAGGTTCTATCCTGACATGGGACGACATGCAAAAAGCATTTTTGGCACAGTTTTTCAGTTCAAAGAAAAAGGTCTCGATCATGGACCTAGCTCAAACTACCCAAAAGCCAGGGGAAAATGCTAATGACTTCATAATGAGATGGAGGAGCCTCAATCTTCAATGCCCGGAGAAAATTACCGAGCAATCAGCAGTGCAAATGTGCTATAACAACCTCATCCCAGACATTGCGACTTTTGTTGCCACCGCTGAACCCCAATCATTTGACGCTTTGGTGTCAAAGGCGAGCAATGTTGAAAGACAAATTGCTCGCCAAAAATTGGAGACCCAAAAAATTCAATTTGGGGAGAAGAAAAATGACAAGAAGTCTACAAAGGGAGAGTCATTGGCCACCTTTGTCAAAACAGAAAAGAAAGGTGACAAAGGCCAAAGTAAAGATCCACCCAAAAGGCTCACTCTCAAAGAGCGCAAAGAGGTCAAATATTTTTTTGACGATGAGGATGTAGAAGAAATCTTTGACCAACTTCTGGCCTCCAATGGTATTACCTTGCCAGAATCAAAGCGTCATGCTGAGGCTAACAAGACAAATGACCCTAGGTATTGTCGGTATCATCGCCTCATCAGTCATACGCTCAAGGATTGTTATATCCTAAAAGACAAAATCCAAGAGCTCCTCAACAATGGTGGCTTGGTGATAGACTCTTCTCCCCGACATCATTCAGCTACGGCAAATATGATAGAGGGAAAATTCACACCCACCACTGCACCACTAGATGGGTTGAAACTTGCAGGTATTAATACCGTCAATAGGGGCACAATTGTACATGCTTGTCCAAATGCACCATCGTCTAGTGATTTTCAAATTCCCACTCTTCATGAGCTCACGACTGCACCCAGTCTAGAGATATGGGAAGATTCTTCGGCCGACGAGTCTGTTGGGGGGTGGAAGACATTTGTTAAAAGAGCCAAGCACATGGCCAAACACTTCCCACCTAACCACAAATCCACTACTCGTCCTGGTGTTAAGATTCGAGGCATGCCAACCTTGAAAAATAAGAGGAAGAAGAGGAAGCCACAAAAGAAAGCTCAAATCCTTCACGAGGACGAATATGAGCAATCCGCAAGAGTCCCTATCACACTCACTGAGTTTTTGCCCGTTGAGTTCTTCTCGAGTGAATCCGAAGTTGAGGAAGAAATTATCCAATGCAACATGGTTTCTGTGAAGGAACATGAGGTTGACATAGAGGTTGATGAGATTAACCTTCGCTCCGGTCGAAGCATCCCATCTCCTGATAAAGCACAACAAAATGAGGAAGCTGACCCCTCTAAGAAGTTGAAGGCGAAAGAGATTAAGGTCTCCTTGTCAAGAAAAACTGTTGCAGGGGAAGCACCACCGTCCTCTTCAAAAGCAAAGGACCATAAGCCTGATACTGGTAAAGCAAAAGAGTCATCGCAATCACATGCACTTAAGTATGATATATTGGCTCATCTTAAGCGTATCCCTGCTCCTTTAAGTGTCTATGACGCTTTACAAATGTCAAGAGAGCTTAGGGAGGCACTTGTCATGGCTTTGATGAGCCCGGATTTGTACAAGTCGTGTTTCAAATCAGCGGATGTCCACACAATTGAAACCTCGAAGTTTTGTACATCGTGTATGGCAGCAATTACCTTTGGTGAAGATGACTTTCTACTTGGATCCAAATCCCATAATCGACCTCTTTATGTCACTGGTGAAGTTGGAGGCACGACCATTAATCAAATCTTGTTAGATTGTGGTTCGGCCGTGAATCTTATCCCTTTAAAGACGCTCCATGCTATAGGGATGAGTGCCCGACAATTGTCTCCATCTATGTTGACTATCCAAGGGTTCAATCAACTTGGGCAAAAAGCCATGGGTTCTATTGCACTACAAATGGAGATAGGGGACCTATATTCAGACGCTCTATTTCATGTGATTGATGCTGACACCTCATACAACGTCCTGCTAGGACGTTCGTGGCTCCATACATATGGCGTAGTTCTTTCTACACTTCACCAATGCTTCAAATACTTGGTGGATGGGGAAGTCAAGAGTGTTTCAGCTGATATGGACCCGTTCAGAGGCGAATAGGTAAATTACTCTGATGCGAAGTTTTATGGTCCACCTGGTCTCTCATTCACACAGCCATCAAATGTGGATAAGGAGAAAGGAGCAACTGTCGAAGCAAGAAAATCACAAAAGGCAGAAGCACCCAAACCTCCAAAGGTGATTCAAGTGAAGTTAACACCTCGTTGTGTGACATCCCCAAAAGTTGAAGAAGGCCCAGCCGCAAAGGTTCCCAAGCCAAAGATAGTAGTCAAGACTTCAAAAAAGGAGCCTAGTGAAAAAGAAATAAGCTCCTTGAAACAGACAATGGAGTCACTGATGACGGCAAGTTACATTCGTCCTCTTCGTAAGATCAATCAGTCTATCCCAGGGGGCGGTTTGGTCATTTCGACTACTTTCGGCAAAAACGATGGCCCGAGTAAACGTATAGTTCTTCACAAAAAAGAATTATTGCCAGAAGCAACAGCTGCTCCATTAAAGATAAAACTTAGAGGTCGTAAAGCAAAGAAAAGCAATGTTGGCCTCACAGTTCAAAATGAGAGGGGTGTGCTCAAAGTGTCTATTCGAAGGCTACGTCCAGAAGCTTCCGAGCCTGAGATACTCACTAATATGGAGCAAGCTATGTTTAGAGAAGATGAGGTGAACGTAAGGCCACCTCGCATCTCTGTGTTCAAACGACTAAGGGGCAGACAGCCACCCCGCGTCTCAGTCTTTCAACGCTTGGAGAACTCTTCCAATTCTCAACAAGGGAAAGTCCATAGTAAAAGGAAATGGAAAGTTAAAAGTCGAGAGAAAGCTGTGACCGAAACAGTCAAAAGGGTGAAAATAAAGGATGACTTTGCCCAAGTCAATTGCACCTCTTTCGAAGAAACAATTGACCAAGACGATAATCCTCAAAATGGTGAGGAATTCATTGACATAGTCCAACAAGCTCCACCACAAATGGAGGAGGGAGGTCAAGCCACAATTGATGATCTACAAGAGATTAATCTTGGTACAGTTGACAACCCAAAACCTATCTTTGTCAGTGCTTTGTTAACTCCGCAAGAGTTGGAAGAATACACACAACTATTGCAAGAGTACCGAGATGTATTTGCATGGAGTTATCAAGACATGCCAGGTTTAGACCCAAACATTGCAGTTCACAAACTTGGGATACCTAATGAGGCTCGATGGGTGAAGCAAGCGCCACGCCGTTTTCGGCCAGAGCTAACAATCCAAATAGAAATTGAGATTGACAAGCTTATCGCTGCCGGATTTATCCGAGAGGTCCAATATCCCACTTGGCTATCCAATATTGTTCCAGTCCTCAAAAGAACTGGGGCACTGCGTATATGTGTGGACTATAGGGACGTCAATGATGCATGCCCAAAGGATGAGTTCCCGCTCCCAATCACAGAATTATTGGTTGACGCAACAACCGGTTTTGGGGCTTTATCGTTCATGGATGGATTTTCCGATTACAACCAAATAAAAATGGCTCCAGAGGATCAAGAGAAAACTGCTTTCCGCACTCCAAAAGGAATATATTGCTACACTGTGATGCCTTTTGGGTTGAAAAATGCAGGGGCAACTTACCAAAGAGCTATGACATCAATTTTCAATGACATGCTTCACAATACCATTGAGTGTTACGTTGATGATTTGGTTGTCAAAACCAGGAAAAGAGAACATCATTTGAGTGACTTAAAGCGAGTTTTTGATAGACTCCGAAAGCACCAGTTGAAAATGAACCCCTTGAAATGTGCATTTGGGGTAACTTCAGGCAAGTTCCTTGGCTTTGTCGTCCGACATCGAGGAATTGAAATTGATCCCTCAAAAATCAAGGCAATCCGTGAAATGCCTCCCCCTAGAAACTTAAGGGAGTTGCGAGGGCTACAAGGTAGACTAGCCTACATACGACGGTTCATCTCAAATCTCTCTGGAAGGTGCCAACCATTCTCGAGGCTCATGAAGAAAGATGTTCCTTTTGTATGGGATCAAGCATGTCAAAATGCTTTGGAAAGCATTAAACAATATCTGTTGAATCCGCCAGTTCTAATGGCGCCAATCAAAGGGAAACCTTTAATTTTATACATTGCGGCATTAGAACGCTCGCTGGGGGCATTGCTCGCCCAACACAATGATGATGGAAAAGAAAATGCACTCTACTACTTGAGTAGAACACTCGTAGGGGCAGAACAAAATTACACCCCTATCGAAAAGGTCTGCCTCGCATTGGTGTTTGATGTCCAGAAACTACGACACTACATCCTCTCTCATAGAGTCATTTTGATTTCCAAAGCAGATCCGCTCCGATATTTAATGTCCAAGCCTGTGCTCTCAGGGCGAATAGCCAAGTGGTCACTCCTCCTCTCTGAGTTTGAGATAAAATTTGTCCCACAAAAGGCCATCAAAGGGCAAGCTCTTGCTGATTTCTTGGCTGCTCATCCTACTCCCGACAACATGGAGTTATTTGCTGATTTGCCTAACGATGAGGTGTTCACAACAGAAGCACTTACGTGGCAGTTATATTTTGATGGGGCAGCAAGAAGAAACGGAGCTAGGGCAGGATTAGTCTTCATCACGCCATCTGGGGGCTTAATCCCATACTCTTTCTCTTTACTAGCTTTGTGTTCAAACAATGTGGCAGAATACGAGGCACTCATCATTGGCCTTGAAATTGCTCTCGAGATGCATATTAATGGTTTGCAAGCATATGGTGATTCACAGTTAGTCGTCAGACAGTTGAATGGCCAATACGCAGTCAGAAATGCTACTCTCGTTCCATACCATGAAAGGGCAAAGTATCTCATGTCACAGTTTCAAGACATTCATGTTAGTCACATCCCGAGGTCAGAAAATGACAAAGCTGATGCACTAGCTAATCTAGCTGCATCGTTAACGCTACCTGACGAAAGGGATATCCAAATCACCGTTGGGGAACGTTATTTACTACCCCCAGCTATAGAGAGAATTGAAGAAGTTGTTGATTCTAATGTCATTACAACTTCCGAATGTGAGGAGGAATCAGATGATCTTGATTGGCGCCATCCTATAATCGAGTATCTGCAACATGGCAAGTTGCCAAATGACTCAAGAAAAAAGGCTGAAGTCTGACGCAGAGCCACTCGATTTCTGTATTTAGATGACACCTTGTACAAACGGTCATTTGATGGTATGTTATTAAGATGTTTGTCGAAACAAGACGCAACTAAAGCCCTTCATGATACGCATGCTGGCACTTGCGGTGCTCATCAAGCTGGTCCAAAACTCTCAAACCAACTGAAGAGATTGGGTTATTACTGGCCAACAATGGTTCGAGACTCAATGAAATTTGCAACCACATGTAAAGATTGCCAGTTACATAGAGACTTTATACACCAGCCACCCCAACAACTGCATCCGACAACTTTGTCTTGGCCATTTGAAGCTTGGGGATTAGATGTTATTGGCATGATAAAGCCTAAGTCATCACGGCAACATCAATACATCTTGGCTGCGACTGATTACTTCTCTAAATGGGCTGAAGCAATTCCTTTAAAGGAGGTACGAGCAGACGATGTTACAAACTTCATAAGGAACCACATCATCTACCGTTATGGGGTTCCATCGAAGATAATATCTGACAATGCATTGTATTTCAAATGAAAGTCCATGACCAAGTTGTGCGAGAAGTATAAGTTTCAACACTCGTTCTCTGCGAGTTACAATCCGTCATCAAAATGTCAAGCTGAAGCTTTCAATAAAGTATTGTGCAATATCCTGAAGAAGATGGTCTCAGGAAACAAAAGAGATTGGCATGAATGCCTCCCTGAAGTATTATGGGCTTACAGGACGACCATACGCAACTCAACAGGATGTACACCGTACAATTTGGTATTTGGCTCTGAGGCTGTTCTTCCGTTAGAAGTCCAATTGCCATCGTTAAGGGTAGCCCTACAGCTAACAAGCCCCGACGAGAACGCGAATGTGAGACTGGCGGAATTCGAAGCTCTCGATGAAAAGAGACTAGCAGCTCAACAAAGGCTCGAAATATATCAGGCTCAGGTTGCAGGGGCATTCAATGCAAAGATGACCCTGCGTTCAAAGGTCTCGAACGTTGGAATGAAGACCTCACTTGATCAAGGAAAGGATTTCCAGACATAAACTACCTGAAACAGAAAATAACTTTAGTTAGTTAGTACTACTAAAAAGAATAGGGTAACCTTGGGCACATAACCAGGAACGAACTTTCGTTCAGTCCCCGGCAACGGCGCCAAAATTTGTTGTTAAAAATGTTAACTCGCAATTGTACGGGCCAATTAGTAGTATAGCAAGACAAGTACGAGGTCGTACCCACGAAGACTGAGAAGTTAAAACTAGTTATGTGCTTAGATTACCAAATTCAAGGAAGTAGGAAGTTAAGTCTAAAACAGAATTTAAAGCAAGAGTGATTGTAAGTGTTGAACAAATGAGGCAAAACAAAATTCCAAACAAAAGCAAAGTGAGCAAATGCAACAAAGAGTACTTTTGTAGGCTGGAAAATAGATTGAGAGACTAGGGCATTCGATTCACCATAACAATTCAATTCTGGGTTATAAGGAGTCAAGTGACAAGTCTAATTCAGATTCAAAGATTGATTCTTGCTAAAGTATAATTAAGCCATGGTGTTTGGTCCTAACCTTGTGTTCCTAATTCCCTAACTTGATTATTTGTTGTCTAACCTCAATTAAGCATTAGGAACCCATTAAGCATAGAAGAACAATTTAAACAACCAAGCATGTATCTAATTCCTGTTGTCGAATGTCCATACATACTTTTCTTATTCATAGTTCAATTCGAATCAAAGCATGGTGTCTACTCTTGATTCAAACAAAGGTAGCTAATAAACAAGTTCTAATGGTGATCAATCATCCAAACAAGTATATTAACTGATAAGCATAAAGAATAGGAATATGAATCATGAATCAAACTTGAAACTCAAAACTTCAACTTATAAACCCAGAATATTCATGTCAGATTACATCGAAGCCCTAGTTATGAATTTAGCTACTCATAATGGAAATGAAACTTAAACAGAAATGAGAAAGCATAATGAATGCAATAAGAGTGGAAAAACCCATTTCTGAAGTTACTTGTGGTGTCCAAGGCTTCTCCAAGTGCTTCTCCAAGTCTAATGCTGCTCTAAGAGCTTCCTCACATCTAGAGTATGGCAACTAAATAGGTGATTTGGGATGAGTTTGGGTGAGTGGTGATGGTAGAGAAAGAGGAAATTCGTAGGGAAATGGAAGGGAGGCTTGCTAGAGCTGTTTTGGTGATTTTGGACAGAATGGAGTGTTTGGGGAAGGATGGAAGTGTTAGAGGATGGCTGAATGGATTGTCATATTTGAATGAGTGTGAAGCTCTCTATTTATAGAGTGTGAAGCTCCCCTTTGGCTGATCAAGCACATGGCTCAAAAGAGGATCCAAGGCTCCTCCAATCTGATTTGTCTCCCCTTTGAAGAGGATCCAAAGCTCCTCCAATCTGATTTGTCTCCCCTTTGAAGAGGATCCAAAGCTCCTCCAATCTGATTTGTCTCCCCTTTGAAGAGGATCCAAGGCTCCTCCAATCTGATTTGTCTCCCCTTTGAAGAGGATCCAAGGCTCCTCCAATCTGATTTGTCTCCCCTTTGAAGAGGATCCAAAGCTCCTCCAAGTGGAAACTGCAATCAGCCTGGTGTGTGTTTTGATGGGCTCGCGGATTGGGCTCAACTTAATGAATTGCTGCATTTGAGTAGTCCATCTTGAAGTTCAGATTCTCATCTTTCCAACCACATATTATTTGGGCCAATCCAAGTTCGGACAAAGAAGTTAAGGCTGAAGTGAATTGCTAACTCAGTCTGCACATTTTTGCACCACGTTGCATATTTTCCTATCCAAAGCCACCATTGTAACCTAAGGCCCAATGAACTGAATAACAAACCAAAATAGATTAAAAGCACAAGTTTTTCTTTAAGAATGTAAGCAAAACATAAACTATAAGGATACAAAATGATATACAATTGTGAACTGATCATTCAACAGAAAAGTTAAGTTCAGATCTTTCTCAATCGGAGATTTGGTCTTAACTGTCCGAAGACCCTTCGTCATTACCAGGAAAATGCATGGTAAGTTTGAACCCAAGTGGGAGGGGCCCTACGTTGTTACTAAGGTTTTCTCCAAGGGTGCCTACGAGTTGTCAAATTCCGAAGGCAAGTGCATATATCCTTGTGTTAACGGGAAATTCGTCAAGAAGTTTTATGCCTAATGGTTAGGAAAAATGCTCATTGGGTTGAAAACCCGAAAGGGCCGCCCAAGCAAAAATTAGAGCACCAAACAAACAAAAAAAAAAAAAAAACCCGTTGGACCGAAAACCCGAAAGGGCGGTTCAAGCAAAAATTAGGGTAAATAAAATGCTCATTAGGCCGAAAACCTGAAAGGGCGGTCTAAGAAAAAATTAGAGCAAAAAAAAAAAAAAAACAAACACCCGTTGGACCGAAAACCCGAAAGGGCGGTTCAAGCAAAAATTAGGGTAAATAAAATGCTCATTAGGCCGAAAACCTGAAAGGGCGGTCTAAGAAAAAAATTAGAGCAAAAAAAAAAAAAAAAAAAAAACTGCTTTGTGGGCCGAAAACCCAAAAGGGCGGCCCAAGCAAAGAACTACGGTTGACTTGATCCCTCAAAAGGGGTACGTAGGCAGTCTAGTCCCTAAAAAGCTAGATTCAGTCACAAGACCCAAAATCCCCTTCATTACCTCAATTCAAGGAGGGTGAACTACGTTCGGCTTGATCCCTTCACAGGGTACGTAGGCAAGCTAGCCCAAAAGCTAGGTGCAGCCGTAAACTATCATAAATTCACTTTTGTCCACCAATGGTGTTAGCACGTGGTTAAACTGTTGTATACTATGCATGAACTCCAACTTCTCATGAGTATAAACTGCGAAAAGAAAAAAGGGAAAGCAAAATCCTACAAAAGCTTTATTCTAGAAAATTGTTCTTGGTGGAAAAACCACATTACAAGAGCAAAGAATACTGAAGCAAAGGCCTACCTACGAATTCTTGGTGGGTGAACCACACCACAAGAACGCTTATTGAAGGGAAAAAAGCATGCAAAACAAAATAATAATAAAAGGCTCATCTCTTAGAACTCGCTACAAGAAGAAAACAGGGCATTGATCAAACGGCGGATCTCTCGCTCTTGAGCCTTCATGGACAGTCGAGTGCTCCCGATTTGGGGAAGTAGATGTTCTTTAGCATCAATTCTGGATTGTTGCAGCTGTGTTGCTTGTTCATTCTGATGCTCCAAAGAAATCTCCAAGTTCATCTTTTGCATTTTAAGGGAAGTTTTCTTAGCCTCATGTTCTTCCCGCATCTGGCGAGCTCTCTCTTCTGCTTCCCTGATGGTAGCCTCGTTGACATCCAAGTCTTCAATCTCTTTAGCAACCCCTGTAAGCTCTGTCTCAAGAGCTAGCTTGGTGTTCAAACATTTCTCGTGTTGACGGATCAAATCGTGAATCACATCAGCATTCACATCTCCTAAGGCTTCAATATAGGCGCTACTCTTGGAATGTCGCCTGGCGAGCTCAAAAATCCAGTCCACAAGTTGGGCAAACTGATTAAATGCAGCTCCACCACACCCAAGAATGTCAACTGTTGACCCCAAAAGTCGAAGGCCCTTGACGATCTCGGAATGGTGCATATGAAGTTGAGCAGGTGTCTCTGAGGAGGAAAGTCGACTGAAGATACCTTCAATTTCTCTAATGATAAACTCCCGCCTACTCTGGTTCACTTCATTCCCAAAAATCTGACAAACAAAATTCTCCACTGATACCAAATTTTGGAGGGGTCGCACAATTGCTATGGGTCCTACACCTTCAGGAAATTGATCATCGACTAGGCTATTCTGAATTGGTTTAGATTCTGCAGCTAGGGGGTCGAAACCACTATCACCCATATTGGAGCTAGCACTTTCATGAAGAATGCTTTCCTCTTCACCTGAGGAAATGATCTCAAATACCGGATTATCTGCATTAACAGGCTCCATCTCGCGAGGAAAAGAGATGTCGTCAAGTCTCATTTCCCCTTGCACCGGATTAGAACTCCCTTCGTCGGGTACATGGCTAGTGCCTCCATCCTCTACCCTGTTATGGTTTTCATGACGTGCTCGTTTGAGGTGTGAGTCCCGATCAGCCCTTTGAGATTGGTGTATCACGGGATTAACCCCTGAGAAATGTTGCCCTTTAGTATTACGAATTCTCTTCTTGTGTCCTCTGCTCGAAGAAGCACCATGAGGAGGTGAGGATGAATGGAGGCCTCTTTTGCTCATGCTTGTCGAGATACGTTTCAAATCATCAGTCACAAAAATGTGGTCCCTCCTTTGGACATGCCTGTCCACAATGGAGAAAATTTTGGACACAGAAAAGCCCATGTAAGGTGCACATGCAGCCATCCACCATCTGCAATACCACCAAGAGCATTCTCCAATGCGGGTGGAGCGCGAAATGTAGAAACGCGCCGTGGTATTTTTGCGCAGAAGGGCTGCTTGGGCTCTCGCCAACTTCTCAATCCCACACCGCTGCCTCTCGCATACACTAAATGAAAGCTTGTTCGCCGGAACCCCTTGATTAAAGCCAAACTGGCGAGCAAATCTGTTTGGATAGTAAGGCTCCAACCAAAGGTCGCCACCCACCCTTACAGGAAGCAATGCAGAGCGCATGCAAATCAAGTACTCGAAGATATCATCTGCTAGTGTCTCTGTGTCTAAGAGGGTATAATCTTCATGTGCAAGGAAGACACTGGGGCGATAAACCGCAGAATCACTTCTGAAGACTATCCTAGCCTGAGTGGGGGTAACATATTTGGCCTCGATTTGGCTATACCTTGCAAGAAGAGGGTAATGCTCAGGAAAGTCGCTATCACATCGACGTGTAGTCAGGTCGGGAAAATGCTCGCCTAACCATCCGAGCACATAGTGAATGGGAAGACATGCGTTTGCTAGGCCAGGGCCTCTCGGATGAGTAGCAACCGTACCAAGAGCATGGTAAATGACACCTAATACCGCTGGAGCAAGCGAAACCTTGAACCCACGAGCCATCAAACTTGCCATATAAAAGCACTCAGGCCTTATGGCCTTGCTAGTTGGCATGACAAAATAGCTAAGCCAAAAAGCTAAGAAAGCAGCCAGTTGACCCTCGTGAGAAATGTTCAAAGGAAGTTTCCTAGCCTCAGCTACTTGTTTAGGAATTACATTCTTGCCATTGCCAGTAGCACCGTACACAGCTTTTCCTCGAAAAAAATGCTCAACCCAGTGATTGTAGTAAACTTGACCTCTCCGATGGAAATTGTGCAATTGTGCATGGATTCTCAAAAGTTCGCCAACACTTGAAGGATACAGGTCTTCACGGCATAATTCCTCGTTTGGAGGAATGAACTCATCATATGGGAGACCCAAAATTGGTAACCTGCCAATGACTTTCAAGTCGTACAAAGAAATGCTCATTTCACCATTTCCGTGATGGAATGTGTTAGATAGAGGCCCCCATAACTCGCAAAATGCTCTCCATACATTAGAGCAACAATCATAAGAGTAACGGGAAACCGCCACTGCACCAAAAATACCAGCTTGGTGCAAAATATCTCCAAAATTGTGCAAGATAGTTTCTGTCCATTCCATGACGAACGGTTGGAAGGTAGCTCGGCCGTAAAACCTAAAATTGCTCTCCCATGCAATTTGCTCACGAAGCATCTTGTGCATAGCCGGATAAAATTCATCTTTGGGTAAAAACTCTTTGTCCCCATCTAACAAGTTGCTTACATTCGTCAAACAGTGAACTTGAAAGTAAGCACCTTGTGCTTGGGAAACCTGAATGACTCTGTCATCTTCATGAGGACTAAACCTGAAATGTCCACTATTCACTTGATCAATACTAAACCAAGTCACGTGACTCTCAGGAGGTAAGGAGAGGTTGATCAAGTTAATAGGAAAAGATCTCATATATTCCGGACCAGCCGTGATTGATTCTCCACGTGCATCCAGGGCATGTTCTTGACGAAGATTACCGTGCGCATTCATCACCTGAAATTGAGAATGCAAAAGGGAATTAGTTCACAATTTAAGACAAAAGCTTCTCAAGCTCCGCACGCGTAAAGACGTTACACGCACGAAGCTTGAGGGGGCAACTGTTGAAACAAAAAAATTCGGCCAAAGAAATTTATCATTTATTTCAAATGAAAAATATAAGTGATAAATGCAAGCCAACAAGTATCCCTAAAATTTTGGGATATCTGTTATTTTTCAAATTCATGAGATAATATGCCTAAAAGGAAGGCTAAATCTGTTAAGCATGGATTTGAAATTCAAAGGGTATTATCTGATCAAGGGGTTATCCAGTTGGCCGATAAAAAGGCTATATCAAAAAAAAAGGAGGGGGGAAGGGATGAGACGACAGATACAAAAAAAAAAAACCTGCAGGAGAAAGTAAGGCAGTGCATAGAAGAATTTCTACAGGTACTCTGTCATTTTATTTTCCTTTTCTACGTTGGGCATAGCATGCCACAAAGCCGTGGGTGAGTAACCCCGAAATCAATTGGATGTAAAAATCCATGGGTGAGTAACCCAAAATTATCTGGATGTAAAAATCCATGGGTGAGTAACCCCGAAATCATTTGGATGTAAAAATCCATGGGTGAGTAACCCGAAATTATCTGGATGTAAAAATCCATGGGTGAGTAACCCCGAAATCATTTGGATGTAAAAATCCACATGGGTGAGAAACCCAGGACCTCTGCAATGGAAAATCTGAATGGATATGCAAATAAAAAAATGGGTTATACCTCTGTCCTTGGGGAGTTTAACACCAGCCTTCTGCGTCTGTCAAGAAAACAAAAGGCACACCAACTTCTTCTATCTTGGGGCTGCTCTGAAACGAAAACAGAAAAAAGGAAAAAAGATCAGCCGCACAGAATAAGAAAAAAAAACTATCAGAACAAAGGAAAAGCGCACAGCCCTTCGGGTTTGGTTTGTGTTGGGTTCGCATACAAACAGGACCAAGAAGACCAAAAAAAAAAAAAGGGGATTCCACAAAAAGGAAAGAAGTCCTGAAAGGGGAGGCCACGTTACAGACTTTAGAATTGTGTTTGTTTTTTTAAAACAGGCAAGACAAAAGCACGTGTGGCTGGTGTGTGATTAAAAAATATATATGGAAAAGTTGTTGAATGAAGAAAAGAGGAAGACAGCCATGTTGGCCTTGGTTTGGTCTGTGCAGTAGCGGCAGCAATTAAACAAAAAAAAAAGAGAAAGACTCATGTCAAAAAAAAAAGGGAAAAGAAAAGACAAGAAAAAGGGAAGAGGGTGGCTGACGCCACTTTGCTGGAGGATGGAAGAAAATTAACAAGGGCACTTGGCGTTGTTGAACAAAAAGGAAAAAGACAAAATCTGGGGACCTTTATGATTACGGCAGTTTTTCTTCTTCTTCTGTTTTTTTTTCTCCTTTTGTCCCAGAGGCTTGTAACAATTGTGGCTTGATGTACCTTTTTAAAGACGGAGGGGGTTGCAATATTTGCTTTCAACTTGGACTGCTCTCAAGCACTCTAGATAAACGTAAGAGTGCAATGCAAGGCCCGACTCTACTTGGAAACAAACTCTGCAAAGAGTTGAATAGTTATCTGGTTGCATCAAATGGCTACTGGACCAAAGCTCTTTGCAGGCTCCTTGTTAGTGGGCTGACTGTCAACAAATAGCAAAAGCCCGAAATAAATTAATGGGCTGTCAAAAATAATTGCTCATTAATTCTCAAGAGCCCCAAATATTTAATGGGTGATACAAATAATTACCCATTGAATTTACAAGAGCCCAAATTTCTTATTATTGGTTCATGGATTAATTTTAAAAATCCTCGTAGCCATATTTGGGCCAAGTATCATTGTCAACTTTAGAAAATTATTGGGTTAATTAAAATGGCTCATTATTTTTCTAAGACATTAAATATGGTACAAAACCATCCAATTTTTCCCATGGGTCATCTACCCATGCAAATTTCGTTGAGATTAAATTCAAATCTCTCAAACACAAATTCTTAATTAGTGGGTTACACTTACCCATTAATTTCCAATTTTTCTCATGGGTCATCTACTGATTAAAATTCCAATGAGATTAAATTCAAATCTCTCAAACACAAATTCTTAATTAGTGGGCTACACTTACCCATTAATTTCCAATTTTTCTCATGGGTCATCTACCCATGAAAATTCCAATGAGATTAAACCCAAATCTCTCAAACACAAATTCTCAATTAGTGGGCCACACTTACCCATTAATTTCCAATTTTCCTCATAGGTCATCTACCTATGAAAATCTCTAAATTGTCCAAAAGACATAAATTCGCAATTAGTGGGCCACACTTACCCATTAATTTCCAAATTTTGGAACTACGTCGGTTTGATCCCCATAGGGGTACGTAGGCAATCTAACATCTCAATAGATGCAACCGCAACCAAATTCTCATCAATCAAATCTCCACCCAAATCATTTCCGAACTACGTTGGTTTGATCCCTTTTAAAAGGGTACGTAGGCAATCTAGAGATTCAATCTAGATGCAACCATCCCAAACACAACTCCACATCGAATCCCTGGTTTAGTCAGCCAAATTCACTCAAACACTCCTCAACACGATTCAAATCAAATTTCCCCAGCAATGAGTCATTTACTCATTGCGACTCTTTGACTCTTTGAACTACGAGTGGCTTGATTCTCGCAAGGGATACGTAGGCACCCCGAGGTTGGACTTGGGAGCAGCCGCAAAACCAAACACACACATGTTGTTCCTTTATGATGGAATCAAAGGGTTTTTCCCTTGTAAGCAAGGGATTGTAATTAAGAGACTTGCGTCTCGAATGGGTCGAACCTAAAATAATAAAACCCCATTAATTAGTTAGTGGTGGTGAAATTATGTTGGGAGGTTCACATTTTCCTTCAACAAATATCATGTACCAAAACCTGTTTGTGCCTAATAAATCACGGTCATAAATTGACCGAAGGAACTTCCTCTCGGCCATGGCACCCACTCATAAACTAAAACGGCCACGTTTCATTAGGCATTTTGCCTTCCTAAAAAACAAAAGGATGTGAAGGCAGAATCCTCTCGGCCTCGCGACCGCGGTATTATGGGCCGAGGCCAAAGGCCGTAAGAGACACGGCTGAAGATACTATGGTTAAATCGCCACGTGGCCTCAGGGTCCCACGCCCCATTTAATGAAGTAGTGCCTCTAACTATCACAGCAAACCCACTGGTCACAAGAAACATTTAATGCACGAGGGAAGTGACTGAAGTCAGGATTTGGTAACGGGAACCAGAGTGGTTAGGCGCAAACATTCTCACAAAGTATTCTTACAACTTGAGGTCAGATCACCAACCACCAGACCAGGGAATTAAATGCGTTCCCATGGCCAAGGGCGCAGAACCCATGATCAGAGCGGTGGCCGAGATTTGACTACCCACTTGCCCCGATCAGACTCCACCAAGCAAATCTTTTCAGCCACCATGCAGATCTTTTCAGCCTCGATTGGCCCTCCAGGACTCCCCCTATAAATACTAAGCTCAAGACCACGTTCAAAAGGTCCAACACCAAACCAAAAGCCTCCCACGGAGCAAATTATCCTTTTCTGTAATGCACTTTCAATACCTTTAATTGCTTTCCTAGGAGTAGTGGTAGATTGTAAGGAAAATCAGGTCGTCAATATATCATATGACCCTTAATTTTTCAAGGCGCTGGAGCACCATCCCTGTTGTCGTCTCATTCACCCAATATATTCCACGACCGTCGCTCTCTGAGCAATGCGCCGGAGCACCGCCTAACACCCACCACCAACACCACCACTAGACGGCCTTGTAGCTCAGGCCGTGAACTTGACGACCGAGATAAGTTCATCTCTCAGCCACAATCGTTTGATTAGAAGTCCAACTCAAAACAGGCGCATCATTTAACCGTCTTCTACCCGAACCTCACTCACCATCTCGACGCACGGTAGACCGTGCTGGCACGCCTGCGCACAACCGCACCGCATCCAAAAGAAGGACGTCACGTGTTCACGAACATGCCCTCGGCCCAGAGCACCAGGCCGTGAGATTTGCGCAGCCGACAAAACCTTAAACATTAGATAACTAAATCTCTAATCATATCTCAATTTTTGCATGGTAGCTAAGCTAAGCTAGGGTTTTAAGGGTTTTCAAACTGATTGAGTGGGAATCTAGTTATGAATTATGATTATAATTTTAGTACTATTACTAATTTAATTCGATTAATTACTAGCTGCCGTTGAAAATATACCCAGCTGTACCACCGACTTTCGCCATGGCGCTCCTCCACCTAGAGATGACGGCGTTTTCGTACACTTGTTCATGAGCTCTAAAATGTTATGCAAATGGGCCCCTCTGCTGTCGACCATCGAAGGGGTTCACTTGGTAAAACACAGGCAGAATCATCAGGCGTAGTCTCCGGCTGCGCTCGCATATCTTAGCCAGCTCTTCAAGGCACCACCTTGATTCGGCATATCTCGGCGACAAGACGACGATGGCCGCCACCGAGTCTTCGATCGCCTCCAGCAGACTAGAGGCGATCTTGTCCCTGCGGTTCAAACCTTCGTCGTCTCGGAAGACTCGGACACTGCATTTCTCGAGCTCCTCATAGATATTCTTCGTGATCGTTGAGCGGGTGTCTTCGCTGAAGCTCAGGAACACGTCCCAGCATAGCCTAAAACCTCCCGCGGTTGGTGAAACGGCGTCGTCGGTGTCGTCTTCGCCAGCCATTTCTGCTTCACTTGTTATGCGCGCAGAGAAATGTAGATGCCAATTGAAGGATCGATAATTTCGAATCAAAGTTGCAGCTATATATGCACCATTCGTGATATAAGTATTGGACTATTCTTGCCAGTTGCTTGGGTTGTGCCTTACGTTTTGGACATCGCTCCAAACCAATGCACTATGGTTCTTTGCCTTCTCAATAGGAAAGGTGCTTGAAAACCAAAAAAAGTAGCCACATAAAAATGAAAGGTAAAAATAAAAATGATAAAACTTAGTAAGAATATAAGGAGGCTGCAAAGAATAGTTGGTTTTGGTAAAGCAACAGAACGACAGAGAAAGCACTAAGAAGATAAACATAACGTGACTGAGGGTCCATATACATTCTTTGTTCACTTGCTTTGGTCAACTGAACTATTTTCTTCAGTCACCTTCAAAAGTGCTGAAGAACCTTGCCATCTTTTCTGAAAGAGATTGCTGGCTTTCATTTAATGATTCTTCGTCTCCCTCATAATCATCATCACCTTCATAGGCCAAATGGATCCCCCACTTCTTCAGCTCAACCCCTTTCATCATCGGGGGCTCTCTTCACATTACATTTATCTTATAACCATCTTACAACTGAGAAACCAAGGGATGGTCAATTGGGTATCGGCACAAGTGAACTTGGTCTTCATTTGTATTTGGCACTCCCAATAAGATCAAAGCTCAAGTGAAGGTAGGAAAATCCAGTATGAGGATCTGTCCTAGAATGTCCACTATTGCAGGAAGTTCTTCTCTTATGTCATCTGGTATTTGCTGGTTGAGAGAGACTACAGCACCTATGATCACACTTTTGAGAACACAGTTTTTTTTTTCTGAGAATGTAACCACATCTTGAGAAAACCAGTCCAGTATCTTGCTCCCAGGCATGCTAAGATTGCTTATTTTCCTCATGTAGCTCTGCAACAAAATTTTCCAAACCTGTGATTGTGTTTCACTTTCTTATATATGTATATATACATGTACACACACACACACATATAGTATACACACTGGGAGAGGGAGAGAAAGAGACAAAGAAAGGCAGAGAGACAGAGAGAGAGTTAGGAGAGCACTTTAGCAAGCCTTTTCTTCATAGCTGATGAGCAAGCTGTGCAACCACTTGCACCCAACCATACCAAGGACTTCAAGCATTCAAGTCCTGGAATGTCCACAACTTTCTCACAACTTGTAAGGTTCAGCATCACCAAGTTCTCCAGGTTTGAAATGTCAAAGATACTTTCTAATGAAATACAGTTTGCAGCATCCACCTCTACTAAACTCGAGGGAAGCGGAGGCAGAGCCTTGAGCTTTTTACAGTGAGGTAATAGAAGCTTTTTAAGAAGAGACAGGCCCCTCAGGCTGGCTGGAAGGCTGGAAAAGTTATTACGACCTAGATTCAAGATTTCAAGTGATAACAACTTCTCAAAATCATCTGCAATTTTACCATATATATTACAAGCAAGAGCATGCAGTTCATATAGCAAGGATAGATTTGAGAAAGAAGATGGGACTATAAAATTAATCTCTTCTGTGTCTTCCCTCTTTTGATGCTTCTTTCCCATATTTAAAACCATTAAACAAGAAAGCATTCCGAAGCTTTGGGTAGTTCTTTCAGAGAACACAACTTTCCTATCAAGTCGAGGAGCCCTTTCAAATATTTGCACCTGTTCAAACTGAGCTTTTCAAGTTTTGTAAGACGGAAGATAAATTCGGGAAGACTTATTATAGCAGTGTCATCAAGGAGAAGTTCTTTTAATGATACCATGCGGTCCATGTTGTTTGGCAGTCGTTTCAGTTGCAAGCAACCAGAGAGGATTAGGTTCTCAAGTTTTGTCAGGCCGGAGACATCATTTGGAAGTTGAATGAGGTTGGAACATTCTTGAAGGTTCAAGTGGACTAATGTCTGCAAATTCCCAATAGAGTTGTGAAGCTTAGTGAGTCCGGTGCAATGCTCAAGAATAAGCTTTTCCAAGGCCCCATTACCAGATAAATCAGGAATAGCAGTTAGATTAAAGCAGTCGGTCAGATTCAAGAGCATCAGTTTCTCAGCCACTTGGAAATAGAAAGATAAAATAATAAAGATCAGTCATGCACATGCATACAATGTCAAAATAATAACGAAGAAGATGGATCAGATAATTAAGCTTATACGAACCTTGTTACCATGCCCACGCCACAAACGTTCGAGTTTGCTGCCTGAAAGATCAAGGACGGCAAGTCGGAGAGGAAAAGAAATCCAAAGCGAGAGATTTCAGAGGACAACCTTTCCACTGTAACCACTTCAACTCAGCAGGAAGAAACTTCAAGTCCCCTTCCAAATGCACATAATTAATTTGAAGCAGTCTAAGATTGACCATTGCTGCAAGGGGTTTTGAGCAAATTATAACCTCTCTTTTTTTCTCTGCTTTATTTTGGTGATGTGCTTTGTATCTTTCCTTAACGTATGTAACTGCAGAGGTAAAAGTTGGGCATGTTCAAAAGTTATTCCAAGAAATTTTGTCACCACCCGGATCCCTCACCTTCATTGTCCTTGATTCGAAGTCTAGGACTATCCCTTGCATATGTCTTGTTCCCTATTGTCAAGTAGGTATGAATATATATAAACAATAAAAAATATTAGAATAAAATTTATCATGCTGGAATCTTTACCTTATCATCCTTGAAGACATTCATGATTTCATCACGATCCCACAGTCTAGTACGCATGTCGGGATCCAAAAGGTTTTCGTCTCTAACCATTTGCCTTCCCATGTCCCTAATCTAATCGTGCATCCACAGTGCACTGTCTTCAGTGATCTTAATAAGTGACTTTGCTGTGAGGTCAGAAATGGCTATCTCGCCCGCAAAACCACAACCCTTCAATATGTTAATTGCATCTTCTCTCTTCATGTTCATCTTTACAAATAAACATGCAATATCTAGGAAGATATACTTGTTTTGCTTGTCTAGTGCGTCATAACTTATCTTTAGCACATCGTGAAGATCACCTGGACGAATCTTGCTCAGCTTCTGCAGAGCTTCTCTCCAGTCCTCTATCTTCCTCTTATCAAAGAGGTAAGAACCAAACACTTCAACAACCAATCATAAAGTGAGAGAGGGAGAGTGTGTGTGTGTGTGTGTGTGAGTGAGAGAGAGAGAGTGTGTGTGTGAGTGAGAGTGTGTGTGTGTATAATGAAATAACAGAGAGTGAGTAAGAGACAGAGCAATTGGCATAATTGAGTTTGCCTTTTGTTGTTAGACCATCTCCAACCCTTGGGGTGGAAACTCAAATTTTGAGTTTAGCCTCCGAAAACCATCTCCAACCCATGTATTTTGGGAGGTGAAAATTTGAGATGCCTCAAAATTGGACTGGAATTCCACCAAGATTTCTGCCTGAACTGATAAATCTGTAGGGCCCAATTCTGCTTTAATAAATATTTTTTTATTGCATGATGTGAGAAGCCCATCACGTGGGCTGTGTTGCTGGCAAGAGGGAATGAAGATTCCCTCTAGTTTATTGAAAAGCAACGGCTATTTTTGGTATGTTTTGAGTTTTGTTATGCTTTTTTCTTTTTCTTTTTTTTTTTTTTTAAATATTCCAACATATTGGATAATCAACGATTCATATTCATTTTAGGCAATCTCAACAGTAAAATTTCACATCCAACGGCTCAAATTTAAATCCAACGGTCAAATTAATATTTATAATTAATCTAAGTCAGATCTAACCCCAAAATTTATTCCAAACTCTATAAATAGCCATTCATTTGGTAAATAATCCACCAAAAATCATTTTTTTCCTTTCTTCCTTTGTTATAATTTTTCATTCTACATTCCGGGCATACGTATGGTGTTGTACTTGTTTTTATTTTTAAGTGAAATTCTATTATGTTTTGGAATTTTAATTTTTTAGGTTAAAATGTTTAGAAAATTAAATCACGAGTATTGAAACAAAAATAATGTCAAGAAAAATTAACAAGAAAAAAAAATTAGGGGTTAATCATTCTTAAACAATTTAATAAAGTTGTGGACTCAAATTATAAGTCTGCAAGGTTGGAGGAAAAAAAAATTTGAGTCCTGAAAATACATGAATAGTTGTATTTTGGAGGGTGGAAATTTGAGTTTAGCCCCAACATGGTTGGAGATGGTCTTAATAAGATATAAACATGTTGTGCCCAAAGATGTTTATGAACATCCACACAATTAACAATCTTTTTTAATGCTTTCTCTTGAATGTTCTTAAATTAATGACAATCTCTTGTTTATGAGACTCCCACCTCTATGAATAGTCTATAAGAAATGACAGTAGGGCCAAAAAAAAAAAAATAGAACTCCAAACAATAGGTCATTTCTCAAATGACTTGAAAGTTACAAAGATTTTTTCATTTCTCTTCAAGAGAAAAACCTAATTACTAACAATGGAGTTACTGGATTTTGATGATTCTTGTCTCTTTGATAAAAGAGCAGCAACAAAATCATCCATTGCCTTAACAGAAGACCCCTTTTCTTCATCATCATCTTTTATTGATGCTCTTATCTTCTCCTTAATCACAGCAGCATTTTTCCTCATCTCTCCTCCTTTCCCGCTTTCATCCATCACCAAATCAATCACACCCTTCACCTCCTCCCCAACAATTTTGCTCTGCACACCCCTTGTCAGCTCCACACTCACACCCATCTCCTCCTCCAACATCTTTGAATTATAAGCCTGCTCTGCTGCCAATGGCCACCCAACAATTGGCACACCCTGGCTCAAGCTCTCCATCACTGAATTCCACCCACAATGACTCACAAACACCCTTGTGGATTTGTGTGACAAAATCTCCAACTGAGGTGCCCAATTGTGCACCAACAACCCTTGATTGCTTTTGCTCATTCTCTCTTCAAACCCTTGAGGCAACCACTCTGTTCTGAACTCTCCTTTCAAATCAAACCCAACGGGAGGCCTTATGACCCAAATGAAAGCCCTCCCACTTTCTTCCAACCCAATAGCCAATTCCTTCATTTGGGTTTCACTGATTGTGTTCTGAGAACCAAAAGAAATATAAATAACAGAATCTGAACCATGTGAATCAAGCCATTCAAGGCATTTCTCAGCAGGAAAACTCAGTTTTTTTCCTGCACGTTGCCTTGAGACACTTATATCCGAAGTGGATGAGTTCCTGAGTGTCTCTCTAGGAATGAGAGGCCCAATGGACCAAACAGGAAGCCTCACGTAATTCCTCAAGATATCCAATCCAAAGGGTTCAATTTCCTCCACAGTGTTACACAGCCAACCAAAAGATTTAGCAGAAAGTGAAATTTGGGGCTGGAAAAATCTTGACCAAGAATCTGTACCATCTGCAGCTCTTAAAAATGGATGCAGCTGAGAGATATGGAAACGGCACCGTTCCGGGAACCCAGGCAGGGTGAAGAAGTCCTTGTGTGTAGAGCGGTGTGGGAGGTTAAGCCAAATGGAGATGTAGGCTGCGGTGCCATAAGCACCACCTGTGGTGAAGCTCACATTGACAGTGCCTAAGCTGTCTGCAACATCATTAGCCCATCCGAAAAACACATCGGAGATTACACAAAGCGGCGGGCGGCCTTCTTTTTCGACGATGCCGGAGATCAGGCGGCGAGCAGGAGTTTCAAGGCTGAGGGATGCAGCAAAAAGATTGATCATTTTGTTGAGAGGCAAGTTCTCTGTGGTTTCAGTGTTTGGAGGCAAGCCATGGTCTGTGCTACAAAATGGAAGCTCAGCCAAGCGGATGGTGTTGTTGTTTGATGAGGTGGCAATGGTGGATTGGAGGGACTGGATGTTGAGGGGGGTGCAGGCAATGGTGATGGTGAAGTTTGTTCTTTGCTGGATTTGCTTTGCTAGTGCTAGAAATGGTATGAGATGGCCTTGAGCCATGAATGGCAGCATCACAATATGCTCATTTTCAAATCCCATCTCTGATTTTAATCTTTGGGATTTTCTGTTTATTTGGATTTGGCTGAGAATTATATGTAACGGTGAAGAAGAAGAGGAAGAATAATATATATGTTCTAAAAGGTATGGCCATGAACGCATAGGATGGGAGAATCATATGATATTCGGCTCGTAGTGAAAAATATCAATTGTGTTGTTTTTTTTATTTTTTATTTTTTTATCAATTGTGTTGTTTAGTCGTATTATAACACGTGATTTGTGTACCGTATTTGTGGGGAATTTAAATCGGAATTGTCCTCTGCAAACCGTTGATTGGATTTCTCTATTGACTGACGTGGTGGAACAGCCTTCACAAATCACAACTCTCTTGAATTGGCCCAACCACGTAACACACTGAAGGATGTCTTTTTAAATGCTAAAAGCTAATGCATTCAAAGGTTGCGTGACAAAACAGGAAGGTGTGATGTCGGAGAAAAATTTAGTTGAAACGGGGAGGATGGCATTGTTTTGTTATTCTCAACTAATAATATTATACTACATAAAAATATTATTATATGTATCATAATATTATCGTATTTCTCATGATGTTGAACATCTATTTTTCTTTTCTTTTTCCCTAAAGAACACAGGAACTTTCTACCTCTTCATTGACAAATGACAACCAATGAAAATAATATTATTGGACACTGGTGTTCAATTCAATACAAGATGAAAAACAAAATGATCTTCGCCAAGTCCACTCTCTCTCAAGATTAGTGTCGTGTCTGTGTGTGAGTTTTGGTGCAGGCCAAGTTACAATATGTACGTACATACACAACATTGGCTTAATACGGACTTGATGACCACCCATGACCACGGACGGAATTAGGATTTTAAATATAATGTTCCAAAATATAAAGAAGAAACTTTAGTTTGACTGATTATTACACAAATTTAACAAATTTAACATACCGTATACTTGTTTGGAGGGCCATTAATGTAAATATGAGAGTTTTCTTGCAATATTTATATACAAAGATTATAATGCTCAAATTAGTATTCAAATACTAAGAAAGGAAGTATGAAGTGTGATACCTTGAAAATTATCTTTTATCCCCATGTATCATGTATGCATATCTTTATCTCCTGTAGGTGGAATTTTAACTTCTGCTAACTCCTATAACCATCGTTCTAGCAACATCTAATGATGGACTTGGAACAACCCTTTGGGATTAGGGCCGGACCAAAGGCAAGGCAGGCCATGCCCAAGCCTCATCTTGGACTACACTCCTTTTGATCCAACTCATTTTTCTTGGAAGAGGGACCTTTTGGGCTCCAATACATTTGGCTAGCACCCATAATTATCTTATGTTGTGAAATTATTGCTAACGTATAATCCGCAAAAGTAATATAGAGATAAGTGAAGTGTCATTTTCATAAAGATTGTAATTTCCTAGTAATTTACCAATTATGATTAATTCAAAAGTTTATTTGAACAATTGATTAAGAAGAGTAATTGATTTATTCAACTAAATTAAAACGAATATGAAAAGTAACAATCTAAGTAACGGTTTAGAAAATCAAGTTGATGAGACACTAGAGCATCCGATTTCACCATAACCAATTTCACTTAATTCATATAGCCAATTAACCGTACTTACTACTCATTTTGACAGTTGGTTTCTCCTAATTCATTCGATGTCCCCTCTCGAGCTCAACCAAAAGTATTCTCAATTAACAACTCATTCTCTCTCAAGCAACGGATTTAGAAAATCAAGAACCCATTAAGTTCTATGAGAACCTAGAAGAAAACTGCATGAGTCATGTTAGTCTCTCTCGAGAACTCATTCAAGACATGGTATTTGTTACGAGAAGTAAACACCAAGCATCTCCTCTCGGTCTCCGCTTGGATCATCAAATCAATTAAATATGGAATAGTAATAATAAATTAATATAACTATAAATAAAAAAAAAGTATTCATAATTAGGCTACATCGTAGCCCTAGCAAGGGAAATTAGTTCATGACAAAAGAAAAGATAAACAAAATAATCATTGTCATAAAACCAATTAGGCCGAAGGACTTGATCTCTGGAATCTCCACAGCAACACCTTCGTAAGCTCCAAAAGCACCGCAACACCAAACTCTTGGCTCTCTCTTTTTGATATATTTGTGGTTGTATTGAAAGATGGTGAAAAGGTATATGGTCTATCATAGAAAGAGCTTAGGGTGGCCTTCTATAGTGTAAAATAACTAAACCCTACTCTAAAAAGGTCTGGAAAAATTCTCCTACAGCAAACCAATATCCTAAACAAATAAGGTAACAAACTAGGAAAGAATCGTTCTTTGACTAGAAAACACATCAGTCAACTTGCATGCACATTTTGGGGTCGTTCCACTTCCTAGAAAATTCTGAAAAAATATGAGAAACGTAGCTTGATCTCTAACCATTCTGAGAATATATACACACCACTAGGCAAAATCGGGAAAGTCTTCAACTCTTCAATCTTCCATAGCAACGCAGTTCTGATGGGATTTCAACTTAGGCTGTCTTGACTTGCAAGTCTGGAGCAATTGGCTTGATAGAAAATTATGAAACTTTGGCACAATGATATTCAATGTCTTACTTTTCTTCTCCAATTAGCCTTGCGCTAAAATTCATTCGAAAAGTCAATTTTCAGTCAAAACTCTTCCAATAGAGCATGATTAGACTCTATCTTTCAACTTAGGAATTGACCAAGAACAGAGAGAACCAAAGAACAATTCTGTATATTTCTTGACATAATTTCTCAATACAAACTCTCTCAATTAATATAGAGTTAACCTAACCAACTCTCAACTAGCCATAGCCTAGCTACTGATGGTTAACAAACCATAGTGCTAGCTCAGATAGAGATTCCTATCATTATCCTACCTACAAAAACAATCCTTGCCCTCAAGGATGAAATTCTGGAATTATGACCAACAAGTTGCCATGGAGATTCCTATCATTACCCCTCCCTTTGAAACTAAGTTTACAACTATTGGAAACTTATTAGAAGAAAAACAAGAAGGTGTTGGAGAAACGCAACATGATTCATTTGGAATTGAAAGCAGCTTCAACTTGAGCAATGAATTATGAAAATATTTAGAAAAGGCATGCTCTTTAATCAATTTTATAAGCTCCACATGTGTTATCAAGGTCCTATGGTGATGAACCTTCATAGCCTTGATTGATTTTGGAGTTGGTGTGCAAAGAAAACACAAGCAGTCACTTCAATATGCTGCAATTCAAAATTAACCCATTCACTTCCAAAATCATCACCCTCCACAACAAGCAACAAGAATTGCTTCTTAGCACAAGTATGCCCGTGCACAAAGCGTGAATCACACTGAAAACCCAACCCACAACGTAAATCTGCCAGTTTGGTAGGAAATTGCAAAGAAATAGCAATGCTTCTTGAATAGAAACAGGACAAAGCAAGTACAAGGCCTAGTGAAACTCCGTCATCAGCACTCTAATGAATTAACTTTTGAGAAATGCACCACCACATTTGTCTTGAATGCCCATATGGTAGTCAAGATCAAAATCAAGAATTGCATTACCATCATTGCATACCCAACATAAGTGTGGCATTTCAAGCAAATAGGTGGATAGCATGTGGTGATATGCCATAAGTATGAACTTGAAAACCCAAATGCTTCCAAGCTTCTGGATCAAGATTCTTGAAAGAGAAAAAACCCTGTAATTTGCTGAGCTAAACTGATGGAAAAAGAAGACAAGTAAGCAGGCAAACCTTGTGTGAATAGTGATTCCAGAATCGGCAATGTCACTTGCACCAACGATTGAAAACCAACAAATCCCACTTTAATTACAAAAAATGCTTCCCATTGGTTGTCAACTTGGATGTGCACAGCATCCCTAGGTGTGGTGATTTCTGATGGCATGAATGTACCAATAGAGACAGGAAGTAGAGAAGTACTTCTCACTCTTGCAATAAGGACTTGCGTGCTAGATGTCTTCATCAGAATTGGGCAGCAAAATCGATTCATGATGCACCAAAAACCCATTTTTCTTCTCTCCCCATCGCCGAAATCAGTCACCATTGTTGACATCAAATGTAAGGGGCGGATCAAAACCCTCACGACAAGAATCAATTGAATCAAATCGTGTCTCAAGACGAGCGAATTTCTCCTCAAGAAGACACTGAATTGCTTCCAGAAGGAGTTGGGTTTTGGAATTATAAGCTTCTAGCCCAGAAACACGAGCTTCCATTGTTATCAAACGGGTGTAAAAACGAGTGCGGGTCATACACTACCTCAAAAACCAAATATAAAAAGTATAAAAATATAGGAAATAATGCACTTATCAAACTACCTCAAACCTATCTTTTGCTAGTCCCCAAGCAAAACTAGAAACAAAAACACAAACAAAATGAAAAACTAACTAAACCATTTTCGCAGGTAATCTTGATTGGCACTTAGCATGTGCCACAAGCCAGTAAACCTCTAGGTGTTCCTAGTATAAGGAGTTGTGTCTACTGAGGATTTACCAGTTACGACACCCACAAACATTTTACTTCATAACAAAGTCGCTAAAGACATCACTTTAAACAAGCTAATAAAAACCAATGCATGCTGATCACATTTGTATCACTAAAGCTATGCCACTTTGAGTAAATTGCATCATAGTGTAATGTGTAGTACCAAAACTCATAAAATCAAAGATAAGTGGGGCCCACACAAAGTGGTTGATGACTAACCCATTAGGAATTCAACTTTTTTACCCATTATATCCTCACACAATTTGAAAATTTTCAAATTTGCCATCTACTTTAACCCAACAACGAGGACATTTTAGTAATCCTATTCCAATTCCATATGGTTTAGTAAACAACTTCAATAGGAATCCAAAATTTAACTCTCCTTAATCCATATGGTTTAGTAAACAACTTCAATAGGAAACCGGAATCTAATTCTCCTCAATCCAACTCCTTCTCAATTCAATTCTTCATAATCTAATTACGGATTAGTAAACATGCCGTTAAAGTAAGGGGGAATGCTAGCAACCTTTTCTTTTAGACATTCTCCCTTTTCCTCATGACATGTGTCACTTCCTATACACTTAAAATAATGACATTAATGTTGGATTTAAAACATTTTTAAGAAGTTCATTTGAATATTAAACTTGCATTTAATCAAATTAATCGCAGGGAAGAATATGGTGGTTGTTTAAATTCAAAAACAAAACTTCTTCCAAGTATCTTAAGCCATGAACATTGATATGATTTCATAAATGAAAGCACAAGAGAAAAGGATAAGTCTTAATTACCCTTGATGCTATAATATGAACCAAGTTGTGTTTTGGTCTTCTCTTGATGATTTCCCTTTGTTGATCTCCTCTTTGATCTTTCTCCTCCTTGTGAGCCACAAAAGGATATGGCCTCTAAGTCTCGACACCAATGGAACCTTGAGATGAGAAGGAGTATCTTGAGAATACAAGAATGCTAGTTTAAGAATCTCAAGATTGGTTTCAATCTAAACCACTTTGAAAGATGAAAGTGTTTCACTCTTGAAAACTCTCTTTTATCTCTCTTTGATCTCCCAAACCCCTTTGGTTGATGTTGGATTGTGTTTATGTGTTAATTAGCTTATTCACTTGCTTATGGAAACAATTCTCATACATATCTATATATGCATTTTCTAGGGGTGGTTGCGGTTCGGTAACCGCGAATTTTTACTCAAACCGCAAACCGACCGACTATTTGCGGTTTGGTGATTTTTGAAACCGCAAACCGACCGCGTTTTGCGGTTTACCGCATTGCGGTAAACCGCAAAATGAGGTCGGTTACCGCGAATTAGCGGTTTAAAACCGCAAGTTCTTAAGCATTCACAAAAATATAAATTCACAACCTAAATAAGTAAATACACAACCTCAATTTCTCAAGCATATATAAATTCACAATCTCCTCAACTTCTCAAACATTCACAACCTAAGAAAATTAAAGTTACAACTCCAAACATTCCAATTAAAGTTAAACTTCTCAAGCATTCCAATTCCAAATCCTTTAAAGTTACAAACCAAAAGCAAAATGCAAAGCAAAATGAATTAAAGTTACAACCAAAAAGAAAAATCCAATTCAAAGTTAATTAAAGTTACAAACTAAAAGAAAAATGCAATGCACCAATGTTACAAACTCAAGTATTGGTGGTAAGTGGATTTGAAAAACTCCGTTGTGTTGTTTGAGCACCAATGTTATATACAAATAAAACAACATAGTTTAGTACATTTTATTATAAGAAGAAACATAAATAACATTAGCATAAATAAACTAATTACTTACAAGTTGTCATATGTTCCATTTCCTTGTAGAATTCAACTTTATCATCCGTGCGGCTATACTTTGCGGTTTGCGGTAACCGCAAGTTTTGAAAATCAAATACCGCAACCGCAACCGCAAATGCGGTTCGGTTCTTAATACCGCAAATTCGGTTCGGTTTACCGCAATTGCGGTTTCATTACGGTAAATTATCGGTTGGTTTTTGCGGTTTTTCGGTTTTTCGGTTTAAAATGTCACCCCCATTTTCGGACAAACCCCATTGGGCTTCCAAAATTGGGCCTTATGACACTTAAACCATAATCTTTAAGTGTATAAAGCCCTTGGGCTTGATACCCAACCTTTGGGCTTCTCATTAACCATTACGGAGGCCCAAATACCATTTTACACGTAGTAAATCATCCACATTAAATCAATCAAATTGATTTCCTCATTCTCATTTGTATTACTCAAAGTTAACCATTTAAGGTGTGCGATCCATTAGGTTCTAATTTAGCAAGGCAGTGGGAAAACAATTAGAACTCTTTCTAACCAACTGGAATTAAAACCCCCTTTTAATTCTTCCTTTATTCGGATTGATCACAATCTATCCTAGGACTTCCACAAGCCAAGAGTGACATCTAGCAACATATCATGGCTACCCAAGCTAATCAGAATAGACAAAGAACCTATTCAGTTGGAATTGCAATGCAATACGGTCCTTCTCTTATACAATGTTTCCAATCATATTTTCAGGGTAAGGATTGATAATGTCAAATCCCTAATATGATTAACCTCATGTGATTCAATAGAACATGACTAAAACACTTTCTAAATCATGTTCAAATACTTCGGCCGAAGATTTGCTGAATCACATCTTGAAACATTCTTTTTCTTTATCAAAAGTAGAGATTCCTTATTGTACATTCACATGCCCCTATGATGAATTAAGAGATCCCAACAACACTTTAGACAAATCTTTTACGACTTGCCTTTAAGAGCTATCAAAGATCAATAACGCATTACAGGACAACCATGATGCCTCAGGTCTAAGGACTAATTTGCATTATTGCAACTATGAGTTCTCGTTTGACATATAGATAAATACTCCATACAAGAACTACGATTGATCGCGTTCAGTGAACTCATTCACTAATGAGCACCCACATACTTTTATTAGTGTCAACTACACAAATGGTTTGAGACTAACCATCCTCCCAATTGAGCATACATAATATGTGCTAATCTTGACGGTTTATCAATGCCCATTTGATAACCTATGATCAGGAACATTTTGGGGTACTACAGTTAGAGATTAAAGGTCTCATGAATCTAAACTTCTTTAGATTACTTTATCTCTTATATAGCATACCCTGGACATTGTTTCTTTACACGATATAATAGATAACAAAATAAGTTTGCCCTTTATTTACGAAATGTATTCTAAGGAGATTACATCAAATGCATTGGCTCTTAGGGCACATTTCTAACAATTAATACATCAAACAACCACCTTTTGTTTTCCAAGTTTATCCTTATTAAATGTATTGTCCTTCGATTTATCCAATTTTGTTACAACTCTCTTACCATATGTAAAAAATTAAAAATTAAAACATTTCTGTTTTTTTTTTTTTAAAGAAAATGTCTATTTTTTTAGAGGAAAAATGTTTTTTTTGGTTAAAAAAAACATACAATAATGGCCTCAAAAAAATCCACAAAAGATATATATATATATATATATATATTTTTTTTTTTTTATAGTGACAAAAGACATCCTTCTAAGGAAGTCTGTTTTAAAAGGAAGTTCATTGATTGCATTTTCAAACCATTAATTCGATAAGTCTTATTTGTTGGAGTCTTTCAGAAAAGAAAAAAAAAAGTTTTTTCTTATTTAATTTTTTTAACAAGGTGATAAGAAAGTTGTAACAAATTTGGATAATAAATTTAAGGAAACATTAAAATCAATACAAAAAATAAGGGTAAATTTGGAAACAAATGTTACCATATTTGATGCATTAATTACATTATTTTTAGTGTAAGGAAATTGACACATGTCATGAGAAAAAAGGGAGAATGTCCAAAAAAGAAGGTTGGTAGCATTCCCCTTAGGCCCCGTTTGGTTCACAAAATGAATTTGAGGGGAAATCATTTCCCATGTCATTCCCAAGGGATAGGAAATGGAAGATTCCTTTCCCATGTTTGGTAATGTTAGGAAAGTAACCAAGAAATATCACTGTATTTCATTTCCCATGTTTATTTGGAGTAGGAATGGAAAACAAAGTTTGTGTAAATTTTCAATTATACCCATATTAAATCAAATTGAAAAAGAATGCATTTAATGATATATTGTAATTATAAATTGTTAATGAGGACAAAATGGTCATGAAAAATGTTTATTTAATATTGGCTCATTTTCCCAGACTTTCTCATAAGGAGGGAAAATAAAACCCAAGTTGGGAGGATGATTTCACTTTCCCCCCTACTTTCTCATGGGTCAGGCAACGTTTTCCCATGCCTAGACTTACCGAACATGGGAAAGCAATTGATTTCCCATCCCCAAGTTTCCTTTCCCATGAACCAAACGGAGCCTTAAAGTAAATAGAAATAATATAAGAGTTAGTTTTGAATTTGTGTTGTGGGGTTGTGGTACTTTTTTTTTCTTGATCGGATTTCCTCAATTGACGATTTTTATGACAAATTTTTAACGAGGCCACGTTGAAGCACCTAGAGATTCCAGGATTTCTTGTTGCATTGATGTTGGTTCCAAATGAATGAAAGTTCTTTATTGAATAAAAAAAAGATAGAAATACAATAGAGACATAGAAATAGAGAGAGAATTTATGCCCTCTTTCCTCTTCCATTTCCATATTCCACCACCTTGGATTTTGTACAATGCGAACTTGTATTGCATGTGAACGCGTTTGTAGTTGTTAAAGAGACGTGTTATGCAGATTAATCACAATTTATTAAATTTTATTTATGAAATTCTGAGAATTCACACCTTAAAATATGATGAAATTTGTAATCTTCCTAATAATAGAATAAAAATCGTGCATTGATGATTGAGATTCTGTTGAGGTGAATAGTTTAGAAACTTTATAGGAAGGTTTTGAAAATGATTTCTTGTTTGATGACCTAAAGAGAGTGAGCAGATGACGGGAGGATGAATAATTGAATGCTATATGTCCACATGAGTAGGTCAAATCCCATATTTCAGTTTCACACTTGACAGAAGAAAGAAGAAAGATGTGAGAAGATAAATATGTATTTAACAAAAAGGGCAGGGCAATGTCTTCATCTTCTTCTCCAATGCTGACATCCTCTAACCTCATGGTGACAAGAGCTTGACATCACCAATCATGATTGGTCCAAGGAGGCCATGTGGTCCCCACTTCCATATTTTCCCCCGCATCCAACTTCCTTCCTTCTTTTTCCTTGTGTACATCAGATCCAGTCACCCAACCAACCCAACCCCCCAAAAAAATCAAACAAATTAAAAACAATTTAAAAAAATAAAAATAAAAAGCCTGTCTTTGGTTTTTTTTCCATTCCGCTGCTTTCTCTTCCACACTGCTGCACATCAAAGGGAAGGCTCAAAGTCGTTATATATATCGTATCATGGAAGTTATAAAGACACGCATCCAACTTCTCAAGCTGTACACCAAAACCCTTATAAAAGAAGCAGCAGCTTTATGAGAGATATTATTTCTATAGCTACAACAAGATACAGCACGTTACTGTTTAGCAAACCCAACAACCGCCACATCAAAACCATTGTTCCTTCCATTATCAGAAACATCATGTCTGAATCGGATCATCAATCCCCTGCTTTTACCTCCCCAAAAATGGTGGTCAAGAAGGTCCTCGCCAAGTCCCAATCTGAGGGCGATGGCGCTACTGTCAGGAGAGCCATTGGAAGGTTTGGTTCATGGTGTTTTGCCCATTTCATCTTTTTTTTCTTTTCATATTTCCTCTGCTCTGTTTTGGGATTTCATTTCCTCGTTTCAATTTATGGGTTCTTGTGTTCTTAAGTTTTCGACTTCTGGGATTTCCTTGCTTTGTGGATTAATTCTGTTTCTTGGGCATTTGATTTGCAGCCGTGATTTGAGGAACCTGGATCCATTTCTCATGCTAGATGACTTTTCAGGTATATTATATACTTACATGTCTGTAAACTTTGTCATTAATTTTCATGTCTCAGTTCCAGTTTGGATGATGAGATTGATTTTGTGTTGACATTGTTGTTTTTTGTTTTGATCTTGCAGTATCCCCTCCTGCTGGATTTCCTGATCATCCTCACAGAGGTTTTGAGACTGTCACCTACATGCTACAGGTACTTTTTTTTTTTTTTTGGGGTTACTTTTTCAGAAACATATTTGGATTCTGGATTTCTGATTTCATTAAAGAATTCAATTTATAATTTTACTGGGGTTTCAGGGAGGCATCACTCACCAAGACTTTGCAGGGCATAAGGGTACAATCTGGACTGGGGATGTGCAGGTAACTATTGATTTCATATTGCTAAGATCACTAAATTTATTCACCAAATTTCTTTTTTTCTTCGTAAAACAAATTGTATGTTCGTATACATATCAATATCTTACTTGTTGGAAATAAACGAGCTTCAAAGTAGACTCAAATTCAAAATCAAAGAAGAATTATCACATAATATTGATGATTCTATCAGTAATCTTTATATCATTGGACATGTATTAAGCTGTGTTGGATGTGATTTTGTGGCAGTGGATGACAGCAGGCAGAGGAATAGTTCATTCTGAAATGCCTGCAGGAGAAGGACCCAACACAGGCTTGCAGCTCTGGATCAATCTATCCCGCAAAGACAAAATGTACGTACTTCTTCTTTTCATCCACAGCACAAAATTTATGGTGTCTATAATAATTGTCTCTTTTTTTGATGTTGTTGCTACCCCGTTTCTACTAATACTTTAAAGGATTAATCTTTAGAATAAAAATAAGGCAGTCATGGCTGAATTTTTTTATTTTTTTGGAGGCACTGGTTTGCAGTCAGTCTCCTTTGGAGGCCAGTCGCAACTGGCCACTTCTTGGGAGACTAGCAAATGGCTGGCCCTGATGAGGCCAACAACAACGTCACAATAGCCTATTTTAAGAACTTAAACATATTGAATAATAAAAACTAATTAAGAGTTAAAATTAGGATTAACCAATTCTTGATTTAGTGGTAATTTTCTTTCCAATGTTAAAAGAGATTCGAAGTCCGTTATATTGTCAAACAAGTCCACCCATTTTCTCTTTGGTGTTTAATAAAAGTTTCTCTTGCACTGTCGAGATTTTCTAAGAAGTTGTTAAAATTAGGAATATTTTGAGAGGATAGGTGAATGAATTGAGAGATAAAGTGGTTGATGATATTAGGATAAGAGTGGTAATATTGTTTTTTTCTCCCAATCGAAAGTTGTAGGTTTTTGTGGAAATGTTGGCGTTATATTCGGTGAATATGACTGGTATCTGTAATTTTGTGTGTAAACTGGATCTATCTGGATCCTTTTGGCTGACATAATATTCGTAGTATATTGCCAAACAAAATTTCCAAAACTGTTTTGTATTCACACTGGCCCCAGTTGACCATTTATGCATACAATTATAATGCCCAATATGTGGCCAAATCACCACGCCTGCCTTTTTATTTTATTTTTTTTGGTACATCTGGTTTCTGTATCTTTAAATTAAAACAGTTGACCATGGAATGCTCATTACATGTGGTTTCGGTGGAACTCTATTAACAATTCAAATAATAATAAAAAAGAAACTAAAGTTTGTTTGTTTAACTTATATTGATTTACTAAAACCTTTTTCTTTTTCTTCTTCCATCTCTTTCCTCATCTTCTGCCTCTACTCTAAGGCACTTACATTGTTACTGAGGGATTGAAAGTGGTGTACATTACATTTTTTATAGATTTGTGAGTAAAAAGTCGATTTACTTTCTGTTTCTGTGTGAATACAAGTGATAGTTTAAACTACAAGGGGAGGGGGTTTCTCGCACACAATCTACTAAAGTGCCATAAGGATTTGAATATAAGATTGCCGATCTGCAAAATAAAACCATTTTAAAGAGCCAATTTTCAAAAAAAATTTATTTAACTAACTATTAATTTAGTACTATTTTTCTCCACTTAATTTTAAAATGTTGTAAGTTTGAATCCCCACTTCTCCATATATATGTTTATTTATTTCAAGGAGTTTGAATTGAATTAAACTTTCAATTGATTGAAAGTGGAATCGGTCATGGTGTTCTAAATTGAATAAAGAAGCTGTTACTTATGTATTTATTTATTTTTGCAGGATTGAGCCAAGATATCAAGAACTCCTAAGTAAGGACATAAGGAGGGCAGAGAAAGATGGAGTTGAAGTCAGAGTTATAGCAGGAGAAACAATGGGAGTTAGCTCCCCTGTTTTCACCCGAACCCCGGCATTGTTCTTCGATTTCACCTTAAAACCCAAAGCTCAACTTCATCAAAGCATACCAGAAAGCTGGACTTCCTTTGTATACATAATTGAAGGAGAAGGTGTGTTTGGCTCAACGCATGCATCAGCTCATCATGTGCTTGTTTTGGGTCCTGGAGATGGTCTAAGTGTCTGCAACAAGTCATCAGAGCCGTTGAGATTTGTGTTGGTGGGAGGGCAACCCATCAATGAACCAGTGGTTCAGCATGGGCCTTTTGTGATGAACTCACAGGATGAAATTAACCAAACTATTCAGGATTATCATTATGGCCAGAATGGATTTGAAATGGCCAAGTCTTGGAGGTCTCAATGAGTTTGAGGAACCCCAAAAAAAAAATTTGAAAAAAAATAAGGAAAAATGAATTAAAACCCCTCGAGTTCTAGAAGAAAATGTGAGGGCAAACAGAAGAAGAATAAGATAAAGCAACTATCTTTATCAGTGTCACTATCTCCATCCATATAAGCAATTGAGTGGGAAGTGAAAAGAAAGATTTCAACAGACATTAGGGGCAAAAGCTTCTAGAAGATTCCAAGCTTACGCTGGTTACCCACTGAAGTCATGATGGTGGGTCAGCTTATCTTGGTTGATTTTTTTTCTTTTTCTTTCAACAAGTTATGCTTTTTATTTTTATTGTATTTTGTCTTAAAAGTAATCTTTGTGGTAATTGATGGTTTGAATTTGATTAGATTTTGCTTACTTTGGCATTGTCTTGGTGATTTCTTTTCTATTGGGTTTTGATGATGGTGGAAATAGTGGTAGGGTTGGCTTTTTCTTGTGAGTTGGGTTCTCAATCATATCTAACACCCCAAACTGATCTTCCACCTACAGTGTGATTGCTAGAACCACTTCTCAGACACACTAAAGGGTTGAATTTTGTGACAAAGGTTGATTTGTGCTAGAACACGGATCTTTGGGGCGGTGGTGCACCATTGAAAAATTTCAACTTTGTGGCAAAATGAGGAGTGATGTTAGGCAAGCAAGCAACCAACTGCCATCTCATTACTCATTCCAAGATGTGAATAGATAGATATTGATCCCTCAACACAAAACTAGTGCCGTCAAGTTTTCTCTTCCTTCACAAATTTACCATCAAATTTTCTCCTTCCTCGCAAATTTGGTGACCGTATCATTATTGTTCGTTACGCGGATAAATTGGTTAGCAACCAATCTTATAACCTTAGCAATCGCGTTAATTTTTCCTACATACCAGGAAAAGAAAAAGAATCCAAGCCAAAAAAAGAAAAAGGGAAAAAGAGAGGATATGCTGGCATACAATCATCAATCAAGGCCACATCAGAATGGTTGGTTGCAAATGTGCACTTTAAGCTTCTTTACTAGAAAATCTCATACAACTGGATAGGCGAAATTCAAAGAATGTAGCTGCCAACTTAATCACCTCACCAGACAACACCTCATAAAAGAAAGTGGCTTTGTAAAAACATGTTTCCATGAACAAGTAAAAGGTTTGACTCCTTTTTCTGCAGTTCACTAGAAAATCGCATACAACCTGCTGGCAAAAACACTTTATAAAACTTCTAGGATTCAAATCACAGAATGCATTGCACAAAAGAAAGTCTGTTAAAATCTTTTCTTTGATAAATGCGCATGTCCCGAATCAGAATAACATCATTTGATGTTTTCTTCACTGCACTATAAAATCACATACAACTTCTGTCTACTAGCTGAACTTAATATGCTTACCCCGAACAAATACAATCACACAAAAGAAAATGGGTGCCTGCCTTCTTTTTGTAGCAGTTACATGGCTTGTATCCAGAGTAAAAAAAAACTTGACTTGTTTTACATGAACTAAAAGATAACGTTTTCTTTGTATAATATTAACTTATTTGGAAACCTTTAAGTAGATATCCAGTACCAAACAAACAAACCAATTGACGAACCAAATTGAATAACCAGCCTTGGAAATGCCTTTAAGTGCCCATCCCTACACGTTTTTCAGAGACATAAACCATATCACCCGGAACAGCAAGAAAAGTAGCCCTGACTTTTCTTTGATCCGTCTGCCCCGTTATTAACGAGGCTTACCCTGTTGACAGATAATTCTGCTTTGTAAGTGTCTGAGTTCAAGACCTTCCGGCTGACATTGTTATATATTTCTTGAATAACAAGCTCAAATGCCTTTATAACATTTGTTGAGTCCAGGGCAGATGTCTCCATGAAGAACAACCCCTCTGCTTCAGCAAGGCTTTTACCATCCTCAACGCTGACATCCCTAATATTCTCTAAATCACATTTGTTCCCCACTAACATCATTGCCACAGTTGTATCTGAATGAGCTGCAGCATTGATTAATCAAGCTCAAATAATTAACACATCGAACCCCAAGAGCATAATAAAAGAATTAGTGATAAAACAAGAAATGGAGATTATGGCAACCAAAAAGTAATCATCAATAAGCAAAGAGTTGAGCAATCTGGATATTGTAACAATAACAAGGATACATTCTGTAAATACATGCAGTAAAACAAATTAAATGATATACATAATCAGTTATTACAATCCAAGCTATCTTTATTGAAGAAAAGGGGCCTGAAAGAGAGCTGACAAGAAAACTCAGTTTACAAAATCATTCAAACATAAAATAATAGCAAGGTACAAATATATTACACAAGGTATGTATTTCTTGATAAGACAGTATTGCTTTCACTACAATAGAACTGTTGCTAGAAATTTGGGTCCTGAATGGCTTTATGTGCCATGCTGTGAGTAGAAGTCCTCACATATCTCCAAACACCCTAAATTCCTGTTTAGGGCAGAACCAATCCTAGGTTTGTTGTATGAGTAGGACAACAAGAAACTTCATAAGCTGACCAACTGGCACCACTTCGGGATGCCACCACATCATTTTTAATGAGACACCATATCTCATGCACATATTTCATGATTTGAATTCCGAATGAAGAAAGATCTCACATCATAACTAAAAATGGTTCATCACAACTTGATGCCAGTGCCAAGTTCAAAAGTATAATAAAAGAGGGTCTTTCTTGTTTCTTACTCTCTAGGTCAGATGATTAATGTATTCAGTAATGTCTTTAGAGTTCCTAAGTTTACTAATATGGATCTTTCCATATCCATGCAATAATGACCCTATAAAAGGGGATACCAAAAAAAACAGAGTTGTTGACAGAACTGGTGCATGAATCACAGCTTGGCTTGGAGCAATTCCAAGAAACCTTCGGTGTGATGCCAGAATTTTTTTTTAATTTCTCTATTGGACATCAGGGATTCCTTCATATTTGATTTTAGAAGCCATAGGTTTGGTACAATTTTATCTACCAGTGGAACAAAAATCTCAAGATTGAAGATCAATCGAGATTTCCAAGCTATACTAAGCATGCAATGCTGCATCTGTAGATCAGACAAGCCATACAGAATAATCCAAACGAAAATAGATACTTCAATACTCATTTATTCATATACAGTGATTGACACCATGTTGGTTTGTATGGTTAAGATTCAAGGTCGCATAACAACCCTTGTTGAATGACCAAATTTACAGTTCATGTTGTGAGACATTTAAGTCAACATGTGCATTATACAGTATCATACCTCCAGATGAGAGATGAGACAGTGGTGATTTTCAAATGTGTAACGTCCATGTTGGTCTAGTGTTAATATATTTGACTAAAAAAGAAAAGTTGAAGAAGGGAGAATGATATAGAGTATGAACGCTGACAATTTTTTTTAGGGAAATGGGCTTGAAAGAAGTTACCTTGGAGCATAAAACAAGAGTGAAGGTCACTAAATCAATAAATATATTTAAAAAACCGGAAAGGATTTTTTTTTTTTTTGGAGGAGAGGGGGGGTTGATGTGGGGATGGGAGGCATTGTATACAGGCATTATACTAAAGATTAAGAGGTGCAGTTTGAGGTGGATGGACTGGATTGGTACACTAAACAGAGAAGTAGTCTGCTTGAAAAACTTTTCAGGGAGCAGGAAATTAAGTGAATGGTACTAGTTTGTCATAGGGAGGAGTCCTGTATTGTTACTAGTTTGTCAAAAAAATTCATAAGTGCTTAAGTTAGATTAGATTAATACTTTTCATAAATTGTTTCACAAGGGGATGGTCCATGCAGGGTTTAAATGAAGAGAAAATAAATTCACCTAACAACTAACAAAAAAAACAACTTGGTGATCAATCCTAACTCAAAGAAACTAGGTGACCATGGCAAAAAGGAATTAATAATGTTAACAAAAGAAATGGCTTGATCATAACCATCATGAAGATGTAGCACCAAGAAAAAAGACCTAAAGGAAAAGCTTATGTGAAGAAAGTGCGCAGAATGGTTGTGTGAGCCTGCGAGTGGTTGGAGAGGAGTAGCTAACACAAGAAACCATGAATAGACTCAACTGATATTTATAAGAAAAAGAAACGTTTCAGACAAAAAAAAAAGGGAAAAAGAAAGGGTTGAAAATGAAGGAGTGCCATTGTGGGCGCAAAAAACCTATCTATTTCACTACTGAGAGTATCGTATGTTTGTTTGTTTGTTTAAAAAAAAAACTAAGAACATAACAATTACAATAACAATGGACAAGCAGTTCACCAGCACAATACAATAGAAAGACTGTTTTTGACTACCGGAAAATGAAAAGAAGTTGTTTTAATTAACATTAATTGTAAAGTTTGAATTTTTCAGAAAAGAAATAAGGTAGAGATGGAACCCCTGCTAAACCATAAAAGGAACTTTACAATAAGGTTGACTGAATTTTTGGAAATAAGGGGACACTGGGGATTAAGTGACAAGTTCTTGCTAGCCTAATTCAGACATAACAAGATCAACTAACAGAGGCATAAACTTAATGTGGTACCTTTTTTAATAAGAACTTCATGGGGTATCTAAATACCATACAAGACATTTGGTTAACTAGATGGTCTGATAGGAAAACACATCCCTGAACCCCGCCTAAAAAATCCAATTAGGAATTCTAAAAGAGCCATCCTTACACTTGCCGATGCTCTTTCACAAATAAATTCAGATGGTCAAAACTGTTACTTTCAGATGTACCACCGTAGTACTCATATCTCTGATGCTATAATCAGCCAATTGTCGTTTATCTATCAAATATCTCCTTACAAACGTAAAGGTTCCTATATGTAATATATTATACCTCCTTAAAAAAGCTCCCATGCCACACTACATACATTCTACCGCGAAGTGTTAAATGTGGATGTGTCTTGATTTTTATCAAATCCCTAAATCAGATACAATGAGGCAGCCAAAACCATCCAATTATAAGGATTTTCTCAACTAGCCAAAAGATGCATCTAAGGCATAGATTCTACAGCCAAATGAACATAGAATTATTTATACCATTGGCTCCTGGAACCTATTTAAAAGAAAGCATACATATTCTAGTCAACATAAGCAGAACCTTCTTTCAAGTTTAAGAGAATATAAACCACCACCACCCAAAAACAAAAACAAAAAAGAAATAAAGCTTTCTTCAAAACGAAGTCTTCAACCATAGAATTTATCATCATAAGCTTAGATCTAAAGTCATATCCAGCCAAATCAAACCCAAAAAGTCACCAAAACCCACAAACAGAAAAAAACAAACACAAACCCACAAACTCAACCACCACAATTATCAAAATTCTCCCTACTTTAGCATTTCATAGCTTAAGAATCATAGCACCAAAATCAAAAGCAAAAACAGCAAATGTCCCAAGTAAGGAAGCAACTTACTCTTGAGCTCATCGAGCCAGCGACCGACGCTCTCAAAAGTGGTCTTACGAGTGATATCATAGACAATGAGAGCTCCAACAGCGCCACGGTAGTAGGCAGAGGTGACAGCCCTGAAGCGCTCTTGGCCAGCAGTGTCCCAAATCTGAGCCTTGACCTCTTTGCCATCGATTTCCATGCTCTGTGTCTGAAACTCCACCCCAATTGTGGCCTTGGAGTGCGCATTGAACTCGTTGCGCGCATAGCGAGACAGCAAGTTCGATTTCCCGACCGCCGAGTCTCCAATTATCACGATCTTAAACAGGTACTCTTCCCCTGACCCCTCCTCGTCTGAAGACGACATGTCGTCTTTCTGGGTCTTCTCTTCTTTCTGCTCTGTTTCCTTTCTGGGTTTCTTTGTTGAAGTTGTTTAGCAGAGAATTGAGCTCGCAGTTCGAGAATGGAGAGAATGGGAGTGAGTTTTTTGTTTTTGTTTTGCAGAGGGAGATACACAGCAGAGCAGAGAAGAGAAAGACCGGAAGACGAAGACGATGGTGCGAATTTTGGACAGCAAGGGAAAGAAGAAATGATGATGTATTGTATTGAGCTGGCAGAAGGACATACTGCGCATGTAGTGCCTTCATTACAGATTTTTTTGGGCATCTTTTTCTCTCTCTTTTTTTTTTTTTTCTTTTTTTAAAATTCATTTATTATTTTCTAATTTATTCTTGGTTGTGCGGTTACAAATGGATTTGGCATCTTCTATTAAATATTTTTTAAAGAAAAACAAAATTCTGTTTCCATGGGGTTTATGTTCTACATCTAATATTTTTTTACAATGATGATGCCCATGTTAATTATGTAGTTTCTTCTACTTGAACCCATCGCTTTGCTATTCCTACCCAGCACATTAATGATTGGGTGAATTATTTTGTCAAGTTCTGTGTTCGTTAAAAACGTTAACTCGCAATTGTACGGGCCAATTAGTAGTATAGCAAGACAAGTACGAGGTCGTACCCACGAGGACTGAGAAATTAATATTAGTTATGTACTTAGATTACCAAATTCAAGAAAATAGGAGGTTAAGTCTAAAATAGAATTTAAAGTAAGAGTGATTGTAATTGTTGAACAAATGAGGCAAAACGAAGTTTTAAACAAAAGCAAAGTGAGCAAATGTAACAAAGAGTATGTTTGTAGGTTGGAAAATAGATTGGGAGACTAGGGCATTCGATTCACCATAACAATTCAATTATGGGTTATAAATTAGTTAAGTGACAAGTCTAATTCGGATTCAAAGATTGATTCTAGCTAAAGTATGATTAGGCCATGGTGTCTAGTCCTAACCTTGTGTTCCTAATTCCCTAACTTGATCATTTGTTGTCTAACCTAAATTAAGCATTAGGAACCCATTAAGCATAGAAGAACAATTTAAACAACCAAGCATGTATCTAATCCCTGTTGTCGAATGTCCATACATACTTTTCTTATTCATAGTTCAATTCGAATCAAAGCATGGTGTCTACTTTTGATTTAAACCAAGATAGCTAATAAACAAGTTCTAATGGTGATCAATCATCCAAACAAGCATATTAACTGATAAGCATAATGAATAAGAACATGAATCATGAATCAAACTTGAAACTCAAAACTTTAACTTATAAACCCAGAATATTCATGTTAGGTTACATCGAAGCCCTAGTTATGAATTTAGCTACTCATAATGGAAATGAAACTTAAACATAAATGAGAAGACATAATGAATGCAACAAGAGTAGAAAAACCCATTTATGAAGTTGTTTGTGGTGTCCAAGGCTTCTCCACGTCTAATGCTGCTCCAAGAGTTTCCTCACATCTAGAGTATGTCAACTAAAGAGGTGATTTGGGATGAGTTTGGGTGAGTGGTGATGGAAAAGAAAGAGGAAATTCGTAGGGAATTGGAATGGAGGTTTGTTGGAGCTATTTTTGGTGTTTTGGGGATGAATGGAGTGTTTGTGGAAGGATGAAGTGAATGAGATGAATTGTGAATGATTTGTGTTTAGAATTAGAGTGTTATTTATAGGGAGAATGGAAGGGGAATATTTGAATTGAATATGGTTTATGCCAATAGCACTTGTAATTAGAAACTCATTCTTTTGGCTAGTGCACTTCACCAACAAATCCCATTGTAATTAGAAACTCATTCTTTTGGCTAGTGCACTTCACCAACAAATCTCACTAGATAGTCATGCATGACATAGTCCGCTTGTGGGCCGATTTTGGGCTTGTTATTCACTCCAAAAAATTCTGGAAAAATATGGATCTTCAAGCCCTTTGTCTTATCTTTCCAAGCATATGCAGCCCAACTCAAGGAAAAATAGGAAAGACCTTCAAATGTCATTTTTGGCCCAGTAACGCAGATGCTGCCGAATTTTGACATTGAGCTGCTAAATCGT